>VWYP01025242.1:0-22614 GCA_013400435.1 Pycnonotus jocosus | reverse complement strand
TCACCACCGGGAAAAGGAGGGTGGGGGAACATTTGGAAGCTAACCAATAATTTGACCAACTTTCTCACAAGTTTCTTGAAGAAGGGAAAAGATTTTTAGGTGAATGACAGGGCTTCAGGGGGTGTGGGATTTTAACTGACATACAAACTTCAGGGAGAAACCAAAGGGAAATTTTGGGCAGGGGTTACAGAACAAACCATTTACTCAAACTAAACAATAGCTACTAAACATAGAAAAGCTTAAATTGCATCACCACACATCCACACACACATCTCCTTACATATATATATGTATATGTACATGTATAGTTTATCTAGTCTTACTGCTACTTGGACTTCTTGTAATCAGTGTAAGAAATGGGATACTGGCCTAACAGAACTGGTCTGGAACTGTGTGGCTATGCTTTGGTTCATAAGTTTTCTTAGAAACTCATGCACAATTTACGCTATTTTATGGCAGCAGTTCCCGTATTATGTACCATTCCATATGCCTATAGAAACTATTTTCACCTACTTACCAGACTGCTGATAATGGGATATATAATTCTCTGACTCTGTTTGCTAAAAAGTTTTCCAAGTTCTGCATCTGTTTCTTGGTTTTGGGACAAAATTATTCACAGTTTCCATTATTTTAAGTCATGCTTTCCTTGTGTTTTCCTCATTGATATCTTTAATTATTAATTCTTCATTATTTTGTTCTCACCAGCTTCATTTATCAAGGCCTTATGAGCTCTTAAATTTGTAAATATTTTGTTATCAAATTCTTAATCAGAACTAGCCACTCTCATAATTTTTAAAAGATATTACCAGAAAGAATTTTTTTTTTTAATTCACATTAAATTCTGTGACAGGTCTACTATCAGACATATTATGATTACTTTAAAAAGAACTGATTTACTATTATACAATATCACAAAGAAGATTCAATACATATGATTTCAGATATTTCATTTTTACAGACTTGGTTTTGAAAAGTTTCCATAAATAAGCACCATACCAACAGATTAAGTTTTTGAGATCAACTAGTAACTGTTGAATTCTGTGACATTGTCAAGCTGTGTGTACCAAAAGACATCATGCCAGTCACAGAGAATGGTAATGTACGAATCAATAAGCAAAAATTTCCACCTGGTTATACAGAGAGCTATCTCAATTTTGGGTTTGATCTGTCATTGCATGTCAGCATTTTAAAACAGTCAAAGAGTAAACAGTAAAAATGAAAGAAAAATCATCATTTTTCTTGAACACTAGAATGTATACACACTTTAATAAGTACCTAGAAAATAAATTGTAAGTAGCAAAACCTGCCTCAAACCTCGGCAGATGAAACTTTGTGCCTTTATTCATAAATCTATCAACTTCTGACTGAGTCAGCATTGTGCTAGCATGCAAGTCCTTCTCATCTTTGTAAAATTAATTCCCTTGTGAGGAAAACATGAGTTCAGGGGATGTATCTGATTAAATATGGTTGCATTTTCACATCTGCACTGGATTTTGGAGGGTTTTTTTCTGTTGTCAGTAAAAAGCAAACTTCTGACCATTTTTTTCTTACTGGTAAAAAAATGTGCAATCCATGGAGCTTATTATGTTATGTCCCAGGACACAAAGGAGTGCCATGGTGAATTTGAAGACACTTTAAAACCACCAGAGCTATCTCTTACTTTCTGTCTTGGCTGGCTGAATAAATCAGGTGAGTTTCAACACACTGTGTGTATATTGCATACTTCAGCTCGATTGCATATTTTAATAAGACCTCACCGTTGCAATAATAAAATGTTCCCACTGAAAATGCAGTTGGTTTACCAAATCTGTTGGAAAATAGCATTGAGGCATGATATTCCTAGTCAATGGCAGTTAAGTGGTTCAGCTGTCTTTATGAGAAGCATTCATTTATAAGTAAACAGCTGGAATCTCCAGAAGCTGATCTGCACCTGTACTGCCCTCAACATGCCCTGTTGGTAAAATCATTTCATTGGTTTTGCAACCTGGATGAAAACTAAACCTGAAACCAAAATGGAATAGAGGTACTTGGTTTTCCAAAGACTGCCCAGAAAGGATTCAGGTCCTTTCTACTACCATCACCTTGGCACAATAAAATCCCTGATAAGGTAAAAATTAATCACATGAATAGCTGGCAAAGCCATCAGCTAATCTTGTCCCCTTCTAGAACTGTTCTCACTCTTCCCTGGAAGTGTGTTTGCTCTTGTCTTCAGCTTCTATGACAACTTGGGGAGACGAGCTGAATCTAATTATGACTGAGAACTTCCTCATTTAATTCGTTTTGAAATCCCAAATGGACCAGCAGTTTCCCTGAGATTTCATTAGGAAAGTTTTGTACAGCCTTCAGTGGCTGTATTCATGGGGAGCAGTGGAGGCATTGGAAGGGAGGAAGGAATCATTTAATGGTTCCACCTGTCAATGTGCACAAGATTGCATGATTATCCATTTACAGCAGCCAAAATGGAAACAGCTGCCCTAGAACAATTTAGAACTTTATCTTCCACTTAACTGTGCAAATAAATAAAAATCCATTTCCAAGGCAAATTATTCTGGATACCAGCTAAAGATATTTAAAAAGTTATTTACATTTGTACTAAGGCTTTTGAAGCATTCACATTCATTCATCTGTTTTATCTTAAAAATAATTGCATGAGATTTGATGGATACAAAAGCTACAGGACAGATAGAGTGCAGGAAGGCATCTCCAGCGCAACTGGGTGCAACTACCTAAATGCAGCTCAGCAACCAGCTTCCCTTGTTGCTGCTTTTCTAAGAGTCTGGATAAGAGATTGCCTGTGGTTGATGCCATGGTACTTTGTAATGCATCTCTGTCTGAGCATCTTTAAAGGCATTGCAAAAAAAATATTATTTGGAATGCCTTGAGCTAGTACAGCCTGTCTACAGACTGAAACAACAGCTGTCTCATGTATTTTAAAAGTGCTGTCTCTACTGGTTTCCTCCCAGCATGAAAAGAAAATTACAAACATTAAAAGCCTTTTGGTACACACAGATTTTGTACTCTTTTTTTTTTGCCTGCAGTGCAATGCATTATGCTTTGAATTTAATCCCAAAGGTTCTGCTGTCTAAAGCAACAATGTGCATTTTGGGGAAAGTAGTTTTCTGAAGATGCAGGATGGATTGACACAGTGACCTATGTCTTTTCTGAGAGTGTCACAGGGCTTTTGAAACCAGCATGGATAATCCAAATATTTTAGCAGTAAGAAATCTGCAACAGATTTCTTTTCTTAAAAACCCTGTGCTGCCCAAATGCCTCAGCAGCACTTCTGTGGCAAGATGGGTGAATTCTCTTACCCCAAGCTATTAAGGAACAGCTGCTTTAATAAAAGATTTCAGGAACTCCCCAGTTCTCCATTCTCTCTTTTGCTCCCCACAGAGTGCACAGGCAAAGAGGATTTATTTGAAGCTGTGCTATGTCTTTAGACTCCTTGAAAAGCCAAGGGAATTCTGTATAGGCACTCCATTTCCATATGAACTAATTATTTTGTCCAACTGACTGACTTCTCTCTCCAGATACTTCTTCATTAGTTCTACTTAATATAGTCACTCAGTTTTCTCTATTGTATTTTCAGTATCTCCACTTCATCATGTTCCATGATGTGGGGTTTTTTTTCAGTTTGAAAGGTCTTCATCTCCTAGGGAGATCCCATGTAGTTTAAAAAGACTTAAACTCGTTTATCAACTCTTTCCTCAGCAAGGATGTTCATAGAGTCACCTTTCTGCACACAAGTTTCCATGAAACTTTTTAAAATTATTAATTATTATAATATAGTTAAAATTTAACTTTCAATTCAAATTTTAATTATTTAATAAAATTAATTTATTATAATTATTTATTATTTGTAATTATGTTTCTTTTTTAACTAAAACTGAAATTAGAGAGTACGTTAAAAATGTCTTAAGGAGAATATGTAGGCAGAATGAAGCACACATGCACAGCAATTTTTGAGTCTTCAGTCATGAAGAATTCATAGAGAAATGGGGAAAATATTGTCTTCCAGAAAAAGGGGTAGGGTGACCTCTTTAATGTTGAAATAATCTACTTTAAAATGGTAATAATAATAAACTCTTGAAAAAATTAAATGATGAGCAAATACCATTTAGTGATTTTCCTGCTTTGAATTATTTGACAATTTATGGTGACATGCAGCTCACTCATGGCTTTTCAGAATAAGATTAGAGGCATTCCTGAATTTGTTTAATGCTGCTTTGCCGTACTGAGTTACTCAGACACTCAAGGTCTATTTCTATCTGGGACACTTCATCACATTGCAGAGTGATAATATAAAAGCAAACCAAAAACCTCATCCTTGTTTTGTAAAGCAGCACAAAAATAATATGAAGTATGGTTTAGCACAGGTAGATGATATTAAATATGATGTCCCTTAAAAGCCTAGGGGGTTTAAATCACTGCAATAGTGCACATTGTAATGGCTTATGATGCTGTGTGAGAAATGATCAGTGCTTCTCCTGCTTGTAATGCAGAAGAAAAATTTCCACTCTGGTGATGTGCTATGAACATAGTGAGCCCATAATTTCTCACATTTATTGTGGACATTCGGCTTAATTCTTAGCCAGAGTGTAATGAGCACAAAACACATAGAACTGGTGTAAAGGACATTGGAGGTTTTTCTAGTGGAATTGTTTATTTTCTCAGCTCTGGTCTAATCTTCCTTTTGACTAGAATGTACTTTGCAAGTTCATCATTATGCTAAAATGTGTTGTTAAATGTTAATTAAGAAAAGAGAATGACTTGAACTTTTAAACCAGTTCAGCGGTCAGGAACCTTCAGCTAACATATATACTTGTTTCCTCATCCTAGAGCAGCCTTGGATTGCAATATCTCCCCCCACAAGAATATTTTCTCCATATTTTCTTGAAAACTAACTTTTATATGTTGTTCTAGTTCAATTGATTATGATTTTGTAGGTCAGTGGACTGACACTACTAGTCATTACACTAGTTTGTTCAGCCATAATAAAGAGAAGCAGCTCGAGGTCTCCATCAACTACCACAGGACAACTGGACCATAGCTGAGCTGTGATCATTGTTGCAATGCCAAATCCATCTCTTTGGCCCAGATAAATAAATAAAACTTAAGACTAACAATTCAGGGTCATGTTAAAAAAATAAATTCCTATCTGATTCAAGAAATCTTTTGACACCAGCTCGTAGAATGAACTGATTTTACTGCAGGTTGCATGTTTCATGATCATAAACTACAGAACTGTCACTAAAAAATACATAAGGGTTGAACATAAAAGCAATAAGGATTAAACAATAATAGAAGAGAAGAGGAACAGATCTGCCCTGCTATTGCCATATCATACAACCTCTACCATGCTATGTCAGATGGCGTGAAAATTATGTTCTTTGGCGAGGTCAATGAAAGCTTTATGAACATTGTGCTTGAATAAGTTTTTTCTAGAGTCCACAGCAGAACTGTGTTAAATAATCTTTCAAAGATATTTGCAGAGTATATCTAAATAAAAGTACTTCCATCTTCCAAGTAGGAGATAGAAAACATATTAGCAGTATTTATTTACTCCTGAATGTTGAATAAATGACACTGTCAGAAGTGTACTGTGAACTGCTCATTAATTCTTGCTGATTTTCCTCACAGTTGCAGAAGTTTGGCTTTTTTGAGAGAAAACTGTATTTCTCTGTAATATGAAGAATTTCAAATTATGCACTTCGATGTTTTCTAAATTTGAAGTGTTACCAAATATTCAATATGAGATGTGACTGTAAATAGAGGGTAGTGTGCAATTATATTGTGCCATGTATTTTCCTGAAATAAGTAACAGCTGGGCATTTATCCTATTATCTGGTTTTATTTTAGTGAAAAAATTACTTCATGACATATTTACCACTGACTATCTAAGGTTCTTTTATTCTCTGACAAACCACCACTGAAAGCTGAAAACACAAATCAGAATCTGTTTTTCTAAAAATAATAATATAATGAGGAAAGAAAATTTTCTTAGGTTTGATTGAAAGCTTATTGGCTTAAGGAAAATGTTGCTATAAATAATTCTAAAACAATATAGATCATTAAACCTGGATTGAAAACAAATTACTCAGTTCCATACCAAAAGGAAGAAGAGCAATTGTGTCTCTTATGTGAGCATTAATGTTCTGCTATTGCCATATAATGAGCTATAGGAATTTTAGAAAATGGGGCTCTGTCTTGTAAATCATCAAAAGTCAATGATGGGTAGTGAGGGGTAGTTTTCTTAGAAAGTTAATCGAGTTTACAATCCTATTAATAATTGTTAACCAGTATAGTTTTCTAGGTGCTGATCAATCAGCACTGTATCTGCATTGCAGCCATGGGACTGCCTTTTCTGGGAGGAATTTTATTCTCATATTCTAGATAAGATAAAAAAATGTGTTTCCTTTTATGTGTAAGTATACATGTGAACCATGATAAAGAGGCTAAAACTTCAGAAGAAAGGTGCAATAGAGTGAAGGACAAATCTGTGCAAGTTTACTTTGCCTGGCTATATTGCATTTAAGTCTTGGAATTTGTGTTTCTATTATTAGTTATTTCCAAATATTTCAACTAAAACTTCCATAAGACAGCATTTCTCTTTGAAATACTGGGCTTTTGCTCCACATGCTTTGGCTTTAAACACTGAATCTAACGTTGTCTCTGTCTGACAGAGACTGTGAAACCAGCATCATAATTTCTGATCATTATTGATCTGGTGTACATGACTAAAAAGCTAAGATATTTTTGCTACTTTTATGAACTGCTGGAGTTTACTGTATTTTTACCACTCTTCATCAAATTTATTTGCAGCTGTTCTCAGATAGAAATTTCTGATTGAAATTGTCTTCAAACAACTTCAAATGTTTGGGGTTTTTTAATTCTCCCCCCAAAATGCCCGTCTGTATGATTGGTAGTGACATAATATGATCCTAGTAAGGTTACTTATTATCCAGTCAAGAACATCACTATATCTGTGGATGCTTCATATGTACTCCACCTACTCAGAACTCTTTCTTTCTCTTCCATGATAGTAGATGATTTGTAAAACGTACAGGAATAAGTAATGTACACATAGGCAAACATAAAAACTGTAACTGTAAATCTAATGATTTAGAGGGAGGTGAGAGACAGGAACAAGGCACAGATAAATTACCTAAGTTATATATGCACAGTCTGTGCCTTACAAAGCTTTAAAGCTCCTAACTTTAAAATACAACTTTTATGTGTTGTAATTGTATCCTTTTTAGGAGTCTTAACAGAATTTTCTCTGGTTTGGAGACAGAATTTGTTTCCCCGTGGGAAAACTGCTCTGCATATCAGAAGGGAATTTGGTCTCTTCGATTGTGGATGGAACTTCATTTTCTTAGCTGAACTGAATGAAGTAAAAGTCATTTTCACCATAGATCTTCTACAGTTCCTGTTCAAAGTGAGTCATGCTGGACTCGCCCTTCAGATTATCCACAGGTGATACACAACAAATACTTCACTAGTATTGCTAGTACATGATGAAAGTCTTACTATTACTGCTAGTACACCACTAGCCAGTTTTTTTAAAAAAATTTCTTATGCTAGAAGAGTACATTCTTTCACCAGGTTATCTCCAGATGTTACTGAAACCACTTATGGGAGGGAAATCAGTAAGGGCAAAATAAGGGTAAAAAGTCTTTACTATACCTTGTATGGAAATTCAACCTTCATATAATAATGTTTGGTTATGTGAAACTTGGCAAGGAGCCAGGCTTGTTCCAGTAGCTGATAATTTCTTTCTCTAGTTATTAGATTTCTGTATTTACAATCATTTCTCATTCTCCTAATGTAATTTCTTGACAGACCACCCACCATCATTTAATTTTCTCCGCTGAGAACACTGTGCCAGTCTATTCCTCTTCAATGAAGGAGCCATATATCACAGGGTTTTTTAAATCCTGATAAATAATCAGACTTGATAATCCTGTAGTTCTTAACATAAACTGCTATAAGAAATTAAGCAGATTTTTAAAGAGCTCCTACCTTTTTTAATAATCTTTTGACTTTCCTTATAATTTTTCCAGGCATCTGAACAATATTGCTGTAAGTACTATGTACAGAATTTGAGTGGACACAATAAACTCAGAGGCAGTTTAAAATCTTGATAACTTGCCCCTTGAGAAGTTAACTAGCAATATTTATAATTGAGAAGTACAATTTAACCAGTAATCCAAAGAAGTTTTGCAGTCTCCATGATTGGAGATATTCACAATTTACTTAGATAATGTCCACTGTCTAGGATTGAATTTAGTCCTTTTTCTAACTGGTGCTTGGGGAAGATGATCTTTTGAGCTGCCTCCCAACATGGACTAATCTATGGAACTCTAATTTTTTAACCTTGTTATATGGGGACATTTCAGTTAAATTACATATTCAGATGAAACTTCTATTGTTCAGGCAATTTTCAAATTAGGAATTCAGCATCCAGCTCAGCTGTTCAGCACACATCAGGTTTTTATGAGAACACTCCAGCCATGAGGATATATTCTTCATATCTATAGATGACTTCTAATTTTTGCTGGTTTTATCTTTCAGAGTATTTAATATTTAAGATTAAAAATCCATAATAACACAGGATCTACTTTGAAGATTTTAATCTGAACTCTCAAAATTTATTGTACAGTACATACCCAACATCTTTCTGGGTGTCAGGTTAATTTCTGGCTTCTATCAATTCAGTTGAACTAGGATAAAACTTTGGCCCTTCTCAATTACTTCTCAAAATATAGAAGAATACATATTTTTGTTTGTTTTTTGTGATTATTGAAAACATTCTTTTGTGACATGGGTAAAAAATTATGATCATAATTAAAATTCTGTTTGAAGCAACAACTTCATCCTCAATTTAACTTCAGTCTTAAAGAGAATAACTATGTATTTCTATGGAACTATAATAAAGATAATACTTGCTATAACTGTACATTAATTTACTTAAAATATTTGCACACCTTTTTTGCTTTTATTTTCTGAAAATATTTTAATAAAAATGAACATTAAGGCACTATTGTGGATCATTTGTGGCAAGTGGTTTTAAATCACAAATACAAGTATTCACATCACAAATCTGATTCTCAATATTTATGTTTGGCATTTAGGAATATTAAACAATGCCTTGAGATAAACTTTTTAACAGGTTCAAAAAAATAGTATCATGAATAAGACATGGAAGTCCCTTAGTGCATAATTTTGATTAACCCTTATGAAAAAAATTGTAATTTCATAGAATGCAAACAACAAGTGAAAGATATGAAAACAATATAAAAAGGAATAGGCTTATTAATCATTGCCTAGTCTAGAAAACCTTTGGGTAAATATCCACTGAAATTACTAGGGGCTTTCCATGAATAAATGCTTGGAAAAAGCCTGTAGAATGTTGCTTAGAAGCCTTAAATGAGATATGTTAAGGGGAGAAAAGAGAGACAGAATTTCTTGTTATGGCTGAGAAAGGGAGTCTTGTAATGGAAACCTCTAGTAATCTTTTTCTAATTTCTTTTTACATCCAGCAAAGGAATGTGGTGAAGAAAAGCCTTATTTCTTTGCACATCACTGAAAAAAAGTTTGTATTCTTTTCATTTTCAGTTGTCCGTGAATAGTTTAAAAATGATCCTTGAATTCTGAGAACAAGGTTTAATTGAGGTTGAGAGATGACCATCATTACATTCTCCATTAATTTGACAAAAGACTATTGGATAAGCTAAGGGAAACAAAAGCATTTTCTCTTGAGAGCCAAAACCACCTGTCCTAGGGTGACTTTATGATGTTGAATTGTATCCCCATTCATCTGTCTAGCCCAGAAATAAGTTCTGCACCTTTAAAACTAGATCTGAGAGCGAAGGGAGGGGGAAGAGGTGATTCACAGTTTGTGTGTGCAGAAGCTTCATTCCCACTCCCCAGGAATTCCTCTCCTCTCGGAGTGTGTCGTCGACAGCAGGAGAGAGCTCTCCTTTGCTTTTAGTTAGTTTTTTTAGCTAGCTGAGGCAGAGAAATTCCCCAGACTGTGGCTTTTCTTTTTCTTGGAACTGATCAGCTTACTTTGGACTGAAAACCGAGAAAAACACCAGGACCTCACACCTGTGTCCCACTAGGGCCTGGGATGCGGCATTTTCCAGCTCAGGAGGGACGATGAGAGACTGAGCGAGCTGAGCTGCACCCCACAGCAAGGACTCTCTGAATTTGCCATCTCTTCAGAACAATGAGAGGTTTCATTGTTTAATAATATTAATTTTCTCATGTTTGTGAGCACTTTGCTTGTTAAATAAATATTTTTTTCCACTTTTCTCCAAGGAGATTATTCTTCCAAATTGGTTAGGGGAGAGGCTGCTGAAATCTGGTTTTTAGAGGAGACCACTTCAGAAATTTCCTCCCAAAATTTGCCCTAAACCAGGACACGCCCCTAGGATCTACTTCAAGAGCAGACAACACAGAACTGCCAGACTTTTGCAAGCCTCAGCCTCGGGACATGTCAGATCCATGGACCACACTGAGTGTCTTGAGTGTATCTATGAATCTTTCTCTTTGTTGCTTCAAAAATGATACCATAAGGACCCTGAGGGCATCTGTACATGGAGACACAAGAAAAAAATGTACCAAAAGAATGAATTCTGTAGCTGTTCCTATCCCAAAATGATAGAGAAAATACGAAGCTGAAGAGAAAAACAGATTTACACCTCACATTTATGAACAGTACTACTTATTCTCTTGCCTTGTCTTCTCTTTCCTCTTCTGTTTGGCCTTCCCTTTTCCCCTCTAGTTCTTTTTTCCCTGCTGTAACAAAGGTCTTTATGTTATCCTCTAAGCAGAGAAATTTTTTTTTTACATTTCAAACATGCTTACCTTCTGTACAGCAAGGATAAATCAGACTTTAAATCTGGGAGGTGTTCTCTTTTTGGTTGTTTTCCAGTGCTAAAATTCAATTCATCCTTCTTTGATCTCATAACTCTTTTTGGCAGAGTTTGACTTCTCAGAAATTTTGTTTTAATCTTATTGCAAAATCTCAAATTGATAGGGTAGCACTTATCTGCATATGCTGAGGTACAGTGAAGTTAGGCCTGAACGTTCTCTACAACTGTCCACAATCTCTAATTTCATTAAGCAATGAAAGGCCAAGGTAGTAATTTTAATTGACATGTCAGCTATTTTTTAATGAACTTTTTAAGCCCTTAACCTTTCCCTAAAATGTAAATCTCAAGCTCTACCATACCATTTTCTTCATCTGATAAAGACAAATTAATTTTTCTTTATTAAGTAACAAACCCTTTAAAATAATAATAATAAAAAATCTTAGATTAAATTTTTATGTCTTTCAGACTCATGTATATTTTTCTATCTTCCTATATGCCACTGTTTTGAGAGGGAGACCAGTTGAAAAAGATAATAATATTTTAGTTTTCATATGGTTCCTTGCCAAGTTGATTCTACTTGCTGACACATTCTAGTTTTTTGTCAAGCTCCTTTTGACACTTTATTGAGGCAAGCTCGACATTTTCACTTAAGGTAAGAAGTGCAGCTAAGATTTACTGAAGCACACAAGTCTGTGTAACAGGTGTTTTTAATACCCTGTCTCCTATGCTTAGCTGACATACCTGTGATGTACCCAAATTGTTCAGGCCTGTGTTCTGTTATCATCAGTTGAATTAGGAAGAAAAAGGAAAACAATAACCAAGAACACTTAAGGAAACCTTTTTCTAGTGCAAAGGTGTATAAAAGAGAATGTGGGATGAAAAAATTAACATAATAAATAGATAACCATTAATTAGTATAATATCTGTACGACCCTAATGTCAAAGGTTTTGTAGATACATGGGTAACTGGGGAGTTAAAATGATAAATTGGATGAGTGTACATGTTTCTTGGAATGTAATTTATTCTTTCATCTCAATGTTATATTGTTTATAATGTACATTGCTGAGATTGATTTTTATAGGAATTAATACCTGTCAAAAGAGGAGCAGTAATGCACTTAAGACATTTTCAAGCACTAAATTCATTAATCGTTGTGTTTTGGAAATCTTGGAACATGCATTACTCCTCGTATTCATGGTCTTTCTTTTTTGTTTTGATTTGTCATTGTTAAATCAGGTTGACTTCTTGATGTCCTTGCTGTTTCTGGAACTGAAATGATGTCAATCAGAACATATCAATAAAGGAGAATTTATGTCCCATCAGAAAAACTCAAAAATGTTACCAACTCCATGTGAAGGTTATTTCCATGGATTTAGTGTTCAAACTTGTTAATGGACTTTCATAAACATGTTTTCTGCCCTTTTATTTATTTGTAGATGTAAAAATATGTAGTAAAAGATTAAAAAAAGAGGGAATTATTGTAGATGCCTCCATAAGGTTTAAGAATAGAACTAATTTATTTTACATCAGAGAATGCAATTATTAGGATTTTAATATAAGAAGTCTATAAGGAAAGTCAAGTTTTTGGGTTTGGTGGGTTAGGTATCTACTAAACATATATTTTATTGGATTTAAATTTTACTTGAAGAGTTGTAGAATATTTAAATTGAACTGTATCATCTTCATATCAGGTAGAGACCAAAAGGGTAAGATTTATTGCAATTTGCATTTTTTTTTCCTTAAAAGCAAACTCAGATAAGGAAGTCTACCAGAAGATAAAATGAGATATTATGGAATCCTGCAAACATTTTGAATTAAACCAGCATAAGTAAGTTATAACATAATCCGTTTCCAACCCAGGTTCAAATCAGACTCAGCCTATTGTTTCTAATATCAAATTTCTGTCTACCCAAGTACTAAAAAACCCCAACTAAGCAACTCAAAATAAACAAACAAACAAAAAATCCCCAAACATCAATAACTAAAAAATACCCACAGAGATACCCTCCCCCAAACCCCAGGAACATTAGGACTGGGAGTATTATATTTACCCTTCAGTTAAATTATATTCTTTATCTTATGTTTCACAAGTCTCAGCAGACCTCAGCTTCATATGAAGATTCTGTATTGATACTGCCTGGCAGGGAAACCAGGAGAGATAATTCATGACTTGAAAATTGTCCACTCTGGAAAATCAAAGATGATAAAGTATGCAGGAGGACAAATCTTCTTTGCTTGACGGATCTTGGAAGATGACACTTAGAGCACAAATCCTTGGGAAAAAAGTCTTGTTCCTGTGTAAACTTCTGCTGAGTTCAGATACAGATTTTGTTTAACCACAGAGGACCTACTGGAGGATCAATATGAGACTGGTTTTCCCTGGGTACACAATTTGGCAGTAGCACAGTTGTACTTAAAGCCAAGTCTAATACATCACAGAGTAGTGATGTAAACACACAACTGTTGCTAAACTTTCCAATGCTCTCATGAAGGGTAGTTCACTTAGGTATGTTGACTCCTGGAAAATACCACAAACCCCAAACATTTTTTTATACACATTTCCTTTGCAATTAAGTCTTGCCTTGAAAAGAAGGACCTGTATTATCCTAAGTACAGAAAAGTTTGCAAAGAACACAAGGATTTAGGCATGAAAAGATGGCAAATGTGACTAAGGCACCCAATAGCCAGAGAGACTGGATTTAACACAGATGTTTTCCTTCAGTGCCCCAGCATTCATCATTTTCCAGCAGCTTTCTGTTCTGATTTCTAGCTTTTGAGAAGAATTTTTTAAGGTAAATAATTTTCCTCCTGAAGTGCCCAAGGAGACAGCCCTTTTTTAACATGATCAAGTGGCATATTCTCAATGCCTGATACAGAGGAAGGCAGGCTTCCTGTACTTGCAGACAGGAGCATTTACACAGCATCTACACAGCACACTGGATTTGCAATTGCAGGAAACTTTAGTGTAGCAGACAGTGAATTAGGCATAAAAATTATCTTAATATTTTATCCCCCCAGTACTACTGTTTTGGAGAGATTAAAAAAAGGTGTGGTAGCAGGAGAACAATACTTTTCTCTGGAAAACCCTGACAGCTGATACAGTGTCATCTTCACAGCTGCCTCAAATCAAGTACTCTGTAAGGTTTTAGCTGTCAAGTAGATGCTCACATTGCTACAGTGCAAGAGAAATAAAAATTCACTGAAATATCAGGAAAGTGCATCTGTCAGAGCTGTAGATGGAAGTACTATATTATATATCAGAGAACCTCGTAGAAAAGAACTGATTTGTTAAGAAAGAAACTTACTTTATTTATTCACAGCTTATTGATACAAAACTTTTTTTCTTATTTCCTACTGTGAAAAACCACAGTCTCTAAAAATTAGGAAGGTTTCAAGTTCAGAAAAGTAAAGAAATGATCCGTTAATACAGATAATATGTCAAATTGTTGACATATGAGACTTCATGGGTTTTAAAGGACATTTTATATTTTATGTGGAAAAATATCTGTGGATTTCTAGAACAAGGCTATTTGCTGAATGTAGGTACCAATTTAGAGTGAATATGTACAGTACTCCTTGTAATTTCACTGGTTAGACTTCAGGGAAAGAGTTTATATATGGCTGTTAATACTTAACCATGCTTAGAAACACCTCCCTGCTCACGGTGCTGGCCAACATTTGTTATATTTATATTTATCAGCATCAGAAAATATTACTAAATACTTTTGAATGGCATTATACATTGCTGAACATGATTTGATGTATCCTTTGATGACTCTCAGTCAATATCAGTCTAAAAAATGGATAAATCTGGTATAATTTTCAAGAGAAAATAATCTTTTTCACTTTTCAATGACATGTCTGACACTAATATAGTATAATTCCCAATTTTATTAAACAAAAAAATGATAACACCCATTCTGATGAGGGTTTTTCCTTTTTTTTTTCTATTCCATTTTCAGCTTAAATACCCCTTCTCCTTACATACAAGAGATTCAGGCCTTTACCAGTACTGCCTTAGTATTAGTTGAATAGCTGTTCCATAGTACCTGGGTTTTGACTACACAACAGGACTGTGCCAGAACAGTTAAAGGATTTTGATCTGAAACTTTTTTAGCTGTCCTAGACACCTCTTTTGAACCCAGTGAAGCAGTCAAACAGATAAAAGGAGCTAACTGGAAGTTTAGTGCGAAAGATCTAATTATGAATGCAGCATTTTTCATATACCATAACTTGTTCCAGCTGCATTCCCTACAGGTTACCACATGATTCACAGATAAAAGATTTAATGTAGATTTGATCAATTTTAGTTTGTTGCTTGGAGGAAAAGCTGTCAAACTGTCATTAAACTAGGTTCCTTTTTATTCTAAAGTACAAAAATGTAACACTTCAAATAATATGAGTATCAGGCAAAGTGAACTTATACCATAATAGGGAATGATGTAAGTTAAGAACCCCAGAGTACAGGTAATTGTGATGGGAAAAAATAACAAATACATGAAGCCTGTCTTTCAGGAAAGCATTGATTTAAGTAGGCAATAAAAAAGACCTCACAGCGGCAAAAATCAAAACAATTCATTTTCTTAGCAAATTCCTAAAAGTTTTACAAACTAGAGTTCAGAAAATTGCTCTCCAGTGCTTTGGTGTTTCTCCACCAAAAATTTCACCATGTTTTTTTAAGCAGTTTCAAACACTCTTTCATTGCAATTAGTCACACAGTTGCAGAGCCCAAGGAAGGTGAGAGTGCAGAAAAGGATGGGATAACTCTTAGAGAAAGGAATGATGAAACAATTTGACAGCAATATAAACATTAAAGAGAAATGGGGCACTGGGGATTTCAGCTGTCCCCCTTTTGAGACAAATTTTGCTCCACATTTTAGTTTACTTTACTGGTGCATTCTTGGATATTATAGTTTATATATATTTAAAACATAAAATACCAAAGTCCCACTGGTGGCCAGTGACAAGGAATGTTTCTCAGGGGTCAGCCCTGCCTTACAGCTGTGTTAATGACATGGGTGATGGGACAGATGGTCAGAACATTTGAAGATGTCACCAGATTGCAGGACAGGACTCATATTCAGAAGGAGCTGCTCAAGTTGTAAAAAATGGAGTGAATTAAACCTCAGGAAATTTAGCAAGAAAAGTTCTGCTCCAGGATCCAATGCAGCAAAACAGTCCAACTAGAAAGTGATTTAACAACAAAGGACCAGCACTCCTGATGGACAAAAATTACACATGATTAGCAATGCAGTCTTGCATTTGGGAAAAAAGATCATCTTACAGTGGTCTACAATCACCTGATGAAAGACACACAGATGGAGATTCTCACGGGGTGCACAATGGAAGAGCAAGAGGCAATGGACACAAACTGAAACATGGGAAATTTTGACTTGATAGAAGGCAAAAACCATTGTGGTCATGTTCAAACACTGGAACAGGTTGCCCAGGGAGGTTACAAGATTTTCTGTCCTGAAGACTTTTAAAAGTCAGCTGGGAGCTGCCTTGAATAATCTCATCTATAGACTTGCTCTGAGCAGAGAGGTTTCACAAGATGACAAGAGAACCTTCCCATGGATTCATGATTGATCTTAATTGACCCTGTACACTGACAGGACATAGAGATCTGCGAGATAATGTGAGGCTTGGATGATTTATTTTTAATGTATTGCTGTTAACAGAAATATCAGTGACTGACTGATTCATTTGGTGGCTCAGCTCACGAGGTGAGCAGCTTCCATGTTGGCACAATCTGCAGAGCAGCTCAGGTATTGCTCTCTGTGCTTTCAGTTGCAGGGAACGATGAGGGAAGAAACAGAAAGATCCAGCAGATTGATAACTTGGCTCCAAGGCTTGTGTCACCAGCAGAATTCTGGAGGATTTAATCATTAAATACTCTACAGACTTGGTGAAAGACAGGGAACACCTGTCTCAGAGGTGGAAAAGGATCTTCATGCAGGAGTCAGCAGGGCTCATGGAAAGAACTTTAAACTCCACTGGGAGGGGGAAAGGGGTAATACGAGGCTTGCTAGAGATAAGGTTGATCTGCAGCATGACAATATTTTAGGGACTGTGTGTGAAAGCTAGTTGTCTCAGTGGAGGTAAGGGCTGAAGACCCAAGGGGACAACAAAGACACGAGAGTTATTGGTCTATTAGAAAACACAGAAGCATATGAGAACAGTCACACAGGAATCAGGGCTTCCCCTCCCAAAACCGTGGCAGGTTCAGCAGCCCTACTGAAGTAGGTTTACACCAATGCACACAGGATGGGCAACAGAAAGGAGGAGCTGGAAGCCACTGTGCAAGTGGGGGAATGTTGCCATCATGGAAACTTGGTGGGATGACCCACACAACTTAAGAGCTGCAATGGATGTCTATAAACTCTTCAGAAGGATAGGCAAGGAAGGAGGGTCGTGGGTTAGCCCCACTGTCAGGGAGTATTTTTGGCTGTCTAGAGATTAACAATGGTGATGGCAGAGTTGAGTGTTTATGGATAGGGATCAGAGAGAAGGCCAACCAGACAGATGGGAGACTCTTAGGGACCATTCAACCAGGATGAAGCAGGAGACAAAATCTTCTATAATAGCTGGGAGAAAGCTGAACATCACCAATTCTTGTTTTCATGGAGGACTTCAACTTGCCAGATAGCTGCTGATAATAGACTACAGTAAAGAAGAAACAGTTTAGGAGGTCTGGCTGAAACACATGAAGAAAAGGAGAACTTATGATCTTTGGAAAATGCCATGAAGTTATGCAGGGAGAAAACTAGTATAAACAAAGCCCAAATAAAACCTAATCTGACTACTGATATAAAAAAATATGAAAAACTTTTCCATAAAACTTTTAGTAACAAAAGAAGGGCTAAGATTCCTCTTCCCTTACTAGATGCAGAAGGAAACATAGCAACAAAGAATGAGGAAAAAACTGTACTAATTAATGACTTCTTTCCTTTGTCAACTCTAGTAAGTCTGTCATTGGCAACTGAGAAGTGGAACAGATTATTTTATTGAATAGTAAAATCGCCCTACAATCACCAGATATCACAATGAGGAGAGAAAGAGTTCAGGGTCACCAAGATGAATTTTTTTCCTTTTTTTTTTTTTTCCCTCCAGCAACAAACTCATAAAATACCTATCAGAAATTTAAGCTGTTTGAAGATATGTTAATGATAACCTTTTCAAGCTTGACTTCCTCCTAACCAGTCTCATAGTTTGACTTCATCCTTCTTCAGTGTTTTTCCATGCAGAGGCTGAGATACTGTTGTATAGATTTCTAAGTATAACCTTCAATACTTTGTTTTGTATCATTAAATGCTACTCATTAAATATGTTTCAGTTGTGATCAAAGCTAAATTTAAAATTGTGCTCTGCACATTCATTTATTGAGGTCAGTACATGCGCAGGAAAATTCTTCCTTGCAATGCTTATTTTGTTTTAAATTAAAAAAAATCTGATTTTTCTTTTAAATTAACCAGAAATTACATGTAACAATCTTACAGAGGTACTGTTCGTACAACAGCAGTGTTTGAAGTGATTGTATCAAGCCTTTAAGTCAATGATTGAATAGTTTCCAGCTGATTTTGAGAAGAGCTGATAAAATAATCTAAAATTTCCTTTTGTTTTAACATGCTAGAGAAAAGTACAGAAACAGTCACAAACCTTTTATTTCTCCAGTGATCTTTATGAATTATGAGTACCTGGGGTCTAGGAATGTGGAGGCACTTAATAAAGGATGTGAGCTCAAAAAGTGAGACAGTGAGCCCTATAGACAGGAAAATAAAACCACTGCAGGGTTCATTTGCAGCACAGGCTTTCCCCCTCACATTCTACATTTCATCCCACTGAGATCAAAACCAATTTGACTGCTTTGGTAGGCAATGAAAAGATGTCAAAACCATCAAATGTCCAAAATGTGTCAAAAACACCTAGTGGCTTTTTTCTGTTCTAGATCCGGGGAATTTTCTTCACAAAGTGTTAGAAAATATGGCTTTGTATGCTATAATTGCTGAACAGCACTTGGCTTGCCCAAATGGTGAAAAAAATAATGCAAATATTCTCTTCACCCTACTGAACAAAGAATAAGTCCTCAAAAGTTGCCTAGAGTTGCTACTCAACTAAATCAGGTTACATTTTCTTTCCTGGAAAATAACTGCTGACGGTCCTCGTTTGCTATCTATTTGCATCAATATTTGAAAGTATAACTAGTGAGGGCATAGTAAGATATCCTGTATAGTACCTGTACTTTGCAGATTTCTACTAAGCTATACCTGAGAAACCCTGGGACCAATCAGTACTCTCTAACTCACGTGCCACATGTTGCCCGTGAATTAATTTGTTTTATGAAGAACACTGACTTTGTTTCTTTGGTTGGTTTCTTGGTTTTTTTTCAATTGTCCATTTTGGACTGAAAAGCAGCTAGTTCAAGGGAAATTAAAAAGTCTTTGGTTGAGTGATGCTTGATCCAATTACTCTCCCTGCTAGAAATATGTATCCTACTCTTTCATACATTATTTCTTTTCTTTTTTTTTTTTTTTCATATTAAGTAGTGGTTGGATTTTAGGCATTTGTCAATCTGGCTAAATAGCCCTTATACATTTCCTGTTTTTCATGCAGCTACTGATATTACCCTTGGTCCTCTTTTTTATCAAGCTAAACACCTTTGAATAATAATGCTTGGAGACAAATATTATTATGTTAATTTCACAAAATTTAAGTTATTTCATGCATCTTCTCTATATCCTTCAATTTATCAATGTGGTTTTGGGACTGTGGACACCAGAAAAAAGTGAATTACTGGGTAATTCATCTGATCTTGCCACCAAGAACAAAGAGAATATGAACTTTCTGATCCAATTTATTATATATATGCAGCAGAGAAATGCACTGTTTCTTTTGAAATAGGACCAAATATTCTTTATGCCTCACTAATACTCTTCAAGATTTTTCCATTTTACAATCTTTGTGACATCTACAAACAACATTAATTAGAACTTTTTGTTTTCTCCCAAACAGTGACAAAAAAATGCAGCACAGAGTTCAGTCAAGAACTCAGCCTTGCAGAACCCAGCAGGATGCTCGATCTCTGAGATTTCCCTTTATACTTGCATTTTGAAGCCTATCAGTCAATCAAGTTTTAATCTAGTTTATACCTACAATGCTCATTTGCTGTTGATTGAGCCTCACATTTTAATAACCTGTATCCACAGAAGAACTCAGAAATTACTTCAGCAATGAATACTTCTATCAATCTTACATTCTTAAGCTGCTTTTCAGGTTAAGAGAAACCTCCTAGAAAATTTTGGGGTAACTTAAAAAATAACTACTGGTTTTGGAAACTGTTATTAAACCAGTATACTCAGAAAAAAAGAAAACCAATTTGGTTTTTCAAGGTCTATTTTCTGAAGCAGTATGATGAACACTGGTGTTCCCATTATTAATACCATTTTGTACTACTACAATTGTATTATTGCTTTGAAATCCTAGCAAACAATAGCCAAACAATTACCAAAAAGGTCTCAGAATTTACCACATTATCCTAATACTTATGGAAATTCAACAGAGTTGATTGAAGAGCACCACATATGCTTAAAAATTCTAGGAGCTAAACTATATAGAACCACTGATGGACTTTTTGTCAGATAATTCGCTGCTTCCTGGAATGGGTTGTATTTTGAAAGCATTGCTGTATTATGAAAATATTTTCTTTTTTACCAAAAATTGTAATATTTAATAGAAGAAAACACCCTTTGGACAATATCTGTTGTTTATTTTTATTAGTTCTACCACCTTAACCTATGAAAGCCCAGAGCACTCACACCTGGAGTCATGGCCTGAACCTCTGGAGGGCAGTGTGGTTTCTGATGCTGATGATGTACATTCAGAATGAGTTAGAGAAAGCAAAACCAAACGTTTGCCTCCAACAATGCAATTGTGTTCTCTTATTGCTGCAGGCAGATTGATACACCTCTAAGCCCCCTATTTAAAGCGGATTTTCCTGCAGAGATATCATCATAGTCCTGTCATCATCAGTGGAGCTTTTCCTCGAGACTCCCTGAGGCCTCCATAGAAGGTCATGTTCCTGCTCCTACTTCAGAGTTCACTGAGCTTGCCTTTGTGTTCTGGTGCAGTGACACCAGTGCAGATATTGAAGGCTATCAGTGGGAAGGGCGTGTGTACACGATATCAGAGTGGTCTGTGCTATTAGATTGGGATGATTTCATTGGGGTAGTGCTCAGGAGTATACTCCTGAGGGGGTATCACTGGGGCCGTTATTCCCAGTTGTAATTAGCAGCCTGAACTCAACTTTTTGTGTTCATCTTTACCCACTGTACCTAGCTCACCTGCATTTTCCTTCCTTAGTCCAGTGTTCTTGTTAGATTGCTGACAATGGCCATTTCACATCCATTTTCAATGGTGAGGGACTGGATTTTCCAGAAGCAGTTTCAATCAGAACAAGGATTTTGTACCCTTATTAGCTGTATGCCATTGTCAGATGTAAATTTATCCCTAAGGGACTGAGATGAGACACACTATCTATTTCTGAGCTTCACAATGATTGACTGCAGCCCCAATTAGGCCAAAACATTCAGATGTATTTAGTGTACAGTCTTCAAGGGCAGCCTGAAATATCTTGCACTCTTAATTCTATTGAGTATATGTTTTATGGTTTAATTTCTTTAATGCAGTACTATCCTTCTGTCACAGAAAGGCAAATATTTTTCAGAATGACTTTATGTAGTAGTTAAATCTACCTTAGACATTTCATTTTGAAGTGACCTTGTTTATGCTGGGTGGGAAAAAACCATTTATTATGTGTTTGTTAAACTGCAGCTGCGTGTTCAGCATAATGGGAGTCTGGACCTCTGCCTCCAAAGATTAATACAGTTTTGATTTGAAGCTAGTGAAAATCTTAAAATGCTTTGGTATTATATTATTAAATTCGGCATAAAATTTGGCCTGTTGAAAAGAGGAATCTTATTTCACAAAAAACATGCATATTGTTCTCCTACCCATATTTTGGTAAACTAAATATTGTAGAAATCAACTTAGAACTTGGAAAGAAATGCCTGAATAAAATAAATATAATAAAAATATTGTATTTAAATAAGCAACAAAAAAGAGNTTGTTGTATTTAAATAAGCAACAAAAAAAGAGCAATTAAATATTTTAAGGGCACTGTTGAGTTGTTTGAGCATCAGATGTGAATGTGATTTATGCTTTTGAAATAACTTTACATAAGGTACACAACTGAGCACATGCATATCTTTGGCTTTTATATTTTGTTTTTATCAATGTAACCTTGTCTTTTCTATCAAATTTCTGTCTATGACCTACTGGGCATATTTTCTTGTGATTTAGGGTCACTGGTGTGGTCACTATGTCGGTTTGATTTTAGCAAGTTTTAAACAGGCCTTGCAANAGTTTGATTTTAGCAAGTTTTAAACAGGTCTTGCAAATCTGAAGGTGAACTCTAAGAGTTAGGATTTAGAGTTATCAGATTTACTCAGTATTATACCATGAAAGGAAAACAAGACATTGCCTCAAACCATGACATTTAGATGGAGTATTCAGAAACACCAAGAAGTGGAGTTTGGCAATCTGGTATGAGATTTTAATTTTGCCTGGTTTAATCAAAAGGTCACTTTGCAAAGTTTAAATCTAAATTCACAGTCCTATTTTAAGAAGGTTTTTCAGACTCAGGAGTTTAGTAAAAAAATATATTGCAGGTTAAAA
>VWYP01025237.1:0-57975 GCA_013400435.1 Pycnonotus jocosus | reverse complement strand
TTGGCTGTTCTTGTTTCACTTTATTGTTACCAACACGTTCCCATATACTGCTAATGCCGACTCCTCAGGAGCTCACTTCAATCATGAGGGACGGGAAAAAGTCCACTTTCCTCTTTTTCATGCAACATTGAGAGAAGTTTGGGTGTGTAGTGAAGACAATTTTTGTCTTAAGGGCTCCTCAGAGTGATATTTAAACTAAAAACTACTGATTTTCAGCAGCTTGTTGCTGTTGTTTTCTTCATAATTTTTGTAGAATCACAGAATATCCAGAGTTGGAAGGTGGTCACTACGATCATCAAAGTCCAAATCCCCTGAACAGTTACCTTGGGAATCATGTATAATTTGAGTAAAACTGTCCAAATTCCTGAATAAATAACCAGCACTTAGAAAAATTCCCTACCTCTAAACCAGACTTTTGTGTAGCTGTAGATTTCATGCTGGATGTTTTAACCATATTTTCCTTTGGACAGTATTCATGACCTTTGGGTTTGATAAACACAGTTGGAACTTTGTAAAGGGACATCTGAATGTTAAATGCTGAGCTACTGATTACCCACTATCTCCTTTTGCCAGTCCTCTCTTATGTCTCTGCCAATTAAGTCTCTAGTATCTTGGGCTATAATCTGTTTTACATGTTGAATAGTGTTCATCTTCACTTAATGTCACACTACCCAAGTAAAATTAGCTAGTGAATTCCCAGTAGACTTCACAGAATCTTTCAAGCTCAAACCAAATTGTCTTTTATCACTTTTTACCTGTTTTCATATGTTCTCATCGGAAAACAAAACAAAACTAAACTAAACTAAACTTCTTTTTTAATTAATTGCAATATTTTATGTCTTCCTTGACTTCTCTGTAGTAGTGTTGTCAAATGAAACTGGACTACTATATTTTACAAAATTATCCTAAAAACTCGGAGGAACAACTGTAACCTTGCTGGAAAGATCAATGTGCGGTTAAGCACCCAGGAATACTTGAGATACAATGCCATGAGCCATTGGCTTTGAACACATAACTGAGTGAAGAAATTCTGTCTCTCTCTGTCCCCATTCCCAGCTGATCATTCTTATTCCTGGAACTTCTGAACCTGGAATATTCGATTTTCCTTGGTTTACAGTGTAGGAACCTAGAGACAACATACGTAGATGGGAAAGGGGAGAGAATGAATCATTAGAACAAAGTAAAAGCAAAATTAATTTACAAATCTACAAAACTAGACATTATTTCGGTACACATGATACACTAAGTACTCAATAAGATGGGATTTAAAGCATAATAAAGATTTATATTTAGTTATGCTACAGGCTCCTGTTACTCTTTCTGTGTGTAGGTTGATCTAGGCTAGAGATGGGGGTGATGAAAGAAGCACACTGGAATGAAATTTGAATGAATGACCTGGTTACTTGATTGGCCAGAGATATCTGTTTCTTCTTTTTATTCTTTCTTTTTTATTATGATTTAGTGGTAAGGGTCAGAACATCATGTTTCTTTGCTTTAATAAAAGTGGGCTACACGACACCCCTGACTTACTGATTTGCCTTAATGATCAGCTCTTGTGAGGATATGTGTGAGTGCACATGCATCCTCTGTGTCACAGCTCTTCATTGACTTCTGACTTCATTAGAGGCTGGGTTAAAAAGTATGATGTCCTACAAACGGAGCATCTCTACTCAAATGTGTGACCTTCATACTTTCTGAATTATTAGTGCAATATGGTATAGGGCAGTATCACATAAACAGAGTCTTTATCAAACACATCTTTCCAGTAAATTGTGATGGGCATAAAAAAAAAGGATGCATGTCTTTCATATAAAGCCTCTGATACCAAGGCACAAGATTCTATATAACACTGGTAAAAGTTCAGCAGATTTTGTTAGGCCAGAGCAAATTCTTCTCCCCAAATACCATTGCTTATTACTTATTTTGCCCTTACACTTAGAAGTAAATTTCTACTTGAAGTATTTTGAATCTTAAATTCTGTCTTGGCTATTTTTTAATTGTTCTTCCAATGATGAATATAATGAGTAGTTTCCATTCCTCTGTGATAATGTAAAAATACAGTGTTATATTATACGGCATTTTTCTTAATGTTAATTAATTAAAAGTCCTCATAAGACTAGCATGGCTTTTCATTAATGGAGAAAGTTCACATCTTTTTATGTACACCATTTACAATACTTTGGTACAATTAAAACTCTTAATTATAAAAACTGGAAAAAAAGCACTATGTTAAGGTCAGTCAAAGAAAATATATGGAAAAATGTAAAGTGACTTCCTAATAAGCTTGTCAACTGAAGATTAGTAATGACTTCAGTACTTCTTTTTATTTTAAGACACTGTTCTAATTTATTTTATTTTATTTTATTTATAGGATTCCTGATACATTTCATGCTTAGTGTTTGACATTTCAGGGTTGTATTTCATGTAAATTACTAGCATTCCAACAAAGTACTTTCTGCTCTTCACATGAGACTGTCCACTTTACAGTGGATGTGTCTTAATTACTAATTGCTGTTGAGACCTTTACATGCTAAGACACAGACCTATCAGACTTCACCCTGACTTTTTCTATATTTATAAATAATGTTTGGCATATTTCTGACATCAGTTTCTCATTTGCAGCGTAAACTAATAACGTAAGATGGAATGGAAAGACACAGAGATAATCCTCACTGACCCTTGGGGTCACTCTCTGCTTTGCTATAAAGATGAAAAGAAATGAGCTGCAGCTCAGCCTTTTAAATTAACAGCAAAAGATATCAAATCCTTAAACCATTTAACAACTTAATTTGACTTGGTTTTGTTTTTCTTTTATTTCTTGTGGGAGAAGGAAGTGGGAAAGCCTGATTAGAGCGGGGTTCCAATTCTCCCAGTCTTTGAACTAACGTTTGGAAGAGTGAGCTCACAATATTTAAATCATTTTACTATATATTCAGCCAGTTTGCATATACTGCAATGTGTCAATAAAATCATTCTCTAATAAATGTCATGCATGCTAGAGTTTAGCTCTAGATACAATGTTATTTTAGAACAGTGATAATATTAGTATTGCTAATTACTTCAATCTTTTAGCTTCCTCTGTTTTTCCTATGGCCTCTTAAATGCAACTAGTGAAACATCCAACAATTCAACCACAGGAAACTGATATTTTATTGAAAGATACTTATTCATTTTTTCAGCCTTCTCACTAAGTCTTGGTTATGATTTAAGTAGCTAAAAATGTAGTTCTTTCTTCTCCTATCAGATATTTTTATTATTGTTGCCCTAGGATATTACTATGATGATGATAATTGAAATTGCTGTATTTCTTCAATTTTAATATGCAGTAAAAACACATTTTTAGATCCAGCATAATCATTACTACACAGCATTAGATTATTATGTCACCAGTTTAGGATTGCTTTTGACTTCATTATAAAACCTGACAGGAAAATAAGATGGATTACATGGCTACCAGCTGAGCAAAAGTTTAAATTACTTTTTTGCATCCTAGAAAATAAAGCTTCCTCACCTCCCAAATTTAAAAAAAAAGAAAAAAAAAAGAAAGAAAGAAAAACAGAAACACCAACATCTGATGTAACAAAAATGTGAATAGAAGTGCTAAAAGCAATTAAAGTAAATTCAACTTTGCATCTAGCAAGATATGTCACAGTGGTGTGAGTTTCTAGCACAAAAAAAAAAAATCAGGTTTGAATATTGATCTTTTGAAGCTCCATTAGCTATATGTTGAGCATTGCTGACATCACAGATTGATGTCTCTTTAAACTGTGTCTCAGATTTAATCACTTGGGGAAACCAGCTATTGACTTTGGATGTTTGTGCTGTTCAGCCACTGGAGAATGCTCTCTTACTATCTCTCTCTCTCTCTTTGTCTGTTTTTATGTGTCTCTCTTGAAGGCATGCACATGCACACACACTCATGCTTGTCTCTTTGTGTTAGGGAATATTGGCATTATCTTCTATGTAACTATTGCTTGCCAAAGTTACAGCTATGCTTCCTTATTACATCTGTACATTACAACGTGTAGGTCATGATGTTCACACTGAGGCAAAGCACTTCTTACTGATTTTGGGTATTGAGATAGTATCCAGGAAGGTCTGAAGGGATGAGCATCATCTAGTCTGTGGAGACCTTCATTTCACCTTGTAAAGTGAGGCAACCACAATAGCCTCCAGAAAAGTGCTACAGGAATCAATAAAGACAAAGAAACCAAAGCCCTTCTGAGGTACTGGCGCTAGTGATGTGTGTCTGCATGTGTGCCTGCCTGTGTGCCTAAGGATGAAGGGAGATGGTTTCTGATGAAAAGAAATGCAAATGTTCAGGGCATTGATCAGCACTCATCTCCGTTCAACCTCATGCCCTCTGCTACATCAATACATTGGAAACATAATTTGTATCAGCAGTTGTTTCTTTAATTAAGATCTCTCCCAAATCTTTTTCATTGATTCATGCCATTAACTTATTGATCACCTTTCTTATGCTGAGGTGGTAGTTTTGTTGAGAGAGGGTGTCTCTCTCAGTTCATGATGCTGGTTCACTACAAATATCTTCTTGGCAACCAGTGGGTAAACTGGAGCTCATGCAGCTTTGGCACTGCTTTAGCAGTACACAGAGGCTTTCCTGGGGCAAGAAAAAAAATCAAAAAACCTCCCACAAAAATACTGACTTGCCATTTCAGGACTTTGAAAACCAACCCCCTCAAAAAATAATAATGGAAAGTGTTTATATGCTTTAAAACCTCACTGAAGAACAAATCACTGTAAAGACAATGTACCAAAAATATTATAGCCATGGGGATACATGGCATATCCAGTCTCTTTATGTTAATGAATGAAATTATAGAATTTGAGCTGAAATATAAGATATATTTGGAAATTAATGACAAGTAACCGATGCCTCAATTTATCAAATCATTGGTAAAAAATGTGATAATCTAGGCAGAATGGGGTTAGGGCTAGATGTAATCTGAAAAAAACAAAGTTCCACAAGTATTTAATTGTAATTAATATTTCATCTGTTCACATGATCTTTTTATGTCACTTTGTCATAAATACTGTATCAAACAGGAGTACTGTTCAGTAAGCTTATAGACACAGAATTTCATAGGGATACTCATGGTCTAAAATTGAATATTTGCATGGGAACTTGACTCATGCAGACAGAAAAACAAACTGCATTACCTCTGTGTTCTTGGGTAGTCTAGTTGAAGTAGCACAGTTATGAATGGCTTATGCGAAATTCCCAGACGAAGATTGATTCAACTGACTTATTTCGATCTAAGGTTCTTCCAGTCTCGTATGGACTTCAGGATGTCTTTCTAAATCTACAAGGAAGTGCAATGATTTTCAGAAATATTGTGCTGGGACGTTCAACAGGGTCCAGAAAAACCAGAAGAAACAGAGCATCAGTGTACTCGCTCCTCTAAACCTCTAATTTCCAGGTGGAACAGCCCAGGGACAAACAATCTGCACGTGACACTCATTAAAGAGCTATGCCTAATACATAACCCTTGGGGAACACTTTAACTTCGTCAAAATAGTTTAGAATATTCAAGGTGACCCATCAAGAAATGGCTAAAACAACTAGTTTGTTGGATTAAAGCAGCAGAGTGTAGCACAGTGGTGGCCAGAATACCAGGACAGATGTGTGAGAATTTGGGAGATATGATGTCAATAACAGTGAGTAAAGATGTTACTGACTGAAACAATTATCAAAGAGATTCAGAAGATGATGTTTTTCCTCACAAATAAATGTATTAAAATTAATACAAATACAATTAATAAAACAATTCCTTGTGTTTCTTAGGCAACTAGAGTTTGAACTGAATTTACTTTCTGTGAAAAAAAGTGTCTTGGGAGTCCAGGTACTACCTTCAAAAGTAGTACTTCTCAAGGATACAAATGAGTTATATACTCTAAACTCACACAAGGTACAAATCATTGCTGACAGCAGCCTGGCCACTCCCTTTCAAATCTGCTTCAGCAAGACAAATTGTAAGACATTGAAGAACAGTTGAGCAGTAACACTGTGTACCTCTTTAGAGTCTGATAGAAATAAAGTATGAAAAGAATGCTGTTTTGCATTAAGAACCCTGAGATACCTATCGTTTTTTGATTAATTGAGCACCAAACTTTAAATTATTAATATTTCTCCTCAGAAAATTTAGTCAGCTGCATCATATAATTTTCAGAAAATAACATTATGACCCTCCCAGAAACAACATTCATCTCAGGTGATACAGAGGGCCATGCACCCTACCCAAGGGACAAAGAAAATATAAAATGAGTGAAATATAACAACTAAATAGAAGCAAAAGTGTGACTAAGTGAAAAAAAAACAGGCATGTAAGCTAAAAAGGACCTTCTGTGGCTTTAAATAATACAATCTGCATTTGAACAGGATATGCTTTTCACAAATAATGTGGTCTCCCTTGAAATCCTCCACTGCACCCACATCTAACCACATGAATATTCATATAGCTATGTCAGTAAAATGGGGAAAAACATGGCTTTTATTTCTCAGAACTCTGATTTCCCTTTCAGTTATGTATTTGTTTGAAGATCCCTATCCTGGTCATGATAGATCAGTATCTGCACCCATCTCTAGAGGTCCAGAAGCAGCAATACCCAAACCCAGGCCTGTCTGGGGCTGAGGAGTTATAGGATAACTGGAAGTTTTGTTGATTGTGCCTGTGCAACTTCCATGGGGATTGAAAACCAGAAGCTTTTGCTGCACTTCTGTGTTCCCCGTTCCTAGCTGCACCTTCCCTCGTGGAGCTAGCAAGGAAGCAATGAGAGAGTTGGGAAAGCCACAGACCACAAGACAGGTGGCAGCTGTCTTCTTTTTGGTCACTAAATGGAAGAATGGGTGAGAAGACACTTGAATTCAAACAGTTTTGAGAACAAGTGGTCTGTGAATAAATATCTGGTGTGGGACAAACAGATAGAATTCATGGTGCACTTCTCTTTACAGAAAAAAAAATCCAAAAGCAACTCATAACTTCCTCTGCTCTTAGAAAAATATACCTAAGGAACAGTAACCTGATGATAAATGAACAGCCAGAGATGTTCTAAACATACTCTGTTCAGTTTAGCATGTTGCACCATAATTCCATTTAGTTTCAGAGATTATCAGTAGACTTGTTTTCTTGTTGTTTTCTTTTGGATAGCTTGTCTCCCAAAGAAAGCAAAGGAGTGGTTTAGAATTGTGGAATATGAAATTAAGATGGATGTTGTAGTCAAAATGATCACAAATGAAATAGTTGGGTTTTTTCCCTTGGCTAGGATAAGTGCTAAATCTGACCTAAATTCAATCATTTCTCCTGCTTGAGTTAAATCTTTACAGTAAATTCTAGAATAGGTGAATTAGGCATTGAGATACCCTTGCCAGAGCTTTCAGGTGAAGTTTTGGAAACTTACTTCTATGGACACAGTATTTCATTTTTGTTTTAGTTAGCCTGCAAACAGCACAAGATTTGATCAAATTATGCTACTTCACATTTTAAAGGTTGATTTCAGAATGGGTGAAATCTGAGCAGAGAATCCATCAAAATTAATTTAGCTAATTGATGGATTCTCCTCTGCAATCTGAAGTAAGAGTGAACATGGATCACAGTTATCATTAGGCTGCTTTCTAATCCATTTAGTTAATTTGGGATTTAAATTGCATGTAGTCAAGACCTTACATTCTGACAAAAAGTTCAGCTAAAAAGGAGAAAACATGAGAAATTGCTTGCTTAGACACCCACAGAATAAAAAGAAAAAAACCTCCAAACTCTCTGAGAATAACTTGAGGCAATGGTTAAAGGATACACTGCCTGATTTTTAGTATTTTGGAAATACAAGAAATTTTATACTCTGCAGGACAGGCTAATTTATAGGCTCTGCAGAATAGTCCTCTCAGGTGGAGAGGTACTAATTCTGATGGGCAGAAGAACACCTTAGTAAGAGAAGTCTGTGGGGTTTGCTCGTTTCAGTTTACTGCATATGCTCTTATCTGTAACTGTTTTCACAGAAACAAATTTGTATGAGAAAAATGAGAGTGAAATTTTTCTGAAGTAAGAGGACTGATTCCAAAAGACAGAATGAGAGTTCAGGGGAAAAGTGAGACTTCATTGTTAGAACTTCCATTTATAAAGTTTCTGTTTGTCCTGTTGTTCCTCCTACAGGAAATATTTTTATCTATGAGTCAAGTGTGTCATGTCTTAATTTTTAAACTCTGATGATTATTTTTCTTTCTACAGACTTTCAAGTTTACCACCAGTAACTTGAACAGCTTTAAATTTTATTAATTTTTATAATTTACTGTTTTTCTTGTTAGTGTACTTATAATAACATGTTAAAAGAAACATAAACCTGAAAGTTCAGCTTGTAAAATTGACAGATGTCCACAGTAATAGTATAATAAAATGTATCATATATACTAGCTTCTCAGAGACATCTTTTAAATGAAAAATTAAAACTCCAATTAAAAATTATACTCAGTAGGCTGAGGGATAAAATATGGATACTGGCTCTAACCCTCTTGTCCTCATGGTAAATAGAACCTGAGTGGCCTGGTTTGGAGCAGAGCAATGAGTAGTTTGCTCATAGGGTGGGCCAGGACTTCGTCCTTGCAGGCAAGGAATACAAATGGAGAGATGAACAGTGACAAAGAAATTGAAAATATGGCCTACATATATTTTTCAGAAATATTTTCAATTAATGTTGTCTTCATTATATTTTTTTTTATAGACTCATAAAATCATAGAACATTTCAGGCTGGAAGAGACCTTAAAGGTCATAATACATCAAGCCTCCCTACCATGGACAGGGAAACCTTTTACTAGACCAGGTTACTCAGAGCCCCATCCAGCCTGGCCTTGGACACCTCCAGGACTGAGGAGTCCACAGCCTCTCTGGGCAGCCTGTTCTAGTGCCTCACCACCCTCATCATAAAGAATTTCTTCTGAATATCTTATCTAAAATATCGGCTTTCAGCTTACAGGAATTGCCCCTTGTTATATCACTACACACCCTTGTGCCTCCCTGGCCCTCTTGTGAGCTCTCCTTCTTGTAAGCACTGGAAGGTACTCTAAATTCTCTCTGGAGCCTTCTCTTCTCCAGGCTGGACAGCTCCAGCTCTTTGATCAAATCTATGGCTCTACTCTGGACTTATTCCAAAAAGTTTCGAATTTTTTATATTTTTGCTCTATTCTTCCTGAATTCTTGGAACTATTTCTATAGCCACCTGATTATCTATTTGTCTTTTTATTTTGATCTCCTTTTGCCCCTTTATCACTCTTTTTCTGTCTTTCTCTGTTTCATCCACTCTTTATGTCCCCATCCATTCTCTTTCTCATCTTTTTTACTGGAAAACTTCTTTACTCTTTTGTCTAATTTCTCTCTCTCTCTTGTTCACTATCTTGCTTTCTCACTATGTCTTTCTCTTTCTTTTGCTCTCTCTCTCGTGTGTCTCCCCAGCTACACTTCCTTTTATAGTATTGGTTGCCAGGATTTGAAATTTAAACACTTCAACGTAGATAAATATTACCAAAGAAAAAGAAAAATTCTTAGTCTTAGAAGAGGTACACTTATAAAATCAGACTTATGGATACACAGGGAATATTGTTAACCCTATATTTGTATTGGAATACAAAGCTAGCAAAACACTGGGAACATACTATTAGAGCTCCTGGTGTGTAAACTAATGTTAAGTATTGTATGGTTGTGATCATTTGAACTGAACACAATAAAATAGGCTGTTGTTTTTATATAAAGAAATAAAAACGGGAGAAATTACTCAACATTTGAGGCATATATTGTGACCGTTCAGCCCGGTTTTCCTTGTTGGAAGATTTTATTTTGTGAACATTGATACCATCCTTTAATGTGCTGACAATAATTTCAGAGAAGAGAGACTTTAATGTTTTTGAATTAATGGAATTTATAAAGATATGATTGCCTTTGAAATTCCATATTGACTTTTCTAGAAGTTTAGTCTGCATTTTATTGGGAACTGGGAGCAGTTGTGAAGATTGATTGATTTTGCTGTATCTGACACTGCCCCAGAAGAACTGTAACTGGGGGAAAGGTTGGCATTCATCTGAGCTAACCTAGATGTTCACAGCATAGACCTCGACTCTGAGTTGTTGAGACTTCCTTTAAGTCAGTTCTTTACAGTCATTCTTTATAAACCAGAAAGAGAATTTAAACTACTGCTTTCAATATAGGTAGCTACAAGAATGTAAAGGTAATGACCTGTGAGAATATACTACATGTTGCAGGTGTTGGAAGCTTGGTGGAATGCAAGGGGTCACTGGAAAAATTGATAAACTAGAAATCCTTTGAGGACTAGTAGAAACATGGACACCACTTCTGGTTCAGAAAAGTCTCTAAAATGCGAGCTTTTGAGGGCTGAGAAAGTGCTTGTCAATCATCTTTAAAAATTTATTTTGTTTTCATGCTTCTCCTTAGCCAGCCTCGTAGAGAGGCAGAGACAGGACAGTGTGTGCTGAGATGCACTCTTGCTTTCACTCTGTGCACAGACTCATCTTATGACATTGCCGTAGTAATAGACTGTAGAAAGGAGTTTTTACTGTAAAATTATCTTTCTGTGGGCTACAAGACTTTTCTGTCTGAAAATATCTATCAAAACTACATTGAAAAAACTATTGTGATGGATCCTGAAAGAATGTCAGTATATTTGAAAAGTGGACCAGCTTATTAGCTATTGGCTCTTTCATTCCCTCCGAAAAATTCTAGAAGCTTTACTTTATCAAAGGTAAAGCTCTAGAAACTGAAGGAGGCAGATCAGCTGAAAAATGTTCTGAAAAATTTTGTAGTGATAAGGCACTTGAAAGCACACTAACAGTTGCTGGCAAGTGGCCAATACACATGGTGGTATGGCATGAGCCAAAAAGGAATAAGGTTTCATCCATTGTTTAAGGCTTGGTTTCTTGTAAGAAAGTTTTTCTCCTCATCTGAAAAAAATACAGTTTTACATAGTTATCTTGTCACTGGAATTAATCCCAGGAAAGCACTACCAAACCTTGGGGAGTGAACTCTGACTGATCTGCCCTGTTTGACATCCAGGACATAGCCTAGAAAGGAGGAGTTATATGCTTCCATCTTGAAAAAGACAACTAAACTGGTCCAGGAAGGACTAAGAGAGGTCCAAGAAATCCAGGGTGGAATTAACTTATTGACTGTGAGTGACTGTGATATGCTGCAGATAATGATTTCTCCAGTCATTCCATTACACTGAAAGATATGTGAGATGCTTCTCACTTCTGTTGTTAGAGAAATGATTTCTATAAATAATTCACTCCACTCTCTATAAGTAATTAAACATTATTTATTTATTCAAGAGAAAGTGAACCTTAAAGAGATTGACTCAGTAGTTCTGTGGTCAGGGTATTCTTATTTTTCAGATGTGGGCAATGGTACTACAAGTCCAAATATCTCTGTGACTTATAACTAATTCCAGCCCACTTCCTAAGGAAAGGGAAAATCCAGGTGTTAGAATAATAACTCTTCATTCGGGGAGTTGTGAAAAAAACCAAAGCACAAAACCCTTACACATTCTGAATTTTATGTTACAGAATTCTTTTTATATGCTTAAGATGGCTTGAGATGGACTTAATTTCACTATGCTTCTGTTAGGAATAATAGCTATGCATGTTTCAAATGACTTCTTTTTAAAAGGTGTTATATGACTACTTTTTAAGTAAGTAATATTTAATTTGTATTTTTTCAGAATATTGTGAAAATATTAAGGTTCTGTAGTTTGGATGAACAATTGGATAGAGGCAAATATTGTTTCATCCAATTTTTCCCCTGACAAATAAATTTGCTTGATATAAAACATATGCACTTTACCATATTAGAATAAGAGTACCTTGTACATGCATTTCCTTGCTTTGCACATCTATTGGTCAGAATGACAGACTCTATGAGGTCAAAATTTCTTATTATATTTAGCTTCATCTCATTCTGTGTAAAAGGAGAGCTGTAGATTAATTACAAAAGCAGTATCTTAGCATCTTATTTTCTCTGAACAATCAGTGGTTTAGATGTGTTTTGCGGTCTTATACATTTAAATATGAGATTGTGTGGTTTTCAGAGCTCTTTGGGATTTTAGATTCTGCTGTGATGACCCTTCATCATCAGACTTCTTCTCCTCTCCTCTTTGTATTTCATACGTCCTTTTACATAACTATGTATTATTTATTAGATTCATCACATAAGTAAAAAGAAAGTTGCAGAAATCAAGCAACTGTTCCTTACATAATTTCAAACTAACATAATCAATAAAACTATTAATCAAATTTTAGTTTTGGTATAGAATTAAACCTGAAGAATAATAGGATTTTTAAACTGATAGCTTAACAGGAAAAGCTGAAAAAAGGTTTTTCATTTTGTCCTTTTCCGAAAGTTTGATTATTTTTTTCAAAATACACGTTCTCAGGTGGGTTGTTGGTGTTGTTTTGTTTTGGGGTTTTTTTTAAATGTGGTGGAGGCAGTTGCAAACAAGAAAGATCCTTTCTGGGAAAAGTAAAAAATAATACCTGTATCAAATACACAATTTTGAAATGCATGAGAACTTGTATATATAATCACAAATTTCAGAGAACGCTGCTGGCAAGATAAGGCTTTGATGCATGAAAATGTGGCAAGATTTGAAAATTTCTATTGGTCTCAATTTTTACTGAGATGCAAGAACCTATAAATATAGTTATTTGGATCAGGGAGGACTTTGCTGTAACACACTGTTTCAGTTTTAAAATGGACTTTGGAAGGAGTTTTCACAAACATAATTTACATCTAAATATAAGGTTTGCTTCCAGTAATGTTGTATAATAGTTTCTGAAAAGATCTAAGTTAAAAATCAATCAAACAAACAAATATACCAAAATCAGGCAAAGATCTGTGAAGAAAGCAAACTTCCTTCTCAGTAAATATGATGGGTAATGTTCCAGCAAAGTTTCCGAGTAATTGGATCTAACTATTTCCTCAAACCATCTTGCAGTATAACATCTCGTGTGTATTACTTGGTCTCAAGAAAACCTCCTAAAACAAAATATTTTATGTTTACAACTAATTATATCAGCTGTTACAGAAATGCAAAACAGGGAGTGTGAAGTGGCTTCCCTCAATACCACCTATCTATTCAAAAGAACTTCAGCTAGGATATTCAGCATTATGATATCTAAAAAGGTTTCTATCCTACCTATTTTTCATTGGATAAAAAATGACTAATCAGACCACAGTATCTGGAAGTGTTGGCTGTATTCTCAAGGATGGATTATGGCAAAGACTGACTTTGGGTGAGGTCTTATTAGTACATCAAGATATCTTCTTGAAAAATAAAAATATTGCATTGTTGTGAATGGATGATTACATAGTTTTACATGGAACGATACAGATAACATAAGAATGCTGTAGGTCATGCACATAAAGTTCTTTGGTGTCTTTAGTGTTAGGTGGAAGAATATTTGGTAAAAGACAGGAAGCAAATGAAGGATCTATTTCTATCATAGCTTCAAATGACAAAACTCTTGAAATGCTATTGTAAAAATCTATATGTATATTAATGAATATCTCATGAAGTTTATAGAATTTCTGTAACTTGAGAACCCTCACTGAAATGATCTTAAACTGGAACCACAAATTCTACCATGGAAGTCGGTCTCTTAAGGAGAGTGAAATACGGGTTTCAGAGTTACAGGTACTCAAATATTCTAAATTTAAAACACGATGAAGTTATCACTCAAGTATAATATTATCTTGGCCCTGCAGTTCTTTTCTGTATCTAACTATCACTCTAGTGAATGCAGCATTTCACCAAGATAATTACACAGCTGGATTTCAATATTTTGTATTAATATCTTTGTTTTCCTTGTGATGATTTATTTGGAAAGTGTTGTATTTGGCCCTAGTAAGATTAGAAACCTGCTTTGCATCTTAAATTGAAAACTAAAACCCCAACTGTGCAAAAATTTAGGCAGGTGTCTGGTTTTGTGCATTATTAATACCTCCTTGCAGAATTCAAAACTACAATGCTCTACTTACTTTTTTTTGTTGTTGTTGTACACAAAACTTTTTACTTTGCTGTATGGCTGAGCTTCTTTTGTACAAATTTTCATACCTAATAAGAAAGTACATCCTCTATCAGATATCCTTAAACTGTTCTTTGTATGTCATGTTTCCCTTGTTACAGTGGATAGTCTACAACATTATAGTTGTTTTACTCTGCAACTTGATTTGATATATGTAGTTGAATGAGTACTACATTTACTATACATCATGAACAAAAGGAGTGCTTTTCTTAGGCAATATAGCATTCAACTGGTTTTTATAAACCACTAACTGCCACACATCATCAGACTAAATTTTTACCTTGTGCAGTGAGGTTTGTGCCTACTATCCTGAGGGCTGGATCTAGCCCATCATGACTGGGCTGCACTCCCTGTGTTCCTGCCACTCTCTGTGACTGTGGGTGGTATGTAATCGACATTAAGGATCACGCAGGCAGCACAAGTGGACACATTATAGCAGACCTCTGTAAAGTGCCATTGCAGAAGCCCTGTGAAATGGAGGAAATCTCACTAAATAGTAAAGGAATGCTGCTTTTCAGTCTTATTTGGGGATTTTTTTGTGTGGTATTTTTGATGGATCCTCTTACTCAAAATCCATCAACTCATCTGATACCACTGGAACCTGTGAAGTGTTAAACTCTTAACCTCATCCTTTTGGAAGATGACTTAAAATAGGTAAAAGGATGTGTGTTTTGTGGAGAAGGGGGATATATATTAAAAAAAATAAATAATGGTGTGATAGGGATAAGGGGCAAGGGGGGAGATGATGGTTTAAATCTCCATGGGCCTCGGAATCGAGCCTGTTTCAGTCAGATTGTGGCCCTGCTAACAAATCCAATAGCAGCTAATCTGATCATCTACTCTCCAGTTTTCATGCTGTGTTTTCTTCAGAGTTCCTTCTCCTAGTTCCAGTCTGTGACAGTGTGATAAGACACAAGAAATTTAGTCATCATTGCTGCTGTAAAGTAGCTCAGAGAAGGGATTATGATATTCTATAACCCTTACATTAGACACGGACAGGGGCAGCCACTGCTGTGATTACAGGCCTGAACACTGCTGTTATTTTTCCCACCTCCCTCCCACTAGTCATTTATTTATTTATTTATCTATATTTTGGTTTTTATTTCTATTTTTTTAAAGAAAGCTTTAAAGATTACCTGAGAAATAGTCACCATCACAATTATCATCCTAAATCTCAAGCAGAACTCACAAGTCGGGCAGCTCAGAAGGTTGTTACACTTCTAACCAGCAAGATAGCTCTCAACCAAGTTATCAAAAACACTCATCCACTATTCGGTCATTATTAGGAAATTCAAACAGTGTAAGCTGAACAAATCAACACGGAATACAGAGAGGATGCCACAGGGAGCACTGATTTGGGAAAAAAATATAGTATGCTGCTGAGGCAAGTCAGAGATTAGTTTGCCTTTCCTCTGTTCCACATATGGCAATATTTATGATGAATATATTATTTGCAGTACCTCTTGCTTCTGGGTATCAAGTAGGTTTGCAACGATGTCTCTGAACTAATAATTATATTTGTGTTAATTGACATTCCTGCACCAAATCTCTTTATGCCATCTGTGGCTCTTATCCCCATAAAGAAGGGTCTTCCTGAAAAACAGCAAAGTCACAAATTAAAATAACGGGTGATGATGGAAGCTGGATTTCTCAATCTCAAAAGGTAATAAAATGATCTGGAAAGAATCTGTTATTTGTTTGATTTAAAGAGAAGGAGTGAGAGAGCTTTTAAATTGCTTTATGCTGTTGCTTAAAGATTACTTCTTGCATTTCAAAAGGAACCCCGGTCATTGACATTGTGACTTGTTTTACAGCATTATTGTAAGGAAAGGCATTGCATGGAAATGTAAACCGTATGCCTGAGCCCAAAGAAAGAGAGTGAGTGAAGCACTAGGCAGAGACACAGAATTCATCTGGGGTGTTCTGTGTCTTTATACACACGTGGTGTGCAGTGCTGCCCTGCCTTGCTCTGCTCTGCCTGGGGAGCCCAGGCAGACCCAGAGACAGCTCCGTGATGGTTGATGGACTGGCTCAGAAGATGCTTCTGAGACCGTAAAAGAAAGTTTCATTGCAGATGAACCATCTGACAGGACCTGCCTGGTCACTACTCAACTCTGAGGCAAGAGGAAAGGTTTTAATCACAACAGCAGAAAGCAGATCTGTAGATCTCTGTGGCTCCACTTGAGATTGAAAGAGATGCTTGCTGTGAGCACCGAGCCTCCCTTACCTACCATACAATTCTGGTTATATTTGGCTTTTGCCTGCAAGTGAAGGGCAAACTTGAGAGCTCTCAGAGCAGTGGAGACTGCTGCCCTGCTCTTTGGTAAGAGATTTTTTGAGCTTTTCAGATGGGATTTTGACTCAATTTCCAAAGCAGTAGTGATCTACCATGAGCAAAGCCTGAGACTTCAACTCCCTGACCAGATCAGAGGAGAGTGTGTTTAAGTGTAATATACTAAAAATACTGCAGTGTAAATATCATGTTAATACTTTATATTTGAATATATGTAATCACAATGAAGACAGGAACTTTGAGGGACAAATTATCATCAGTAATTCCTACCAACAGATTTAGTTTAAAACTTAATCAAAGTATTCCAAATATGGTTTGCTATATTTGATGCTATTTATAATGGTTTCTGTATGCATTAATTTTCTTTTTAATTGGAAGACTTATGTGGTACTATCTCTTTGAAAGTTGACTGGAAACTATTAATTCTGACTTATCAAAATTTTGCATTCAGTTAATATAAGGTTTAACTCAGCAATGTTTTCTGGAAACAGCTATTGCTTTCTTCAAGCAGAATTTCTGTGTATCCTTTCACAGAATATTTTTTCTAAGACACAGGAAGAGGAAAGGTAACTCAATTGCACACATAGCATTGCTTTAACACTAGCTTATTCCTTGACAAATACAGCTAGATTTCTTTGGCCTTTTTACAGAGAATATTGAAAAGATTAAATATTACCACAGAATAACAATTCCCTAGTAAAAATAAGCTGCAAGAGGAAAACTATGCAACCTCTTATAAAAAATTCATAAAAACTGACAGATGTCTAAGACTGATGGCAAAATTCTCTATTAATTTATGATATTTTGTATTAGGAGATTCAGCAGGCCTTGTGTGCAGAGATGACAAGATAAACAATGATAGTTTTTGCTAAGTAGGCAAGCAATCATTTTGAGAAAAAGGAAAAAAATAAACAACAGAAAATCCACCCTCCAGCATGTTCCTCTTCTGTATTTTGAAGTTCTGTGTTGAAGCTGATTGCCTTGAGTATGCCTTAGACATTTTAATTTGATCAAAACCTTTTGACATTTCTTTAACATATTTTCCTGTATTACCCTTGCCATCTCAGGTATTGCTGACATCCACAATCAAAGTGATCCAGCACAATGGATTAGCACTCAGCCTGTTACCCTACCCCATCAGGATGAAGGCTAACTGATATTTTTGTTTGCTTGCTTTTGATATTTTGCTTTCCTCTTGTTAAGTGAAAATTTATTTCAGAGCAGAATAGATTTTAGTATGAAGAAGCCTCATTTGTCCTTGAGCTAATCAAATTGGGAACTCTGAAATAAGTCAAGGTTGCCAACTACTTCCTGTTTCCTTTAAAACGAAAAGAAACATTAAAAGATCCCAAACTTTTAAGCCATCACCATGGGGATTTTAGAAGATGATTGAGGCTGAAACAAAGCTTACCCTTTTGCTTCTGGGTATCAAGAAGGACTTTAATGGTATCACGACATTGATCATTGAATTCAAGGTCACAGTCATGTCAGTGTTAATGAATTCCAAGTATGATTTCAGAAGATATTAGTATATGGAACATAGGAAGCAGAGCATGTTATAAATGCTTTTAGACATTATATTTAACAATCCAGAATAAAGCTTTATGTTGTCCACCTATGATAAATTTAGACAATTTTTTTCTTTTGTGTCATTAAAACACGTTTGATTTTTATGTTTGTGAATCAACATGAAAAAAACAGCAACCTTAATTTCTACATAGATTTTCTTTATTCATCACTGCTTTAAAGCAATTGTATAAATTTCTTGAAATTAGGGTTGCAAATTTCTGAAGAACTTGTCTAATCCCGACTAAGTAAAATATTGATAATACTGTGTTCTGAAATGATTTTCTGTCTTTGCTGATTTTCTCAGTCTGTAGTCAGTTCACATTTTCCTGTGATTTGCACATATTCAAAGTCAGATGAAATTAGGACAGAGCTGTCTCAGTGAAGTCCACAGTGACAGAGATCTCCCCAGCTGCAAGAATTTGCAGTTGTGACTGGCTCTTCTCTCTGTCCACTATAAATATTTCAGTAGGTCACAAAAGAAGCCAGCTACACAAATAACAATTACAGTGTATTGAAGTTAGATTGCCTTCCATTGGCCTAGCAAAAGCAAATATATCTTTAAAATTCATTGTTATGATGTATTACATGCATTTTAGCCATTTAAAGAACATCTTTTTCAAAAGGCTTTATCAAAGGGATTTTTTTTTAGTTATAAATGCACTAGCATTAAAAATTGAAAATGCTGCAAACTTTAGATTTGTATTCCCACTTAGAATCTGTTTGTATTTCTAGAATTTGTCTCTACCTGTATTGAAACTAAACATTTCTCACATATTGCAGCACAAACGAGCTATGCTGTTTGAGATCTAAGAATCAGACAGTTAGTGGTACTTTAAGAGATGTTCTGTATCAAAAAGGAGGAAGTACTGGCTCTGACACAAGACTTAATTCTGGTTTTTGAAACTACAGTAAGCAGAGACCAAGTTCCCTGTGTTCTGGAGATCATTGCAAAATTTCAGAGTTCCTGACAGTGTCTGTGCAGTCCTAATAAAAAATAACAATCTACAAAGGGTAGAGAAAAACAAAAAAATATTACACGTCTCCTCTGAAAAATAATATTCTAGAGAGATATTTTCTACTGAATTCTATCAGATACAGCTTGAGTGAAACTCCCAGTGACAGCAGTCAGATCAGCACTAACAAAGCCAAGTGATGACATCGTATTTGCTATCAAATCTGGGTTAGAGTAGGCCAAAAATTAGATGCATCAGGGTGCTAAAATACTTCAGTTGAAAAGTAACAATAAACTCTAATTATTTCATGTGATTCTTAGACCCTTTCAACAATTTTCTACTGTTTCCTGCTACACACTGGGAAATGCTTATCAGAAAGTATTTTTTTCTACAAACATGACACAGTCAGGCTCTGTCTGATTACTAGACTGGCCCCTTAGAGCTCTGGAACCTTCTGTATCTGTGAATACTCTGTAGAACCATGAGAGAGAAAATAAGCACTTGTATTTGCATTGTTAATAGACAACCCAGCATTTCCATGCAATTTTTGAAATTATAAAATCATACATACCACCTCCATCATAGGAAAAATTGTTACTTATGTCCAATCTACCCTTCTTCAGTTTAAAACTATTGACTTTTTCCTGATCTTGGTAGAAAGAAGGCTTTGGTAAAAAGCCGTTCTCAGTCTTTGAATTGTAGCAATAAAGTCTTCCTGGAGCCATCTATTCTCCAGAAAACAAAACAAAAACCTACACACACACAAAAAAGTTCTCTATATCCTCCAGATAGGAACCTAATTAATAGATTTGGAGGACTAAAAATTAATATAGTAATTTACCTTAACCATTATCTGATAACTTACTGCAAGGTGCTCAGTTGAGCTGGCAGTGCTCAGAAAGCAAGCCATGAGACCTGATGTAGTCTGCAATTCTTGGAGTAGGTCTAAGTCATGAAAATAATAGTCAGTCATCACTCCCTTCCTGAACATAATATTTTTTTCCTAGAGTATCCTTCTGCCTGTATTTTCCTCTTTTTAAGTGTGATCACTGAGGACAAATGTATACTTTGAGCAGAATGTAATAGATTTGACACATAGATTTGGCATGTTATAAAGGATATGTCTGTAAACTAACCATTTTCAGAATTTTCAGAGCATAAAATTATCACACAAGCTTTACTTTTAGTGAAACACTTCTAAAATAATTTGAAAATCACTTGTAAAAATAGTTTAATGATAAGGAACTGTTCATGTTACCATTATATGGAATAAATTTGACCAGTAATAAGGCAAACTTAGGTGAGTTCACATTTGGTAAAATCTTATTCTAAACCAGAAAAAGACCTTGAATCCGTGCTGTGCACTAAGGAAAAATATGACAACTCTGACTGTCTCTAAGTTACATAAGTTAAGGAGTTTCTGTGCAACAATAAAATATATTATTTAAAAAATATTAATATATCTTCTTTCTTAATCTGTATTACTAGAATAGTAGATGACAGGTAGTAGATGATAAGCCCTGAAATAGGGTAATGTTCATATAAGGAACCAAATCTCCTAAACAGGTTTGATAGTTGTCCTGTGGCAAAAGGACTCTCCATTACAATGGTTCTTACAGCAGCATCTTTAGCTCTATGAGGAGAGTACCTCAACTTCTTGTTTTTATTCAGCTGGCTGCAATCTTAAATTTGCATATAGTTTCAACTACATAACAGGACATCTGTTAAATGTCTTAACAGCATGGAAAGGACCGTTGTAGATGCTGTTCACACAACAATAGCTTTCATTGAAGATTTAGTTTCTAATGTCTTATCTATGTACAATTTGATCACTTCTGCGACAGAAATCACACAGAGCAGCCTTTGGGACATTCCACTCACACTGATAATCAACACATTTAAGTGTAATAATCAGATGTGAAACAGCAAGAGCTGCCTTGAGGAATTCTGAGAATGACCAAAAATTACCACCTGTGTTTCTGTAACAGTAGAATAATTAATCACAAATGTTCCCCTTATCACTTAGTTTCAAATAGACCCCAAGTCAAAACCCAATATGATATCTCAGCAATACCTGTGACTGATTAATGCTTCAAGTGAACAGAGAAGGCACACAAGCACAATGGCCCTGATGCCTAGCTACACCCAAACAATACCTAAAGAATTAACTTCATTTTAGGGAGAAATTCTTTGCTGTGAAGGTGGTGAGGCACTGGAACAGGTGGCCCAGAGAAGCTTTGGATGCCTCACCCTTGAAAGTGTTCGGGGCCAGGCTGGATGGGGCCCTGAGCAGCCTGGGGTAGTGGAAGCTGTCCCTGCTCATGGCAAGGGGATTGAAATGAGATGATCTCTAAGGCCTCTACCAACCCAAACGGTTCTGCCATTCTATGATTCATTTTCTTTGGTCTGGCCTGTTTAAAAATATGTTTCTCGCCTGAGTACCTACCCATATTTAATGAAACCTACCTCTTTTGATCTGTGAAGATTGGCATTTTTAATGTGCAAAATCCCACCTGCAGGACTGAATTACAAGCATTTGATTTGGGAGAATGAATTCCTTTCTTAATTCAGCAACTGACCAATACCTGTGATTTTTAGAAAAAATAGGTAATTCCTAATATAATTTTCTTAATCATCATAAAATTTTTGAATCACAAACACTTCCAGGGGCATTTTGTAAACTATTTACTACCTTGGAAAATATTTGCATCAAGAGATGACAAGTGCTATAGACTTTCAAATTAGTATTTTTGTAAGCTCTGAACTATACTGCATTGTTTCTGAAGTATGTATATATGGCTCATATATGTATATATGTTTGAACTGGTGAAGTGGAAAAAAACCTCAGTGATTTAGAATCTCTGCAAAGTCAGGATATGGTAGAAAGGTATTTTTTATTTTGAAATTGAAGAAGATTTGTGTTTCATGCAAATTTAATTAGCTTTCCTATAGCCCTGTATAGTGTAACCATCCAGTGTCAAGAAAATCTGCTGCCAAAAGGCAGCTGAGAAACACTGTCTTTGTTCTTTATTTTCACTGATCAGAGTGGAACTAGAGAAAAAAAGCCAAGAAAAAAAGCTTTAGAGGGAGAGATGAAACTATCACCTTCTTTCTGGTGCTATTTCAAAACTATTCTCTAGCCATCTGTGTTTAAATATTGTGATTCTAAACCTAGATTTGACATATATTGCAGGGAAGTATGACTTCCCTATACCAGTTGCACAAATTCTACTGTATGTTTTTTGCTATTAGTACAGGTAACTAGGATCCACTTTTTTATATAAGTTTCCATATATTACCATAATAGCAGCTTTATGCCTCATAGTTACTTGCTTTGTTTTTCTTTCCCATTTTATAACAGCATGCCTGAAGCCCATCAATATTCAAGTTAGTACTTTAAAATGAAACTATAAATTTCAATTTAGAGAAAATAAGCCCTTATTCAGGCTCATAAGTTTTAAATAACACATTACCATTGGCTACATTAAGTTTGCATTTCTAATGTTATTTTATGCATTTGACAATAGATGTTCCACTCTGCTCAGCAGTGGAGAGCAAATGCATGTGAAATGTAAGTCTGCTTAAAATGTAGGAATTTATTAGAGCTGTCAGTCAGCAGTGACATGAGAATTAAATTATTTCTGAAAATATTTCAGTTGATTTTTGCACTTTTATTGTCTTTATCCTCTGAAGTTTGAGTATAAATATCTCTTTTAAAAGCTTTTCTTCCTGGACTGGTTAGTGCTTCCTAAAGTCAACTAAAATGAAAGTGAAAATAGAATGTGCAAACCTCTTAAGGAAATAAGTAGGTAACACTTGAAACAGGAAAAAGAAAAAGAGTTTAATTATTTATTTCTATTAATCCAAGAGGAACAAGCTTAGCTTACTTCCATTTTCATTGTTGTTGTTTAATTTAGTACCTTTAGGAAAAAAGATGACTAATTAGTTTTCCTATTCAATGCCTTTTTAAAGTGAAAGGTATGTACTAGTGGTCAAGTGGAATCTTTTGCAACTGTCTGAATATTAGCTGTGAAACAAATTAAGATAAAATTCCCTCTGCTGTAGGACTAACAGCAAGGAACTTTTGCTGTTGCTACAAACATTACTTTTTCTGGCAGGAGTGATATCCATTCTTTACAGCTTTTCTTGCTTATTGTGTGGATTGCCAAGTGCACTGATTGATCTTAAGGAAAAACTTCCTTTTCACTTGACTCTTTTTTTTACGATCATCTGGTGCTACTGCCTGGGTTTTTAAAGCACATTTTCTTCTACAGAAATTAGAATGAAAAATAATTAGTTTCCTTATGAAATATTACATCTGTGAGCTACTGCAGTCATGCTACCTTGATTCATTTTGGTTGTTAACTTAAGAGCTTTTGCATGTCTAGAATAACAAGTGTCAAGAATGAACTCACTCTGCACAGTCTCTTAGAACTGAGAACCTGACTGCATAGCTCCTATGTACTACATCTGTCAAAAAAACCCCAACAAAAATTTTTAAAAAAAGGAAGAAAGGAAAAAGGGGGAAAAAAAGGAGAACTTTTTGCTAATTGGTTAGTTGAAAGTGTTTATTCTTGGCTCAGGTGTAAAGACATAGCTAAAAAATATTATGGATGAGTAGTGACAGAATTTGGACTCTTGCATTCATGTAAATATGATCATGCTAAGAAAGAAGAAACTTCCACAGTACCATTTGTACTTTATTGCTATGTGATGACAGGAAATTCTTATGGTTACTTGGACTGCTACAATGTTTTCACATGAAAAGGTCAAAATTCAGTCATGGCATAAATAGAGGAAGTTTCATGATGTAAATTTAATTTGAATATGACAAAATAAATAAAATTAATGTATTTTCTTCATTCATGTGAATGATTTTCACACAGGGATTTATAATGAATACATAAATTTGTCACTCATTTCTCCATTATTGGAATAACTCTGTTTCCGAAAAGGGTATTATGGCCAGAAAGTATACAGTACTAGCTGTAAAATACCTGGAAATGCCTTGCTTAAAATTCTAATTTAAAAAATCATCAAAAATCTGTAACTGGTTAGAAAATCCTGAGTGCCATCTTTGCTGAACTAGGTATCCTCAAAACTTGCATTTGATTTTCCAGATACCCTTCTGAATTACAGAAAACTTGATAAGGATTATCTTTAACTACATAAGCAGATGCAAGAAGGAAAAAAAGAAGAAACTTTTGGACTCAGAGGGGAAATGAATGGATGGATATGGAAGAAGATTGGGCCACAATTTTTAAGTAAATAATCTGTAATCATACAGAACTATGGGTCACCCAAAAGTGAAGCTCTTTATTTATTGTCTTCTGGTGTTATTCCAAAAGAACGAATAAGACCATTTCAAGTCTTTCTGTGTTAGGGGGCACAGCTGCGACATTAAATAAATGAATTATCAGACTGGACTTAGATGAGGTAGGTGTCAACATTATGTCAGAGAAATTTGGGCTCTGTGTTTATGTAGTTACAGTGATCTGACATTCCCAAGCAAGCCATATGTAGCTGATGTGGTAGAATATTTGCTGTGGCAGCAGGAGGCTTGATGCAGAAGACAGTAGAATTTCATCTCCCGGTCAGACTTTGTATTCCCAGAACAGTCTCTTCGTAACTCCTGTTTCTTTGGTATTCCACTATCCTTACAAGCCTCTGCATCTGTGTTTCTGGGCAAGGACCTTGGAAGAAAATGGGTCTGGCTCTTCAAAAATGTGGACAAAACTCACTCTGGACTCTAAGAAATTGATCTTGAACTTCAACTTGACAAGGCAGTTACACAGATATCTACAAACTCAGGTCTTCAGAGGAGTTATCCCCTTCTTACTGTAGATATTTTTACATCAGGAACTGATTTATCCATTCATGGAACAAGAAGTAAGTTCACAATTAGGATGTCTAAAAGAGGAGTCTAATGGTAAATACCATTCAGATGCAAAAATAACAAATCATCGATGCAATCTGACCAATATCCATGGGGGTGGCTTGAACATCTGAGTTTTCATGGTTGGACTATCCACTCCCTTCCTGAGTCAAATGCAGAAGTTAAATAGCAGAGTACAGGTGAAATCTGGAATAATCAGCAACAGGTTTTAATTAACATGGGCAAGGTAATCTTTTATATGACCCATATATAAGTCTTTTTCAAAGCTGAGGAAAAGATGATCTGTTGAAAACTTCATTTTCAGCTTTCTCTGTTTGAATCATTCCACCGTGCTCTCAGCCAAGCCATTTAATAAAAAATTACATTATCCAGATATTGTACTGCAAACCCATCATGTCTGCAAAAGCCTGCCTGGTTGTAAATCAAAACCTTTTTAAGGCAGGGGAAACAAGGATTACTTGCTTCAAGTGATGGAAAAGTAGTGTACACAGGAATCTGATAATGCCAGTAGTAGAGGTCACATCCATTAGGATAATTTCAACCCATTTGAATAAACAGAGCCACAGCTCCAAGTAAAATCCAATAATAGATGTTGCAAAGCAAGCCATCACACCTGAGTACTTGAGTTTTAATATTTGCTGGAAATAAATCAGGCCAGGAAAGCAATCTGGAAACAATACTGTGAGATGACTACCAGAGAGAGTGCATACCACAGTCCCTAGAGTGTCTGGAGTTTTCTTCTCTTTCTCTAGGTCTTGCAATGCTAGGCAATAGTGCCTGTCGTAAGAGTGGTGGCAGTATTAGAATTACTTAGTATTACTTAGCAGCCATGGGTGCTCCAGAATTTTCTGCTATCATGGTTTTGTGGGGCTATCAGTAGTAATCACAGAATCATAAAATGGGTTGAGTTGGGTTGGGAGAAACCTTAAAGGTCATCTAGCTCCAACTCCCTGCCATGGGCAGAGATGTCAACCATTGGATCATGCTACCTGGTCTTGATACTTGCAAGTTTTGGGCAAAAATGTTATGTTACAAAACACAGAGAGACAACAGGGATGTGTTGTAGCAGAAGTTCTGCTCCCAAAAGAGATTCCAAAGAAAGAGAAGCTACTCTTCACCCAAGGCATATTTTTGCACATGGGTGTTCCAGTACTGTGTTTCATTTAAAAAGTTGTCACCAATAAATATAACCAATTTTAGACACATTTGACTGCTTATAAGTCCATTGCTCTGTAAATTCCAAAATAAGGACAAGGAAAGCAATATTGATAAGCTGAATTGATAAGGGAGGAGAAAAATTGTATTTTGGAGCTAATTGGGTATCAGCATTCAAGCCATGTCTTACTTTAAAAGTCCATCCTGTTTTATTTTGTTTCAAAAACTGTAAAAAACTTGTGGAAAATGCACCAAAGCTGATGAAAATTGTCACTTGGGTTCCTAAAAATGAAGTAACAGCTGAAGAGATACAGAGACTTACACAAAGGCTGCAAAAGTGTAACATTTGTAACTTTTAAAAACTGTTTTTATGCATTCATCTCAAAATGTGAAGTGTAGTAAAATTTTCTTTTATAAGTACAATCTAGAATGTCAATATTAGGACAATAGATAGATATCTGGTGTTTTTTCTGCCTGTTGGAGAGCCAATGTGATATGGCACAGGTATTGCTTCTGTGTAGCTGGTCTGAAAGTCTATGTCAGTGCAACACCACTGATTTTAAAATGGCCTCGCATGCTAATTTTTAAAACACTGTTCTCTACAATCAATATAACAGCACTGACATATCTACTAGGTATTTCCAAGCACCCTTTCCTTTGATCAGCTTGTCACTCAGGCAACAAAGGTTTGTAGACGTGTCTTTATTCTCCTTCAACCCGTTATTTAAAACTGTAGTAATGACGTCAAATCAAACAACATTTAATGACATTAAATAATGACAGTGTTACAATAATGGTTTTGGGAAGGGAGGCATTAACACTTTATTAATATCTCTTCCCCACAACCTTTCCTTAACATCATACCTTCACAAATTATTTGCGTTTTAGTAATCAAGTGCGACACTCATCTTTGCCTTCCTTTTCCTGTGTTATATTCACTTGCCCATGTTCTCAAGGAGCACTTGACATTTAAGTTGTTTAGAAGATACTTTAGCATGTGAGGACCATGTACCTCATCCTGAATTACTGAAAGCACTACAGTGATTTAAGAGCTGTTAGCGATGATCTCTGAGAACACAAAGCTTGGGAATGATACTGAAGGCTGGAACAGTGCAGATGGACTGCTCATCTCTAAAATGGGGTAGGAATTCTAAAAGGAGGTACAAGAGAATTACAGATCAACCAGTTTACTTTCAGTGCTCAGAAAACTACTGGACAGAAAAACCCAATCCAACAAAATGTTTGTAACCTGAAAGGTAACAGAAAACTGATTATCAGCCAGCATGCATTTGTCAATAGCAAATGATTTGTTTCTGTTATATAGTAGTAGGCCCTGTGGACAAAGCAGAAGCAGTAGATATATTTTTAAAATAGAAATCTTTTAACATTGTGCACATGGCACATTGCCTAAGCCATTTAGAAAGATATGTTTCTTTTTAAAAAAAATGCTACAGTATCAGTGAAGAAAAGATAGAAAAGATTGTGGTTCATTGATAAAATCAAACACATCACCTGTTGTCCAAGATTTCCTTTTGTGACATAGATGATGTAATGTTTATTATGTGAGTGGGAAGCAACACAACCACAAAATCTTTAGAGAACAGAAAGACGATGCAAAATTGCCACGTAACACTAGAAAAACTGTCTGCAAAAAGAGAGAATAGATTCATATTTATCGAACACAGGAGAAAGTTATCCACTGTAAAACCAATAGAGAGAGAAAACTGGTCAAGTGAAAATTTTGCAGAAAGGCATCTGGTGTCACAATACAAATATTGGTCTAAATTCAGAATTCCTGCTAAACAGGAAAAGCGAAGAGGAGATCCATAGGACACATAAAACCATCCTTCTGCTCTGTCACTTCTAAATCCTGAGAGGACCAGCTGGAGGTCATATGCAAGAAACTAATATGGAATTTAGAGACTTAGGAAGCATTATTAACAAGAGGAGACTGAAGTTTCTAGTCTGCATCAAGCTGCAGAAAAAAAGCAGAAACAAATATCTAATTTTCCAATAAATGTAAGATCATTGAACTGAGAAAATGATTATTCTCTTTTCCTTGACCAAGAAACATAAGAAGTCATAGGTGCAATGGAAAGCATACTTAAATTTTAATTGGAATAATCGAGATGTAGGTAGGATTTTTCAAGATATCAAAAAGTAATGGCTGGAATCTTAAGCTTTAAACATTTTTAAGAACAAGCTAGACAAGTGACATATCTGCCATGACATATCTGATATCTCAACTACTGTAGGAAAATGATCCCATGAAGTCGCTTCCTCTGCTACCTACTACAGAGAGACACTGCCAGGGAAAGTGGAAATCTGTGCTTTGCTCACTCTTTGAATAAAAGAAAGATGGGGTCTAGCAGGACTTTCTTTATTCTGCAGCAAAAGAAGATATTTTTCTACAAATACCTATGAAGCAAGATTAAATTTATAATATAGGAAAACAACAAGTAAGAGTATTAATTTGTCTTTATTATGTTTTCTATTTCCATTTTGACATGCCTCACTACCTTATTAGCAATGTAAAGATATGAATACAGAAGTGCTCATTTTATCATGACAACATTCAGTTTTGAAACTAATCTAAAATAAAACCCAGGGTATGCACAGAAAACTCAATTATGAAACAAAAGGCATCCAGTATGAAATTAAGGTAGTACATTCCATGTTTTATGTTCTGGCATTGTAGTTTGTTACAGGGGGTTTTTTTGCTGATAAACCTCCAAAAGCTCACAGAGCTAGGAGCAGCTCTAATGGACTGAATCAAAAATTACTCACTTTCATCTGCTGAAACAAATTGGTTTAATATACAGTTGTTTGCTGTCAAATATACTCAAAAACTTGTGCCAAACAAAATTATAGGCTGTGTTTCTTTTTTGCCTAGTATAGTTGGTAGGTGGGGGAATGGGAAAAGGAGGAAAGACAGTGGGTGGAATTATCTGTGCACTTGCCAACATCAGACTAGATAGCATTAAGAAGATGTAACACACACAATATGCACGTAATGTGTCTGAGTTACACAGGCATAAAGTTTTTTCCTTCCATTTTTTAATGTTTGACCACGTGTAACTAAAAAGTTCTAACCTGTTGGGCATTGCAAGATAGTATGCAAATAGGGCAGCTATTGACAAAGGACTACAGTAATTCACTTTTCTGTTAATCAGGGTGTGATTATCATTTGATTCTTTTGAACTCCATCCAGCCTGCTATTCTGTCTCTGCTTCGAGCAGGTGTTTTGTTGTTGCCAGACCATGAACACAGCCCTGTGCCTGAGTCTTTCAAGTGTGCTAGCTGTGCAGATGAATTTTGCCTGCAAACTTTCCTCAGGCGATGAACTGACTAGTGCAACATGCTCACAATAATGTTAATCTAGCTCAGGGACATGCACTGCACATGAAAGACTATTTTTAACCTAATTTTTAATTGATATATTTTGTCCACTTCGAGTTTTCTCTTTTTCTCCTTTTTTTTTTCTCTACTCTTTTTCTCTCTCTCTGTGTCTTTATATCTATCCACTTTTTCTTTTATTTTTTTTTTTTTGAGACAGAAAATGGATTGAAGTGAAATGAAACTGCACTAGCTGGCAGAAACAAGGATGAAGTTAAATAAAATATGAGAGGGTGGATTCTCAGAAAAGAATTCATCTTTGATTTTAAAGATTAGATAAATTGGAAAAGTAATAATCAGGAAATTGAAAAGTGAGGACTATTATGCATTAGCATTGTGACTAGCATAACAAATCTTGTTTATTTATTTATGCTTTCAGGATGGTGCAATATTTTATATTATACAATAGCTTAAAATGTCTTTTGGAAAGGGGTCACAATGATACATTTTAACTCTGCGATCCTAGCAAGAAATATTTGTGAAGTAATATGATTCAATGATATTCAACAGAAACTAGTTTGAATATCAGAATCTTTCCTACTTGCTCACAACATGTGTGTTAAATGTACCTTGCATTAAAACATTTGATTGGTCCATTCCTATATGATATATTGGCCTTGGATATTTTTCCATCAAGTATACTGGGATATTTGTAATTTTGCATCAAGTATACTCGATCTCTAACTGAAAACATGTATGTATATACATCATTCTGGATCTAAAATGTGGTTTAGAATGAAAACATGGTTTAGAATAAAAATACAAGCATCTATATGCTGACTACACAAAGCTTCCCTCCTATTTTTTAATACACTGTATTACCAACTCTTAAAAACAGAAGTCCAAGAGGCTAATTTGACAAAAGAAAAATTCAGAAAAGGAGTTTCAGAGCTCACTATTCATGAGTTGGGTGTTTTCCATGTCTCCTCAATATCTACATGAGAAATATTTAATATGGAGAAGATACCTTATACTGTCTGCTCTTTGCTGTTTGCTCTTAGTCTGGCAGAAATCGGCTCTTTCCCCTTCCTTTGGACAGAAAAATACAAAAGCTTCCTCTCCTCTTCTGCTTCCTTGAAAAGGAAGTTTTTTCCCAGAAGTTCCTGTTCATCACAGTTGATGTTTGTCTTTCCTTGTAGATCCAGGCAGGAACACCTTTGACCCTCCATGGCCTTGCTGGGTGAACAGCATCAATTCCATGCTGAGATGCAGACATGGAAGGACATCCAGCTGCATCTGAGGGAATTTGAAAAGCTAAAACAGAGGGATCAACACTTGATGTGTACTGTTGGCAAAAGGAGAAGGAAAATCAAACTATTTCATGCGGGAGATGAGCAGGGGAAAATGAAGATTTGGGATATCAAAGATATCCAATAGTGGAGAGAAAAGTGGTGGAAGGCACTGATAGCAAAAGTGGCATGGTTGAGCATGAACAGAGGAGAAAATAATCATATATTTTGAAAGTTCATGAAATAGCAGTTGAAGAAATTCTAGACACTGTTCCAAACAGTTGCAAAAAGTTTGGGGAAAAGCTATTTTCTGATGAGGTTTTTTTAGTGTCTCAAAACCACATCACAAGTGTAAAATGGTCACTAAGTTCATTGTTAATCCTTGTGTGTATTAACATTACAAAAATATTCCAACATGTTCTCTGCGTATTACTTATTTGTTTTAAGACATTACTCTTCCCCTTTTAAGATAAATGCATTGTTTATGACTTTTTTATGTGCTTGCAAAACAGTTAATTTTAGACTAATTTGGGATATTAATTATTAACATCAGAGTGAGAATGAGAAAGGAAAAATGATTTTTTTTAATTCTTTCAATGGTATCATATCAAATGATATTTTAAAATATCTTTTGCAATGACTTTAGTTAACTCATAATATTGTCTTTCACATCATATGATTTATTATAAATTATAGAATGATATCAGTGCCATTGAGTTATAACGTGTCCACACAGGCACCTATAATTTAGCTGGCAAATTAAGGAAATTCAGTCAGCATCCATCACTGTTCATACAAATGGCTTGTCTTCAACTTGAAGAGTTTTAGAAGTGATTTTCAATTTAAAATTTTCAGTCCATTTCATGAATTGCTTTTCAATTGTAGTATAGTTTTAGATAAAATTAACTATTCCTAGATATAATAATCACCACAGAAATAAACTCACAGTTGCATGGTTGACACTCCTAATCAGGAAAGTTAACTGCTGTTTAGTTATAACGGCAGATGTACTCGGACTTTATTTTTACAGTAATGGATTTCAGGTGTCAGCATTGGTTGAAGACAACCCTATTTCAATTTTCTCTTCCCTTGTGGCATGATGATACTGCACAAAGTGGTGGAAAATAGACCAAAACCCCAAAATGTTCAAAATAATAATACTTTTTGTTTAGTTGGGTTTGGTTGTTTGGTTTTTGGTTTTTTTTTTCCCATTTGCTTTGTATTTCTTTCTACATAGATCAGCTCACTAATCCACCGCACAGTGGAATCATGTCTCGAATGAGGGAGAACACAAATAAGCTTCCTCATCCCACTCAAGTGCTGCAGCCTTGGGTTTATGTTGGAGCCGTGCCATAATACACTGTTTTATGATACAGCTAATCTGATCTGACAGCTAACTGCCACCAGACAGAGCAATCTTCCCTCTTCCCTGCCTTTCCTCCTGGCCTTGGCTATGTGTCTGCCTGCTCTCGTGTCCTGGCAGTGGTACGCTTCCAACTCCCCAGAGGGATGGCTCAGTGGAGTAAACTGACAGAAAAATATTCCTTTCTTTCTTCTTGGCATCTTATCTGGCCCCCAGACTGGCTCTGAGGAGGGCTGGGTGAACACCAGTTTCTCCTGGGCCAGGCAGAAGAGAGAAGCAGAGATCATGGGGCAGCCCGTGCTCGGCAGCACACCCCAGAGCCCTCTTCTGTACCCATATCTTGTCAGGAAGCAGCATAGCACATCAGCAGTGCCACTGCTCACCCCCTGGTACCTGTCTTACAGTGTTCACTATTTGTAGAGTTTAAAATTAAAAAGCCTCACAGAAAAAAATGTTAAACACAACACCAGAGTTATGAACTGTCAAGAGCAGAGAGGTTCCAGAGTGGGGATTTAAGGCTATGGTGAACTGTAAGCAAGGTATTGTATTAACCCTAGATATTGTAAGTGCTCATTATTGGTTTCTTAGCAAGTCTCTGAAACAAAATGGGTTATTTGAAATGGTTCTAAAATGACACAAATAATATTCAAAGAAGTGACAAATATAATTTAAGTCTATGAGGAACCTTTCACAGAAGAGAAATTTCTTATTTCCACTGAGTATTGGTTTCCCATGGACTGAGCCCTAGGTTCATCAACCTCACCATGGATTTACTCACTGAGTTTTCATTCCATGAAGTTTGCCAGGGGATAGGTGAGGTGAAATAAACCAGCCCAAAATATGGAAAAAATTCTCATGATATGCGTTTGCTCTTCCCCAAACTTCTCTCTGTTTCTCTTCTGTGAAAAAGCAAAATGTTAAGCAAATACTCTGAGGTGAAATTCTATAAAAAGTTTCTTGAGTGGAAATGCATTACTAAACCCCTCTCTTTCAGCCATTATATAAGCTTCTGCTTTGCCCTGCTTTGCCTTGTACTTTGTGTATTTCTATGCCTTCCAAGGTTTCTTGATCAGCTCTGAGGACTTCTAGACTAGAGCTCACAATAGGTTTATTTATGGTCACCTAGTGATTTCATTGGAGTAGTCAGACATTATCCCAGTTTGAGGAGTATACTATTTTTTTTTTAATTTATTTTTTTAATTCAGAAGTTTTAAGAGAAATTGGAGTAAGAATTGCTATAAACTAATGTCTAAACTCAGTTTGAGAAGAAATTGTTGTAGCAGTTTGTACTGGGGCTTCTACAGATGTTTTTAATTCTTTCTCTGTGATCTTGTTAAGTTATCCACAGTGATCTGAGTAACAGAAAAATTGGTTTAAATGCAGCGTTAGAAAAGCAAGGGTTTTCAGACTTTTCCAGGGCAATGAAAAAGATTTGCAAGTTGAGGTGATCTACTAGTTATCTTCATTCTAGAGATGTTGGGGATAAAAGAACAGACAACAAATATATATAATGATTCATGCAAACAAAGAGTAACTTAAAAATGCAGTTAGATAAATGGATGTTAGTAATGTTAGCCGGAAAGGCTTTCATCATAATAAATTTCTCAAATTTAATTGCATAAGTCTCACTGTTTTCATTTCTATAAACAGGATCATTAGGAAGCACTGAAGAATAACAGTAATACTAATAACAAAAATGACAACCATAGTATCATAAAAATATATCTCATTGTCATAAATGGATTTCTGAAACGGGTATTGGCAAATTCTGAAGGTTATTTCCACTATCATACCTTGTTACCATACTAAACTATATTTTTTTGTTCTACAGTGAAGACAAAAAAAAAAAAAAAGAAAAAAAAAAGAAAATGGGATTAAGTACAAATAAGGATAAGGATACTTCTGTGCAATGTGGTCTAGACTGACCTTGCTTGAGCAGGGAGGTTGGACATAATGGCACTTCCAACCTTACCCATTCTTTGATTTGATAAGAAAAAGAAACAAGGAAAACAAATAGGAAAAATCACAAGAAAATTAAAAGGGAAAGGAAAGAGAAAAAGGACCCCACCCCCACCAAAGAGCTGGAAATCAGTACCATATTAAAGAATATGAGGTTATGTATACAATTAGATGTATATTACAATTAGATGTACATTTTCAGAAGTGTAAGGCTCTGAGGATTACACATTGTACTGTTAATCATGAAGAGCTCTGTATCGAAAACTTTAGGACCCGGATTGAAGTTTAATCATGTTCATTATGGACATGAGTTTTGTATGTTAAATTTTATTTTAAAAAATCTGAAATATAGCATTTTCCCCCACATAGTCACATGTATAAATATTAATTTATATACATATTTATTGATTTTTTTACATATATGCAACTTGGAAATAATTTACTTTCAAGTTTTAATACAGCAAAATTGGATGAGAATGACCACATTCTTCACAATACGTTTTATATGATTCCTTCATATTTTTCACATATTTTTCAGCATAAGCAGAGTGGGCAGGAACTGGAAATCTCTGTGCATTTGTGTTTTGAGCCTAATAATTTTTAATTATTTATTAATGATTGTATTTGCATTCATAACAATATTGATAAACCTAATTTACTTGACAAAAACTTAGAAATGCCACTATGTTAGTGTTCAGCTGTACTTAGTAAGCATTAATATTTTTCTAAACAAAAGCTGAGGTGCATGATGGGAAAACAAATATTAGCATATCTAGACTTCACACGGCTTGTAGACTCCCTGGTGAGTAGTGCTTCTACAGCCAAGGATTATTCACACCATATACAATTACGTTTTCCTTTAAGACTGAATCTTTTATGCTGCAGATAAAAATGAGAAGCTACACAAAGTCTTCTAAAGAAATATTCACGTATCTTCAATAAAGAAAAGAATGTAGTTCATCTCTTGCAGGCCAGCCAAACTTAGGGAGTTTTATTTTATCTAGGAGTGTATAAGAACAGAATTTGGTATACAGTTTGACCTCTCTGATTGTATTTTGAGGTTGTTATTGTAATTTGCTGTCGGCTCTTTAATTAATCTTGCCGGGTCTGTAATATCATTGGGGCAGAAATAATTGCTTAAATATAAAAGGACCTGTTAAGACAGCCACATGGGAAACAGTGAAGTGGTGAAAGAGTGCACTTCTAAGATTTCCTTATTGACTGTTTAGTAATAAATCGTATGTTTTAATTGCTCTGTCAGAAGAATCCTTCAATGAGGGAAAGGTGACTGGAGCTGAATATGGGAACACCACAGGACAGCTGTTTGGTCTGGCAAAGGGCTCTGTGCACTTGTACTATATATCCAGAGCGACCTTTCAGATTCCATGTACATAGTAACAATTAAAAGTACACAATGACTTGACAATGTTCACTGTGACAGACTGCAGGTTGGCTGCTTCCCATAACAGCCTCCCAGGCAGAGAGGAACAAAGAGCCCGGGCCCATCTGTACGCGGCTCTGAATGCCTCATGTTCCAGAGAGTGCGCTTTGTTTCTCCAAACGCCCCAGGAAGCTCTTCAACAAACAAAACTCAGAGGTCCAGAGGAGCCCAGTCAGGACATTAATATGATAATGAATTCCGGATTACCCTGACAGACGTGACAAAGAAATAGATCCTTTTGATAATAAGTTATCGGGTTGATTAGGCGGAATTTGTCTGACTCCACGACTGTTGTGGGTATTTCAACAAAGTCAACAAACCCATGTATGACATCATTTCAGTCACCCTCTATCCTTGCTGCTTTTCAGCAAGTCTGACCCACGCTGCTAATTTAAGGGTTCTTCAGTTGTGGTGTGAATGCTGCTAGCTGTCCAAAAAGATATCGTAAACCATAAAATATCAGCATCTTTGCTAGTGCACAATACAAAGGAAAATGGCCTCTTATCACAGGGCATTCTGAAGAAAAAATGCCATTAACTCAGAGGCATTACTTTGCTTCCCAGCTGATGTTCCTTGACTGAATTAGTACAGTAGACTTTGTAAGATTAATTTCCAGTCACTTCACCAACAAGGCAAAATGGTTCCTTTTCTGACTGACCAGAATAAATCTGATTCAGCAGAGGCTGTCATAGCATTTGGAAAGGTTAGTTACTTTTTTTTGTGTTATTATTGATTTCTGTGGTAATTATTATCTCTTCTTGGCTGGATTCTCCAAAAGGCTCCAAGATAAACTTCTGTTATTCCACAAAAGCTCAGCAGCAAAAGAGCATCAACTAGTTGTAGATACAGTAGATGACTAAGGTCACACAAAGTACCAAAATCGGGTGGCACCAGCCATCTGTAGTTAACAGCTATTATATAAACATAAAGGAATGTGCCTTGTGTTCTGAGTGATGGAAAAAAATTGGTCATTAGCCACTTGGGAATGTCCGATTCCCCCCACAGCTTTCCAGCTGCGATCCAAGTGTGTTTAAATAAAAACTTAGCACACTTAACAAGAAGTTTGATAGAGTGTTAACACTCCTCAACTTCACATTGAGCTGTTAACCAACAAAGTAGTCATTAAAGGCTGGTAATGACTGTGTTTCTTGAGATTATTGCTTAATTATAAACTTGGTAGAGTGGGTTCTGCCTCCTGACTTGGGGGACATTTTCCATTGCAGAGTTTTAACAACAAACTTCTTACTATACCACTTCATTTATAAAACCTTGAATATAAACCAGAGTGAGAATTCTGCCTTTAAAAAAGTTATTTGTACACCTCACAATTAGGTTCAAACCATAACTGATCTTGGATTCACCTCAGACAGTGGACTAGCAAAGCTCAACTGCTGTTAACAAATGATTTCTGAGGGAATTAGGCTTTCTTGTAGAATAAAACAAGAATTTCTGAAGAAAAAAATCTGCATTCTGGTTGACTGGAAGGAGTCTAGAGTGTAGCACTTCTTTTCAAAAGAAAACCCATGAAAGTGATGAAAAACTGCAATGGATGTTTTATCTTTTGTTCTCTCAGAAGTGGCTGAATAGTGTTTTTAGTGTACAAGAAATTATTTCAGCAGCCATGACCTTGAAAGTTCCCTAGTTATTGCTAGCTGCTTTGTCTTAACATTTAATAATAATTTCCCTGAATCTGTAGATACCATGGCCTTATGTATACAAATGATTATAAAAATGTATTCAGGAAAGTTTTCTCCTCTGCACTGATATCAGAGCATCTAAATATATACCATCCAAATTCACAAGGAAAGATAAGGGGTGAAAAGTCATATACTTCATATTCCAGCACATGAGATGGCCACGCACAGACACAAAGGCTATAGGGACAAATGCAGTCTTTTCTTTTTTTGGTTGGTTTCATGTGTATTTCAAGTCATATTTATATACCACTAATGTAAATAAGATATCTTACAAAAATCATCAAATAGCTGGGGTTTGGATGTGTGAGTATATTGAATTCATTCCCTTTTTCCATAGAAAAAAAAAAAAAGCTTATTAATTTAAACTTCTTACAACTCCTTGGCACTTTAAGGCCGCCCAGTATTTTCAAGCAGGGAGGAAATTGGTAGGAAAAAAAAGAATCATTCTTTAAACTGAATCTTGTTCTGTAATTCACAAAATATTGAGTCTTCTAATGCTAAGTAGCTAAGCAAACTGATACATCTTTCGTCTTTTTCAGACTGTTCTTTTAGGTATTAAACAACAAGGAAATCAAACAAAATTTCCTCCTTAGAAGCTATTAGATCAAACATTCTTTGAAAAGAATAACATATAGAATATATTTATTTTTACAAACTTTTAACTGAAAGCCTCTCTGATAGATAGATAGTTTCACAACTAATTTGTCTGCAAAATGGCATTTAAGTATTTTTAGAAGTGTTTAGAAGATGGTTAAAATAATGAATTTCAAGTTATTGTATTAATTATCTCATCAATGACAACTGTAAAGAAGAGTTGCATCTTTTAACAGAACAAATTACATAGCTGAAAAAGATGGACAGTACATTTAGATTTTGCATTTTGTTTCCAATGATTGCCAGTAAGTGAAAGGAGGAGCTGTTTGTTGGAAATCTGAAAGGGAAAAGAGACAAATATCTTTGCATGTGTAAATCCTCTTCTTCATTCAAAAACTCAAGCTTGTGTCCACAGTGGCTTGCTGGCTCAGTTCATCAGAAAGCCTGCAGCAATTCCCTGAGCCCTCATTTGTAGACATCACTTTGGCAATGGAACAATGCAGCAAATTCTCATTCGAGGGATTATGATACTATACATAAAGAAAACAGAAAAAGATTTACATATATTCCATGTAATTTCCCCCATTATATATTAAGCATGGAGAAGAATTTTGAGTCTTTTAATTGGTAGATGTGTCACAATTTTTTTTTAATGGTAATTTATATCCCAGCATTTTATTTTCAATTATAATATGCATCTTGTATATACACACTCAATAGATGCCCCAGAATCTGCAGGCTGGGAAAAATGATAAAATTCAAGCTATCCTTTTGGGGCTAAATTCCTTATCTTGCTGCGTCATTTGGGTAGTGCCTATACTTTCCCAAACCCACCTCTTGGTTTGCATGCACACTGTAAATGGCCTAGAGAAGGATCACAGTCATTGCTGGAATTCTTTCCTCATGAAAGAGAGGGAACGGTGGGAATGAAACCTTACTTTTGCCAGTTGCGGACCAGGCATGAGTGAAGAGCTACTGTGCACCAGCAGATTTGCAACACCTACATTCCTATGCCTTTCCAGGCATTTCAAGGTAGAAGAAGGGGAATTGTATCACTGAGAAAAGTCTCTAATGTCATAGATTCTCAGTCACAAAGATCTATGCTTCATCAGACAAATCTGCTGGTACTGCTCTGCTCTAGGTGAGAAGTAAACATCACAGAACATTGTTTGTGTTGAGCAGTATCAAATCCAACAACGATCCTCACAGGAAGAAGCTGTGTGAGACATATTCAAACCACCACATTTGAACCCAAAATTAATTTATTCCAAATCAACCCCTATTCAAATCACATAGCTGCCTTATAACACTGATTTTGGGAGCCCCAGAGTCCTGCTTGCTCTATTTGTGGGCAATACCTTACCAAGAAATGTCTTCATTTCTGGGTATCCACTCTCTGTTATCTTCTCATTCATCAAAGAATGAATAAACTTAAAGACACCTCAGCTGAAAATAAAAATTCCCACTAAACATTTTGACTTTAAATTTAAAAAATCTTCCATTTGCTTAACAAACTTTGGGATCAGACTCCTCTTGGGAAACATGGAAAAACTGTAAAGGAAAGGAGCCTAAAAACTTATTGCTGTCGCCAGTAATGTGTGAGGAAAAAAAAAGCCAGAGTGAAGCTGAATGACAAAAGAGGAGATGTTGGCCACTATATTCACTGGGGTACCAAAAAGACATTAATTTAAATTAAGTTGAATCACATGGCACATAAATAACTCTCTCTGAGAAGATCTGGGCCCCTTTGCAAAGCTTCCTGTTGGCACAAGTGCTGCACACACAGCACAAGCCTCTTGAGCACAATGAGCCAATGATGCGCTGTTACACAGACCCCTGTAGTTCCAGAGCCCACTGGGGAGAAACAAGGTTTTGTGCAGCAGAGATCTGGGAGAACACAGTGAAGCATAAGATCGAGCCTGTGGTACCAGATATGACACTCAAAATTGGGCAGTGCCTCAGAATCTGATCCCTTGGTGAGGACAGACTGGTTTTCCCTTCATGGCAGAGGACCCACAGATGTGGGATGAGGGAAGCAGGGAGCAGCAGCCTCTAACACGTTTTACACACCCTCAGTTCCCTGGCACAGCAGCACAGAGAGGGCAGTTGTGACCTGGGACTTACAGAGAAGGCAGAGCTCTCTGGAGCAGCAGCAGCAGACAGCCAGGAGATTTAACCTCACTACCTGAAATGACACTTGACGCCTGCATGCAGGAGTGCAAATCTTTTTCTCTGATTTTTGTTTTTATTTTTTCCCACAGCTTCTATACTCAGTCCTTACCACAGAATTTCTGTCTACTGTTGTCAGTCAGAATGAGGTGAGCAGGTGTCTGGACTGCTTCTTCAGAGACAGTTGAAGCAGAGAGGCCCCTGGGAAGCTGGCTGGTCACATCCAATTGGACAAACACATTGGGATGTGATTGATTGTCATTTTTCCATAGGTTGATGCCATTAAGTATGATTAGACAAATCAACCAAACTCCACTGGAAAATGGATTTTCAGGCCACAAAAGGATAATGAGATGAATCACCACTGATACAAAGTCACAAAAATCCTTACTTATCTTATAGGACTCCTCAGAAGATAAAGTATTTGAATAACAAACCCTTTTATTTAAAAATTTTGACTCAGATTAAAAAATCCAAAAAGGTATCATCGTGTTTACAGGAAGGGTATGATGGAGTTGTTCAACCTTGATAGGGTTGTTATGAACCAGAAACTCATCTATACATGTATTTTCCAGAAAACCAGCTAATACAGAGCTTTTTTATTTATTTTGCTTTGTCTTAGTACAGACAATTTGCCATTAAAGCATGTTGGTTTTGTCTCCTTAAATTCATGCTGCCAGAAGTCCTGGAGAAGCAATCAAAAAACTGTGTTCTCATTTAAATGTTATGTTTGACATTACATCCAGCAGCACATGCAATGTAAATTAAATAAACCCATTTCAACGATAAAATAAGCAAAAAAATAATAAAAAATCATATTAGTTGTACATTACATGAGATTTTTATAAATTTTATTGTAATTCTCTATTCCATTTTAAGAATTTCTGCATGCTTTTTACTCCCAAAAATATCATTAGTACTTAATTTGTGACCATTACACATAGACACATCTTTAATTTTGTCTTTTTTCTACCTTTGTCCAAATATATCCATTCCCTATTTCACACATTCAGAGACAAACAATAAAAATTTTTAATCCTGCCCAATTTATGTTCCAAAAAAAAAAAAAGGTAAGGCTATATGTACTTCATGACACAAATCTTTGTATTTTTAACTTTATCATTTTGTCCTATTAACAATATATGCCATGTTTTCCTAAGTTGCCCAAATGAATAGATTAAGGAGCATAAAAAGGAGAGGAATGGCATTGTTTGTTACCTGTGCATTCAGATCTTTGTAAAAGCAGCTCCCAAAGTTACTACTTCTCTCTGCACCATAATGATATTGTACAGTGCCTTTTGGCTCTAGCACAATGTGTTATGCATCAGTGTTTAAGAGCATATTGTGCACCATTATTGCCCTCTCTCTAGAGGACTACAAACTGCATTAGTTTGAATTACCAAATCAAAACTTTATGTGCAGCAGTTCCCCCACAAGGGCTTTAGCATTTTTATGTCATAATCCCTCTATTATCCCCCTCCTCACATGCTTTATAACCATTAAGTTATTGAAAAATTCTCAACAGATGTCATCTTAAGATGAATGTTGCTGTGCCGACTGGTATCAAGGCTGGAATCTGGATATTGCTCAACTTTACTAAAAATGTCAGGGAGAGAATAGTCAGCTGTAAAAATACAAGATATGCCAGCAATGGTTGTTTTCATGTCAACTGCAACATGACTTGTAGTGTTCGCAATTTTAGCTTCTAGAAGATGCAGTTTTCATTTGATGGGTTGGCAGTAATGGCTTGAGATATGTAGCAAAAAAAAAAGAAAAATAATTCAAGGGCTTTTTTCCCGCTCTCCTTTTATGATAAAAGCAGATTTGGGCATTAATCTGATTTAAGTATCAAGACTTACCTTTTAGCATATATTGTACCTATTGAGAATTTTGTTGAAATACAGAAACTTCTTGCATAGGTGTAATAATTATAACAGGTTATTGGTGATTATGTATTCCCTTTGCATCTAAAGCACTGAAATACCAAACACGATTGCTATGATGGTAATGATAACAATTTTATATTCTCCCTCTCATTCATTGGGACATTTGTAATTTTAAACACCAAAAAGACATAAAAATATACATTGTGACATAATTTAGAACCATCTTAAATTTGAAGCAAACAAAGCAAAAGACATTTACCTTCAAAAGAGGTGACAGTATGGTATTTAAATAATAGGAGACACACATGGCACAGATACCTGTCAAAATGAGATTAAAGAACAGACCCAGGGCCCACATTAGTAAGAGCTTTAAAAAATGGTGGCATTTGATAGCAAATCAGCTTTTTAAGAAGCAGTTACTGTATAAAAGAAAGGAATAGCATAATATGCTCAATTCATCTGAATAGCAATATAGCAGTTGAGTTCTTATATTCACAGATGATGTGACAAACCTGAGAGATTTTTAAAGAGGAAATTACAATAATCAACTCCCATGACGAAACAGGTATATTTTGTGTAAAGCTGGCAAGTAATGTATAAGGGATATATAGTCTTTGAGGACTGAAGCAGAAATAAATCTATTGGTATTGCATCTGAGATGTGAAGACCTTTAGTCAAAAACGAGGCTTGAGATTCTTAATGTGAATCTTTTACATCTTACTTTTACAGAAAGAAAAATCAAATTACAAAAAAGCTTCCTATTTTTCTCAAATGCTCCCCTAAAGGCCCAGAACTGGTTAATGGAAAGTTTTTCCACAGTGTCTATGACAGAGACTCTTACTATTTCTTTGATTCACAGCTGTATCTCCTATTCTAGCTGTCTAGACCCCTATAATTAGGGGAAAATTGGTTTCTGGACAGCTTTCCAGCCATTCACTTTCCATTTTGCATCCTAAAGGCTCCTCCCTTCTATGGAAGCTCATAGCTTCCAGTGGTGCAAAGTTATAAAGAAAAGATGGGATTCACCAAAGAAAACTCTTTTAGCTGATATTAGCTGTCATAGAGAAGAGGCAGATGAAGTCAATCTTGCCTGTAAGCAATAAAAGGTGGAAATGCCAAAACAGGGCTGTCGAAGGCAACATAGATCTGACTCTTCACTGTAAAAAATGGTGTTAGGAAGGATGATACACTCAAACTGCCAGATATTCAAAACTCCCAGAAACACTCAATTCCAAATGTTTAATGGGAGACACTTTTGAATGTCCAGGCATCTTTAGGAGAATATTGAATGCTGAATTTTAGAAAAAAAAGGTGCAGAATTTCTGCTTTCAAGATTTATTTAATGACAGAAAACTCATCTCATATTTAAGTCTTTATAGTCACTGTGTGTTGTGTATTATTCCTATTTGTCTCTCTTGTAAAAGTATTATTCATCTCATTATACAGTGTATGCTGCTTTTCTTCTGTAGTATGATTTTAAAACTTGTGCCATATGAACATTTCTGGTTCTTTTGAATATGATACTCTACTTGAATTTTACTCACAGTTTATAAATTGAGCTGGTTAATGTATTCATTTATATGCTGTGATAGTCTTCCAGCTCAAGGCTTTAATATTTCATTGCAGTGCTGGTATCTGATCTGAGGAAATATATTTCTGTATATTTTGCAAGAATCTTCTTAAGTTTTCCCAACATTTATTTTCATATGGTTCTTTAATGAAGGTTTGGATTTGTTCTGCTCTTTTATTGCATGTTCCTACCTCTATATTTGCCTGGTGTGCCTTGGTATATAATCTGCCACTAACCTGGATAATTTCTACATTTTATTTTCTAAAGGATCAGCATGAGCTACACTGAGGAAAGTAATTGTAAAGGCATTTGAGCTACTCCAGTGCTATATGAGACTTTGCACAAAGGTTACACACAAAAAATGTTGGTAATAAGCTAAACCTCCCTAACTTATAGCAAATTAGAGTATATTTCCTAAACCTCCTACACCTCTGTCTATGACATCAGGATAATGTACATTTGCAGATAAATTATTCATTTGCTTCCAATTTTACCTGCACTTTATTAGGAACTGGCCTATCTTTTTGAGAAACAAAATTCTTCTACCAAGCAGTTTTCCATCTTCTTCTTCAGCTGTAATAACAGAAGTTAAATAACATTTAACAAATTGCCACTTCCTTATGCCCTGCCTTCAATTCCCCATCATTGTTTTTAATGGGACAATTTAACCTTTGAACTTATGTCTCTATTGCAGATATAGTTGAAGAACTTCTAATTGAAATATTCCATACAACTTGACATCCAATATTATTTCTTTGCTCCTCTAATTATCCTTTTAACTTTCTTCTGCTTATTTGTATAAACTCTCTCCAGTCTGTCTTTCTACCAGACTGTTTATATATTTTTCAAAAGCCTTTCAATTATTTTCTCATTCTACTTTTTACATACTACATAACTACAGTTGACCTCTGTAACCCTCCTCCTTGTTTAGATTTTGCCAAAATGAATTTCAGTTGCAAAGTCTGCAGCCATTTCTTAAATTGTTTCCCACTGCTCATCCACAGTGCTCATCTCTGCATTGGAGAACAACCAAACAAAACATCTTTGGAAATGTTATAAAATATCAGACTTTCTAATAGTAAAAACAAAGTCCCAATCCAGAAACCTCTGAAACATGTTGGTTTATTCCAGTACAGGTGTGAAAAACCAAACCTAGACAGAGGTTTGTCAGCTCCCAATAGTGACATGATTACTACTTTCAGGCTGTTTGGGTACACAGTATTTATGAAATACAAAGCAAAATTCATCAGAATTCATGCCAAATCTAAAACTTGCCAACTTGAGCAAGTCATTGCAGTATTCCTAGCTTATAACTTGGAGTTTCTAGTCTTTCCCCTTCTCTGATGGACATGATACTCCATCTATCTCTATGACAATCCTTCTTGCCCTGACATGCCTGGTGACAAAACACAAAGTACCTTCTGCTCTCAAATCTAAGCTGTGTGTATAGTGATTTACAGTGGCTGGTAGCAGGATGATTCACACTAATCTACTATTTAAGGTAGTCTTGGTTTCCATATAATATATAGAACACCTTTTCTTTTGCATATATCTATTTGATATTTCTTTCCAGTCTCTCTCTCTTTTTTTCTGTTTTGTTTTGTTTTGTCTTGAAAGTAATGTTTTCTATGGCTGAAAAGAGATATGGTGCAGAATGAAGTTTATGGGTCACCCAAGATGCTTACATTGTTTCCTTCTAGAGCAGTTTTTTGATTCATTTTCTCTTCACATGGCAAAACACTGGACTTTGTTATTGTCCACGTTGCAAGTGCCTCAGAGAGTATTACTTGAAAGCCACTACCTGTGCTGGGCATATGTGGTACAGGTATCAAAAATATTATCTGAAAGTTAAGATGCTTCCTAGAAAAATTCAGCCTGTGACAGGCAGATATAGTCCTCTCTAGAAGAATATTATATGTCCAAACCTGATTAATTGCCAAGCATTTCCATGCTATATAAAATTTTAAAAATATTTTACAAATTTTCAGTGAATTTTTCAGTGAAATTTTCAGTGAAATTTTCAGTGAATTTAATTCCCTGACATTATGACACAATGTCTTCCCACATAGACAGTTCAGTGACCTCAGTAGTATCCAGTTGTGCGCTATGACTTCATACTATCCTCTTTGAGTTTTGTATATCCCTTTTACACTCAATAACTATGCAATTAAAACCTCTCAAATATCACATATTCTATCCTTATTACAGACCCCTCTTTTGTATATACAATCTTCCTTGATGTCACTTAAAAGCAGACACAAATGCAATTGGAAAATGGTAGAAAATTAATGCAAAATTTGAAAATGTTGATCTGTATATGAGGAGTTTCATACGAGTGATAAATCTGTTGCCTTGAAACATTTTCCTAATAAGATTAAGACCACCGAGTTGAGTTTTTTATCTTCTCATGCACTGTGTCTCCTTAAAAATAAGGGAGATACTATATTCCATCAGGGAAATGTCATCTGACCAAACATGAAAGATGAAAGGAAAAAGGAATTACTAAAATGAGGAATAATTTCAGAAGCGTATATAATCATTGATCGCAGAAATTTTCTCTTTTCTGAAGCTTTCTATAAAAATAAAAATAGGGTTTGACTTGTATGTAGATGATGTCACACAACTGCAACCTACATGGGCAGACCTAAGTGAAACCACTGGGAATTACAGTTTTTCCAGACGAGGAGCACACATACAGTTGAGTATTAAGGTTCAAAAAAACCATTTCACTATTCTGTAAAGCTAAATATAAAGGTCCTGCAAAGGTTTCTTTTTTACATTTTTCCTTTTTTTTCTTTGATGTACTGAGTGTTCACCAAAACAGATTTGCAAATACATTAAAACAGAAATCCCTTAGAACTCCATTGGAAATCCTTCCCAAGTTTTAAAGATTTCCACAACAATGAACAGACTTTTAAGGTCTTATAGTACTCCTAATATATAACAGCACTGTGCAGTTGAGACAGAAACTCCAGTATTCTTTTGCATTCAGTATTTGATGATCAAGAGAAAGGCTTTCAAACACACTTGGAAAGAAACAGAGCACTCACTCATGACTATCATGTGGAATGTTTAACAGAAAAAAAATACAATATTTTTATTTTTCATAATGAAGAGCAGTGAGGTTTATCACTAAGAGCATCTGAACAGCTGTGTCAGATCAGACCAAAAGCCTGTCTGGTCCTGTATCCTGTCTCTGACAGTAGGCAAAAGCAGATGCCTGGAAAAAAGTGGAAGAAGATGACAAGTATATTGTGAAATTCCCCTGAACCCAGCAGTTGTACATTTGGGAAACTTTTAGAGGTAGATGTGTTATCTCCATTCCTTTCAGACTCTGGTGACATCTTTTATACTTTCTTCCAATGTGTTTTAGAATCCACATCACAGCCTTTCATACCAGGTATTACCACTGCTAATATTCCATATTGTCTGGAAATTTTAACCTGTCTCCTTGCAGTTTTGTTTGATTGCAGATAGTTCTAGGACTGAAGGGGATGTGGTCTGTACACTGCACCATTTCTGAACTTACAGAGGTTATCATAGTTCCCCTCTTTTTGTCAGCCTCCAACTATGCTAGTTTATTTCACATTTCCTCACTTGGAAGCTGTTTTTGTTCATATTCCCTACTTTCCATTGTATCTCCTTCAGGATAAGAGAGTCAGATGTACACAACATTTGCAGCTGTATTTATATAGTCAAATTATAGTATTTTATATCTTGTCTTCTATACTTTACCTATTAAGCCTTAACATTTAGGGGTTTTTTTATTTTGGTGAACACTGAAGTGATAGTTATGTAAAGATATCTATTATAATCTAAGATCTCCTTCCTGACTGTTAACAGTCATCTTAGAACCCATCATTATAGAACCCATCATAAAATTACATTTATTTTTCCATATCCACATCACATTTATTTGCATTAAATCCCATCTTCCAGTTTATCATCCCATATCTCAGGGCTATGTAGTCCTTTTGCAGCTCTCTGCAGCCAGCTCTGCTTTTTAGGATCCCAAATGAATCATCAGGATCAGCAAACTTTTTCACATAGTTATTCATCTTCTTTACATGACAGTTTATTCAGAACTTTGCTAGTCAATTCTCTTCTGTATGAAAAAAAAAAATCCACTGCCTCCTAATTTATGGCAATTTATTTATCCAGGGTAGAGTCTTCTCTTACACCACAGCTACTTAGTTTCCTTAAGACTCTCTGCAGAGGCCCCAGACTTTGTCTTATTTTCATTCACAGTACAGGTGAGTTTCTAGAGTAAGTCTCCTTCTAGTCCTCTAGTTTTAAGTGTGAAGGTACATACTTCAGTCCATAATTCAGACATTTATTCCTTGAATGTCAGCAAAGCTCTTGAAAGCATGTGTTTGGCTTTCATGCTGTAAAAATGTTCATTTTGTTCAAGTTGTCCTATGAGCTGTGCTACTGATATTTAAATGTGATATTTGTATTCTCTTTTGTGTTCTTTGTGAAAAGTAGTTCTGGCTTAAAACAAACAAACAAAAAATCTGCTCAATCACCTATCTGATACAGGAATATTCAAAATATTAGTTTAGTTCTTTTGCTACACTGTAATCTACGTTGTCATCTCATCCAAGCACCCATTTTTCCTGATAAGATTTTAGGGTTTTGTTTTTGTCTGGCATTAGTATGTTTTTACATTTAAGCTACCAAAGTTCATGTTTTTTCTGGTCTTTATTCAGATTGAATTTCACATATTTGAAGCATTGCTTTTTGATTTTAATAGACTTACTTGCTGTGTTATTTGCCCATGCTGACTGTCTTTCATTCTTACTCTAACCTTTGAAAATGTATGCATTTGTGTTATGATTCAAACAAGAGGGCCCCAAACTTCCAGTGAAGATTTTGCTTTTATAGGGGCTCCTTTTAGTTTCTTAAGTATCTATCTTATTTTCATGTTGTTCTCTTCTATAAATGTTGCCAGAGAGTAGAGGTGTTTTCATCTCATTATTCACACAAAACTGTTGAGATGAAGTATGTTCTAGAGTGGCTCTTCAACAAGAGTGTTATTACAATTTCATATAGACTGACTCAGGGCCAGGAGAATTATTTCTCCTTAGAGGTTTCTTGTATGTCTTGGTATGGATTGGTTGTCCAGGAATCACTGGGGGGAAAAAAGTTTATTAGCACCTAAATCCAAGCTTTTGATATCACAGAGCGACATTTCTGCACCATTTTCCCTATTTTAAATTTACATTAACTGTCCCTCTGATTTATTATATTGAATTTTCTGATGCATCTTTTCCTCCAGTTGTACAGGTGCCTGTCAGCTAGAGGAGTGCATATAAGAGGACTTTAGATAGGTTCACAGATATGATTCTGTAACACCCCATTTGGAAGTGGCAGTGGCAGACAGGCTGGAAAACCTCTCTGGAAACCACAGCAGCGGTCTACTGATGTAGTTTTGGTGTAAGAGCTGTAACAGAGAATCCAAATCAGCGGCAAAGACTACAAATAAAATGATCTTAAAATGAAAACACACTCATATGACAAGGAAGTTATTAATATTAACTGGGACATGTGCTTAATTTCACTGCAATATAAACACACTTTTGATGTCCATTTTCAAAGTATGCATTTGTATATAATTATGCTTAATGCATATCATATTCTGCAGTCTTATGATTTTACAGTCAGACTGATGGAAGTGCTTGGTTTTTTCATCTTCTTTTATTTGCATTGCAAAATATTTCTTTGTCTTTATTGTTCTTACCTGCTGGAAACAACTTTCTTTTTCATTAATCAAGTAGATGAGTGTTTCCAAGAGTCATGATATACCATATTTGGAAAATTTGTAAATATTTCCTACTTTCAAGTAAGTGAAGAACTGCAGTAATGTACTAACATTCATGCAATTTAGTCTATTATATATATAATTTAGGAACATGAAAGAAAAAAAATACTTACTTGTTATAATGTAGATTAAAAAGAGAGTTCTGACTACAGCCTTATCAGTAATACTTTTAGACATATTTAATTTTCTTTTTCAGTGATTGTTGTCACAACAACTATTGTTTCCAGTAAGCTTCATATTCACCCAGCAATAATAATGCCATTTTAATCTTGTAAAGATGTGTCTTCTCTAGCTGAATTAATAAGGAAACCAACTAAAAGATAATTTGGGATATCTCTGAAATGTGTGCTAATAAAAAGACTCTGATCAGTCGGACTACATGTTGTTCTTAGTAACATTATGCTAATAATAGTAAATAACAGCCTTTTATTTGTGCCCTTCATTTTCCTTATAAAGATAAATATTGATAGATTTGCATAAAACAATATGAATGACTATTTCCTTCTGAAGTTTATAGGCATGGCCCTGCTAAATGGAACGGTGCTAGTCCTGTTTTCATCAAGGCTTTCTATAGGATTTCAATACCTCTCCCCAACTGAAGTGTCCTTTCATGCTATAAAAAAAAAATGTAAATCAATGTCTATCAACTATTTGCTTGTATAACAATATCAATATACAATGAATGCCTTCATGGTCATTTATAAATGTTGCAAATGTTCCCCTAGCTTACAGGGATGGCTTCAGCCATCAACTGCTCAAAGCTTCCCCTATATCCCACGGAACCAATGACAGCTGGCTCCAAGGTGAACCTGATTTTGGCCAAGGATGAGCCCATCAGCAATAGTGACAGAGGAAGGCCTGGGGGGCAGGGGGAACAAGCAACTTCAGATGGGCAGTGGAGTGTGAATACGTGAAAGAAACATCTCTACAGACAGCGAAGGTCAGGTCAGTGAAGAAGGAGGGGCAGGAGGTGCTCCAGGTGCTGGATCTGGGATTCCCCTGCAGCCCCTGGTGCAGACCATGGTGAGCCAGCTGTGCCCCTGCAGCCCATGGAGGTCTGCAGGGGAGCAGAGATCCACCTGCAGCCTGTGGAGAGGACCACCACAGCAGGTGGATGTCCAAAAGGGGCTGTGATGGGAAATCCCCATTGGAGCAGGCTCCTGGGGCACCTGTGTCCCTGTGAAGAGAGGAACCCACACTAGAGTGAGTTTGCTGTCAGGGCTTGTGACTCCATCAGGGATCCATGCTGGAGCAGCCTGTTCCTGGGGGAACACGCACCCCATGGAAGTGACCCAAATTATTTCATGAAGATTTGACTCCCATAGGAGGGACCCCATGCTGTAGCAGGGGAAGAATGTAAGGAGGCTTTCCTCTAAAGAGGAAGGAGCAGCATAAACAGAGTGCTAATGCAGCCCCTATTCTCCATCCCCTGGCAGTGCTGCAGGGGAGAAAGTTGAGAAAATCAGGAGTGAAGTTAACAGGGACAAAGGGAGGGGTGGAGAAAAGGTGTTTTATGGCTTTTTTTTTTTCTCCCCATATTTTTCATTATTCTATTTGGATTTGATTTGCAATAAATTAAATTAACTTTCCCTAAGTTGATTCTGTTTTGCAGAGGTAATCAGTGAAGGAACTCTCCCTATCCTTACCTTGACCCACAAGCCTTTAATTACATTTTCTCTCCTCTGTCCAGCTGATGAGGGGAGTGATAAGGCTTGTTTAGTGGGTGCCTGGAGTCCAGACATGATCAACCTAGCAGAGACTCACAATTGTTACAGTCAAAATTACATTATTATTTCTATGTCTAGATGAGAACAGACAATGGTAGCATAAATAATGCAGGTGTGCCCTTCTTCTGGCACAGATTAAACTTTTGGATCTCCTGAATGGTGAAACCTCTCTTTCCTCAATGAGCATGGATATTTTGTCATGGATCAGCTCATTTTTGCATGAGTTCAGCATGAATGATGACGTATTCTGCCTATTGGATATGAACATTTATATAGCATTTATATAACAGGAGCTATTTGTTTGGTCTGCTTCCAAATGCCAGTCTTAGGACATAATGGACATTTGATCAAAAAAAAAGTATTCATATCTCTGTGTTGGCACTGTGCTGGAAGGCTCACATAGCTTGGCATTATTTGAGATTCTGTTACTTAATCTTCTGACAAAATATATGTCTCACACATAACTTCTCTTACAAGTATGAGCAGCTTCCACTTGCAGACAGGATTCCCATGTTCTTGACTAGAGCAATCCAGTCATATGCTGTGAGTTCATTCTGTATAGAAATGTGAGAACTGTCAGAGGGCAAACAAGCCATGGCAGTACCACACACCATCATTCTATATATTTTTAAATGTTTCCTCTAAGTGGGACTTGATCATTTCAGTCACTGTAAAGAGCCTGAAACCCAGTAGTCTTTACTGTTTACTCACTTCTCGGAAAAAATTCTTTTTGTATGTCCAGAATTGTTCATAAAAGAGCACTGAATAAGTTTAAAAACATGCTGATTTTTCAACAAGATGCACTCTGTAGGAAGAGTTATATTTGCATAATTAACTTCAATGACATTGTCAGGATTGCAATGATGAGCATTCTCTTGTGACGCTTAAGACAAGTTAAGCAAAATGAGATATAGAATTGCAGCTCCAGACTATACTCCACTGCTGCATATTTTTATTTCCTTTTCATTTTTAAGGCAGCTCACAAAATCCAGATGTCAAATGTAAGTTATGTTTTGAACTGTTAACATGTGGCTACCTGCTCCGTTCACATTTACAGGCATTTTTCGTGTCAGTTTTCTCTGTGTCTTTCCCATAGGTAGGCTGCAGATGTGCTTCTAAACGTCGGTCTTTTGATGTAATATATCATATTTTAATTACTTTCCATTCTTCTTGTATTTGATTCACATATGAAAGAAATTATTTGCTAATCCCAGGTGAGATCTATAAATAACCTTTATGTAAAAAATATTTTTTTCTTTTCAGTAGCTTCAGTTTATTCTTAGAGTAGCATGCAGGTTTTTTGTCTAAGCAAATAAGCTGTATATCTGTTAAGGAGCTGCTTTTAGAGACTGAAGAAAAATCTTTCACCTCTTTCTCAGCTATGGGAAATTTGAGAGTCCTTTTTGCTTCAAAGTGCATGGGAATAAATCATAAAATATTATTTTATACACAGAAATATTTGAAAATCTTATTTTGATGTAGAAAAGGACTCATGAGTCTTAACAATGCTTTCACTATAGACATGCCTAAACCAATGCTTAATGATTTTAATAGTTAAGAGTTTTCTTTTCCAGTTTTCTTCCTAAAGCTTTTATGCTTGTTGAACTTAAAAATATAAGAAGAATAAATCTGCACAAGTGTTATCAACCAAAGGTAGTGTGGCCAGAACCTTCATGTATTCTGAATGAAATAAAATATCATTTCTGTTTCATTTGTCTGTATCAGAGAAACAATCACAGACATTTTTGTGACACTTTTTGTCTTATTGGGTCCTTATAGCCTTTACTTTGTAGGTAAAACCTGATCCTTGTCCCAAAATTTTTTATCAAATCTTGAGGTGCATTGATGCTGTGCAACTTTTTCTATCATTTTGTGATTCACTTTCCACTGTCAGAAAGCACCATGAGGTCTAGAGATGTAAAGCACTGAATAACAACTACATATTTGTGTTCAAGTTATGTGATCAATTCTCAGTATATGACTTTATTTTTCTGCTGTTGTTGAATACACTGGACCCATCTGTATCCACAAGATAATTTAAATATATTTGGTAAGATGCTTTCTGTTGGAAGGAATTTCCAAAGACATTGAATCGGCAGCCCAGGAACTGAACAAGAAGGTACATATTTTATCAGGATCCTGGCAAGCCTGTTCTGCACACTAGTGCATCCTCCTTGGGCCAAATATAACTATGTGGACACAGAAATTGATGGACAGCTTGGCTTTAATCAAAGAAGCTAAACATTAGTTATAAAATGAACTTTATTTCTATTTCTGTTTTAAAGGTATGCATTGATTTTGTATTATGCACTTAAGTATGTGTTGTGCCACAGTTAGCTATGTCGTTAATAGTTTATAATGGAATGTATATGGCACCAGGAAAGCACTTACAGTTTTGCCTATGAAATCATAGTGTCTATTTCCATAAAGTTTTAATGACACTTCTGCCCTGTCCTGCGGAGTACATGACATATTTGTGAGGTTGTCCTCAGCACAGGAAGGGCATAAGGGACAATGAGGTAAGATTCAACAATTTTGTACATGACACAGAAGGCTAATAATGATTACAACCTTGTGTTATGAGAAAACAAAATCTCTCTAGAGTAATTACTGGGCAGTAACAAATCACATTTTTTTCCTCTGTACAAGTTAATCCACAGGCTAGGCTAATGACCTAATTAAATAAACAGAAGAAGAAGCTAAAAGCTTTTGGTGGAGACATGGTTTATAAGCTTGTGAGTTTATTCAGTTTTTATGCTGCTTGTCTCAAACCAGATTTGTCTCCAAGAAATCATACTCCAGGAGCTGGAGACACTCCAATTTCTGTCCTGTACCTTTTCTTCTCTCCACTCTCCAAGTGAATTTTTTATATTGTGACTGACTGAAGGCTCTGAAGGGTGTTAAAAGTGGTTGCACTTTTGCTCAATATCTACTGTGAACTCTTGTGCTCAATGCCTATGAGCAGCTCCCTCTTTCCTATTCAGTGCAGCCTTTTAGCCCCATAAATTCTGAGTTGTTACTTCCTGTAAGAAGAGCCAGGCTTCTATTTGACTTCAGGACCTGGACTTGTCTTAGCCTGTCTGGAGACAAGGTTTCAGCTTGTGGAGGTTTTAGCTCATTTAATGATCAGGTAAGACTTACCTGCATGGATTTAGTTTTTGCTCAACCTTGAACAGTTGTCTTTGTTCTGTACATTTTGTAATTAATATACAATAAGAACAAATATTTATGCGGAATGAGGGATTCATTGTCATGGAATAAAATGCAGCATAAATGCGTAAAGACAAGGAATGATGGAAAACTTCCTGAAAATATTGAGGGATGGTAACTTCGAAGACTCCAGAGTTACAAGCAACTGACCTATGCCCAAATACTGTTCCTCACAGGAATGTCACCTGAATGAAACCTGGTTTAGTCATAATAAAGGAGGCAGGATACACAGGACAGATATCTATTGCCTGTAAAACCCATAGGTACATAAAAAGATTGGATGCAGCCTGGACTTTGAGAACAACTAAGAAGAGCAAGGTGTGGAGCATGTTAGTAAACACACAAAGTTGCTCTACGCATATGCTACTATCAGGAGGATGACACTGTCAACATCAGCACCAAACTGCTCCTGGCATCTTGATGGGTTACTGTAACAATTTCCCCTCCCCGAATTTTAGCCACTGGCCTTAGAAACTCAGAGGAGTAAAGGGTGAGAACAAGGCCATAGAAAAGAGGAAATATACTTGAAATTTTTGTATATATAATATTGTGGCTGTAATATATTTGGAAGTATAATCATTGCACCTAGACTAATATTTATTTCATTAGACTTCATTCTTTTAATATTTTAGCACTTTACATATTACCACTGGATTATTCTAACAGTGAACTCCTGCGTTTGCATGTTCCACTTGTCAAGATTGTGACACTCTCTGGCAATCTATTCTGTAACTTTCATTCAAAATATTTGTAATATGAGAGACATGAATAGAACAAAACAAAACAGGCTTTGGATTTATTCACCAAACATATACCATCTGGACCTTTTTAAAATAATATGTTATTCCTGCAGGCTGGAAAAATAGGTGACTGTTCACTGGAGCAAAGCCAACAGGCCATTCAAAAATAATTGAAGCTCAACTTTGTATCAAAAAAAGAAAATCATGTAAAGCTGGTGCTTGGAGAGATGTGATTTACAAATAAGTATTTGTGTTTGCATATTTGATGAGATTCATGGGATTCTCAGAAACCTGCAACTTTTGTTGGAAGACAAACATTCAACATTGTCATATGACAACTCATCTTCCTATTTTTTTTGTATAAATGGTTTTTTGACAAGCCAGAACGTGATGCTTAGCTCTTTCTCAGCTGAAAAACCACTGAGATTTTTTTGTTCTTCATCAGTTAATTTCATTTCTTTACAAGTTTTGTTAGGATTTTTTCCTTTTTTTTTTTTTCCTTCAAAGTTAATGGAAATTTTAATCATTTTTTCTTACAATTTCATACCCATGCAGGCAATGCAGAAATGCAGGTGATATTCCAAGTAAGGCTGCATGGAAGCTATAAAAAAAATAGTCCTCCACTTTCAGAAATGAAATCTTTGTGTGAGCAATTGAAATTTGTTTTGCTGGTTTTTGTAGCTAAAATACTGTAAGACCATGTCAAATTAGTTGAAGACTCTCAAACACTGATTACTTTCCACAGATCATTCTTCTTTTAGATTTTTCAGATAAGGGAATCAGAATGCAATCATATTCTTTTCCAGATTGTGCAATATTGACATTTCTCTTTTTTCATTCCATTTCCCTTTCCTCACAGTGAAGATTCTTTGTCATACCTCAAGTGATTAAAGGTAACTTTTTTTAAAATATTGGTATTAGAATTTATGGCTTTTCTTGGTGGTGGTAACTTGCTAGCACTACTGGATTTTATAATCATTATAACTTCTTGGGTGCTATTTATAGTGTGTCAGATATATAAAGTCTAAGGAACTGCCATCAGTTATGCCAAGAAATTTTATAACAAAGGTCTTACAAGCTATGGGAAGTTGACTTAAGTCAGAATGATTGTATCAGAAAATAATTTGGTTCAACTTTCCCCTTCATAAGTGGAGAAAGACAAGATGTTCCTGTCTGTCATAATTTGTTGCTATTGCTTCTTAAATCACACAATGGGAATCAACAGTCAGAGGTCTACCTGTTCTATTTGTCTTTTCACTTTCACATACCTTGTATGTATGTTCACCTAAAAAAAGGTGAAGAAGGCCTTTTAAATTACTTTTTATGTAGAAGTTGTGGCCAATACCATTATTACAAAGGAAGAGACAGCAAACCAGATGGGGGGCCACTTATGCCTGGGAATCCTAAATATATTATTAAAGGAAAAGTGAATTTCACTTTATTTCTCAATAATTTGCTTGTGACTGTGCCTTCCATCAGGCAAAAAGTGGCCTGCAAAGACTTAAATCACAATAAACTAAGAACCACTTTGACCTTCACATCTGACTTTCAATCCATATCTTCCATTTAAATAGGAAAATAGCAACCTGGTCTAACTCAGATAAAGAATACACTGTAGCAGATTCCTGGAATAAAAAGAAGACAACTATGGTGTTTGCCACAGGCATATGAAATAGATAAAAGAAAGATAAGCGCTTTAAAAAAGGTGGACCATAATGAATATATGGGAATGACAAAAGGAAATGGCTTGTTTTCTTTCCCCCAAAGTAAAAGGAAAAAAAACTTTTTCAAAAAGAAGGAAACAGTCCTGCTTCCCTGAGAAGCAGGAAGCTGGTATGTTTCTTCAATCTTAATAAAGCATTTAGGCAGAGGGAGCTCTCTGACACTTGAAGGGAGCAGAGGCTGAAATGTTTTCCCTTTGACACAGAGTCCTACAGTAGTGAGGTTTTATATTTAATGGGATGCAGGGTCATTTCCCGTGGGCTGTTTAGTAGACCTTTGTAGTTTCAAAATGTGATTCTTTCCTCAGAAGAGCCTAAAGCTGATTATTAACCATGATTCATAAATTCTTCAGAAAGCGATCAAGTTAGGTTTATGAATTCAAGCTGGGACAGAATGCAGCTGCCTCCTTTCTGCCTATAAATACCAAGAAGCACTGTAACTTATGGAAAAATAACATTTTTAAGCTGATTTTCCTTCTTCGTTGTCCTTTTCCAACAAGAAAACAGCTGTTTACATGGATTCTTGGTGATTGCAAAGGGAAAAAAAAAAGGAAAAGAATGAAAAACTATGTATTTCAATTTCTCATTAGAATGGCCCATCTCCTGAGTTAGTTTTCTGAAACAGTTGTCAATTTTTAAGTGACAGCTTGAAACGGTGGAAGGTTTGCAACTGTTCACTGCATGAAATCAGGGCTGATCCAAACAATGATTCAAACAATGCATGATACTGTGTTAAGTATATGGTACAGTACAAATACATGGAGGAACACTAATCGAAATCCTCTAAGCATCATTACCACATTGAAGGAAGACTTTGCCCAAGGCCTGTGGTTGTTCTTTTTCTCTAGGGTAGAGCTACAGATTTGTAGGCCAAATACTCTAAATAAATAAATCCTAGGCAGAATGTATTGACTCCTGCACATTTTCTGCTAGTTTTACTTTTCCAAAGGTAGCAACTATGAACAAGACCTATCAAAGTCCTACTTATATCACCAGAGATGATACTATAAACTACAGCTATGACTGCAATACAAAGACACAAATTCAGAATATTCTGTGAATCTGTGAAAATGTTAGGATGCATAGCACTGTTTCTAGTTTATTCTGGCAAAAGCCTTTTGTTATATGTAACTTAGTGGAAGTCTTGTTAGTATTTAAGCTGGCTGGTTTGTTTTAAGTATTTGGTCCAATGCTTATATGATCTCTGATCCTCCTTTGGCTGAAATCAGGTAGGGTCCTTACTCCATATATGACAGTAATTCAATTTACAGTGAACTTTATATTTAAAGTTCAATTAAGATTATCATCTTTCTACCAGTAAAAAAACCACTTCTGTCAGGCAAAATAAAGTCTAAGGACATATAATGGGTATTATTCCCTAAATAAGTCATACCATACTTTTTTCTTTGAACTGCTGATATTAATATCTAAGACACCTGTTTGAATATGACAATTCCATTTTCCCATATAAGACAAAGCTGTGAATT
>VWYP01025236.1:193493-253396 GCA_013400435.1 Pycnonotus jocosus | reverse complement strand
CAGCTCTCCGGTGCCCGTGGTGGCTGCACGGCCGGCGGGGGCTCGCCGGTGCATGGGCGGGGAGGCCCCGCCGGGCCACCGCCGGCCATGAGATGAGCAGAGCGCGGCGCCCTGCCTAGAGCCGCCCCGGGGCCGCCGCGGCCATGGTGAGCTGGGGGAGCGGGGCCCTGCGCGGGGAGCGGAGGGATGGAAGGAAGGAACGGGGGGATTGTCCCGAGCGGCCCGGGACACCGGAGCCTGGGGGGCTGAGGGGCGGCTGCACCCCCCGAGCCACCGCAGTCACAGGATGGAAAAAGCCGGGCAGGCACAAATTCCTCCTGGGAGCGTTGGTGCCTGAAGGTGTTGGGAATTCGAGGTTTTGTGGCGTTACAGGCGGTGAGGGTGGGGAGAGGGTGCCCAGAGCAGCTGTGGCTGCCCCTGGATCCCTGGCAGTGTCCGAAGCCAGGCTGGATATTGGGGCTTGGAGCAGCCTGGGACAGTGCAAGGTGTCCCTGGACGTGGCAGGGGGTGGAACAGGATGAGCTTCAAGGTCCCCTCCAACCCAAACCATTTCGTGATTAAGATTCTCCGGCGCCAGCTGTGGGTCTGCTCTCACGGCCTCCAATTCAGCCTTGGATAAGCTGTAGGAATGACCTGGATTCTGTCCTGTGATACAGAATTGGCCTTCAGCTGCCTCCCCGCAGTGCCAGCAGGGCACCGGGAGACACAGGAGCAGCTCCAGCCCGCTCTGATTTGCACAATCCTCTCTTCCCCTCGATAAGAAGCCGAGGAGAGGTCTCTGATCCTCCCGCAGAGCCGGGCTGGCAGGGCTGGGAGGTGGGAATTGCCTCCAGGGGATCAGCGTGCTGCTGCTCACTGTCACCATCCCAGAGCTGCTGGTCTTGTTTTCCCCTTGTCCTACCCACAGGGAGACCTTGTGTCCCAGTATTTATTGGGATGACAAAGGGAAGCCACCAAGGTGCCCTTTGCAGGTGGGCAGGGAGTGGGGAGATGCTTTCAGAGCCCTGAATCTGGTGCTGGGGCTCTGCCCTGGCTCACCCAGAGAGTCCCACTGAGCACAGGCTGGAGTTTCTGGCCGAGTTCTCACCCCTTTCTAGCTTAACCTGCCTGAAGTGATGTAGGATCAGGCCTTGCACCCCTTTTCTTCTGGAATTTGGGATCCTGGTTGTGAATGTCTTCACCCAAGGGCTGAGATAATCACATCTGCTCACTGTGTGATACGCTCCTGGTACATGATCAGTGTTTATTGAAACTTTGATCTCTGTAGCCCCTTTGTTGAGCTTCATTAGTCTGGCATTGCTGCTCCATGGATGTGCTGTGGTGGGACATGTTCTTCCTCAGTAAATACTGGCAGTATTTTATGGTAGTAGCCTGTGGGTGTGTGGCTGAGGGCGCTCAGGGTGGGCTCCTGATGTGTCTGCCACGTGTCCCAGCTCTTTGTGGGTTTAGTTTCAGGCACAGGGCGATATTTTTGAGGTGGATTCTTCAAAAGTTTCAAAGAGGTGAATAAATGGTTAGCAGGATTTGCTAGGCCAGGGTGTGCACTTCACAGTGCAGGTGGCAAAAGGACTCATTAATTCTCCCCTCACTTTCCTGTACACACACATTTATCCTCCTGAATTACACCATGTTTTCTTCTTTTTTTTTCCCTTTGAACATCCACTGTTTGGCTCAGTCACAAGTCCTGCCTGTGGAAGTTGAGAAGCAGTCCCTGGGCTGTGCTGCAGGATTTACTGTTGTAACTCATCATGTGACTCCTGTGCAAGATTTTCCTTCTGTTCCCATTTCCCTGGAGCCTGCAGATGGGCATGTTCTGCTGCTAGTGCACCCTCCTTCCCGGAAACAGTTGGGAAAGTGTGAAGATGAGCTGCTGGAAGGCACACAGGGAACAAATACAACGTAATTAAACTCTGCTCCAGAGTAACAGGCTGCTGGGAGCAGGTTTTCCTTAGTGGGATTGAATGGGGCTGCTGTGGAAGGGAATGAGCCTGGATGAATTAGAGCTTGATTAACTGGGCAGGAATTTGGGGAGGAAATTGGGAAGGCAGGAGGGAATGCAGTGATGCACAGTGAGCTCAGGCACCACAAATGCTGTGGAACAAGTGCCTGTTTGCTGGGCTTAGTGGCCACTCATGGCTCAGAAATCCTAATGCCACTGAACATTTGGGTTCAGAGGAAGCTTTAGTTGTGCTTTGCTTTCAGAGAGCTCTGTGTGGGGGTTCTTGGCTGCTCCTCCCTGCTCTGTGTAAATGGTGCTTGTGCAGTGCCCAGTTTAGAGCTTCCCGGGGGAAGAGTGGTGAGGATGCTGTGGTGTCTCTGTAGGGAAAACAGATTTTGCAAAATCCAGGTGGGTTTCTGTGGAGTTCATCTGTAAACACACAGAGCAGATCCATTTCAAGCTTTTCTTCCACAGACCACAAATTATTATATTGTTTCCTGCTCACCTTTTAGGATCCTTTTAGAGGATTTTATGAACAGCTTCAAAGTAAATATTGCCCATGGAGCTATCCTTGAAGGGATTTATTTTCTGTTCAAATAAGCCATGTCTTTGTCTCATCACTCTTTCCTTCACCTTTGTGCCTTCCACTGGTGAAGATGAACCATTTTTGAAGCCCTGGGAGCTCAGCTGGGACCTCCTGAGCAAACCACTCACCTGGGAACTGCATTTGCAACTCCCATGTGAGGCTGGAATTCCAGTGATAGCCTCCTAGGAAATGCATTCTTCAGTTATGTGGGATTTGTATCCTGCCAGCAACTGAAACAGCTTAGAACAGGGGCTTCCAGGAAATGCTGCTGTGTGAGGTTTGGGATGCAGAGATGCTGGAGAACTGCAGCCAGGCTTCTCCCAGCACAAATCACACTTCCCTCAGGCTGGGCCTCCCAGGCGAGCAGCCACACAGGAGCAGACAATGGAAGGGGCAGCCCAGATCCAGGGAATCTCGTGTCCCTGTTCTGTGTGAGGCTCACAGAGCTGCTGAAATGGGAGCAGGCAGTGGGTGTCTGCAGCTTGGATGTTTCTGAGTTTCCCACAGCAGCATCCTGGCTTTTATTCCATAGCCTCCCTCACCACCTTCCCGTGTTTGAGCAGTGAGTGCTGTTGTTTTCTTGTGCCTGGAGCTGGCTGCTGATGGCTGAAGCCTTTCATTGAGGAAGGAGTGAAGTGTGTGTGGATTGCAGCACGTCCTGCCAGGTAATGCTGGTGAGCCCTGGGTTATCCTGGTGCTCGTGGTTGCCAAGGAGCTCCTGCTCAATTACCAGAATAGCTCCTGTTTATTCTGTGTCAGCCTCGCTGAGCTGCTGGCCCTGAGGCTGGCTCAGGCTGTGGCTGGGAACCAGAGCTGCTTTGGGGAGCACTCCTGCTGTTTGCAGGTGACCTAGGACACGGTGACAGGAGGGAGGAGCAGCTCCTGCAGAGCCCCTTGGCCTGGCTGTGCCATCACCCTGGGGACACTTGGGCCCCATGTGGGCTGTGCTGCCTGTCCCTGGCACAGGTGAGCTCAGGGATGCTGGGGTGTCTGTCCCTGGCACAGGTGAGCTCAGGGATGCTGTGGTGCCTGTCCCTGGCACAGGTGAGCTCAGGGATGCTGTGGTGCCTGTCCCTGGCACAGGTGAGCTCAGGGATGCTGTGGTGAGCTCAGGGATGCTGTGGTGAGTTCAGGGATGTGCTGTGAGGAGATGGGGAGGATGCTGCTGCACAGGCAGGAAGTGGGCTCAGCTTCACAGCAAGGTTTTGGGATGAAAAGGGAGCTGAGGGTGTTGTCCCCTCCCTCTGTTCCCCAGCTGAGGTGCAGCATCAAAACTACACCCCTAAGCCTGAGGTTCTGTCTGCTCTCAGTGCATCTCCTTCATGTGCAGTTAAAATAAAAGCAAACCCTTTGTAGAACCCTTCTGACTCAATCAGCTGCTGAGCAGAGAAACCAGAGAGTAGGAACTCGGAAGTTCCGGCCTCAGCTCCAACATCTGGCTTCCTTTTTTGCCCAGTAAGTCATATTGTGACTTTGTGTGCCCCCCAGTTATCTCCCCTCCATTAAATCATCAAACTGGAGATGCTGATTAATGCTGGTGAACTTTCCCATCTCTGCAGCAAGGCCTGGGAGCTCTGGGGATGAACCAGGAATGGGAGCTGTAGCAGGGGAGCTGATCTCTGCTCAGATGCTTCCTCCAAAAGCAGAGCTCTTTCTCAGAAGAAAACAGCTCATTTAGCAGAATGGTTGCACATAATCCCTTTCAGGACTTATAATATTTCCAATACATCCATATTTCAAAGACCTGGGTAGCTAAATGGAGGCTGCAGGAGGACTAGAAGCTATCAAGGCAAAATTGTTGAGCCTCCAGGTTCACTAAACAGGCTTGAAAAGCTCATTTCCACTGGCTGTTGCTGATGGATGGGTGGTGGTGGTGGTTGTAATTATTTCAGCAGAGAAGCATTAAAATCTGGCAGGTAGCACAAAGCTCCTGCCATGGGTTCAGTGCTGTGCAGAGATCACTCCATGCATGGATACCCAAAAACTCCCAGGACTTTGGGTTCAGTTGGGTGAATTATTTGCACATTGTTGGGTGGTGTCATTTAGGAACAGAGTAGCTGCTGTTAGTGTTGGATTTATTTATTATGCAAAGTAGAGGAAAATGTAGCTTTGAGATGTATAGGCTGATACCTGTCTGGTAGAATGTACCCCAAAATCCTTCCAAATCATCCTTTATCAGACAGCAGATATTTCCTATTAGGAACTGTATTTGTATTTGGGTCACTGCTGCCTTGGCTTTCTCTGGATCCCAGGTATCAACATGACAACCTTCTCGTTTGAGAGAAAGAAAAGAAGGTGTTTGCTGCTTTGTTTTATCAAAATAAAATGTTTAGAGTCCCATTTATATAGAATAATTTTTGGAATCCTGTTTCCAGCATTTATGAAGTGTGCAGTATGTGCCTGTTCTCCCTTGTGGGCCTCCTTGTTCCAACCAAAATGTAAATATTAATATTTTGATAGAGGAAAAGCAATTGGCTTTTTCACTGATTCTGATGGTCAAGGACTTTTTTACTCATCCAGGCACCCCCTGGGGTTTATTTGTGGGTTCTCTGTCCTCTGGAATTTTGGGATGATGCAGCTTCTCCTCGGCTAAGGAGAAGCAAGTTATGGTGAAGCTCGCTTATGGCGAAGTAACTCTTTTCCAATCTTACCTTCCCTCCACACACATTTGATTCCTTTCTTTATGCATGTTTCTCTTTTCTGTTTACACTCCAGGATACTTTCACTCCACCAGAACTATTCCAGGCTCTTCTAGTGACACCATAAATTCCTTTTGTTTTTCCCCCCGATCTTGCCTGACCCTTCTCCTATATGGATCGTTCCCAGAATTTCATTTCTTTTTGTATTTCCAACCCTTTGCATTTGTGCTCTAAATTATCTTTTTATTTGTTCCAACATCTCCAAGCTTGTGGCTGGATCTCTGTGTGTATTTTTAGCATTTTGACTTAATATTTTATTAGGGCTTTAATTGCAGCGTGGAGTTCCTCCCAAGAGGGATTGTCCTGGTTCCTTTATGTCCCCTCTTTGGAGAAAGGAGTGTGCTCATCTGTTTTGTGTACTGGCTTGTCAGGATGCCAAAGCCAGCATTGGATGCAGCTTTCCAGAGGGGAATGAGAGGTTTTTTTTACCTTGGAGAGAGATGTTTTGCCTGAAAAATCTGTGTTGTGCTCAGCTGGTTCCCTGCTGCTTCATTGAGTAAGAACAGAGCAGGTTTCTTCTGCATTGCAATTCCACCTTTTCTTTGGGATGAAGAGCAGTTTCTTCCCTGGGTGTTTGGCTCAGGGGTGGTTTCCCTGATGTTTAAAATCAGGCTCTGGAGAGGGCACAGTGCTTGGCATGGCTGCATTTGTTGTTCTTCATCCCATTCCCTAATCCTTTGGTTATGGGGGGTAAAACTGTGTTTTCTGCAGTTCCTTGGCTTTCTTTTTGCAAGTGTGAAGGACAGAGTGATCCATGGCCTGTAGTGGCTGATGTGGAGGTGTGAGGTCAGTGCTCAGGAGGCAGTTCCTGCTCCCAGTCATGCCTGGGGGCTGCTCCAGCCCTTCCTCTGATCCCAGGATTGCTGGGTTTGGGAAAGCTGCAGGGGGAGAAGGCAGCTTTGGCTTTCAAAAGCTGCTTTTTCCTGTTTGCAGTGGTGCTTGATGGAGCTGGTTGGGTCGTGGTGACCCTTTGGGTCCCCCAGAACCCAAATACCCCCAAATATCCCCCAGCAGAGTGTCCTGTTGTGAGCAGAGGGGCTGGAACCTTCCCCAGGGGTTGGACACCCCGGGTGTCCCAGAGCTGCAGGGCTGAGCAGCAAAGTGCAGTTGTGAAATGCCCCAAAGTGCAGAAGCATTGCAGATGTCAACATCTTGTTTTCCTTTAATTGGACTGGATGTTCTCCCTGCTTGAGCTGTCCTTTGAAAACATTTTAATTAACAAAAATCTTGGTTATTCCCGTGGTGTTTCCCATGGTAGTTTCATTATACACTCTTAAATGCCCAACACAAGTTATAATGGTCCTGCCAGGAATAAAATGTAGATTATCACAATATTTTTTCTTTTCTTTCACAAGGAAAGGGGGTCTGAAAATTCTGTATTTTTCATGTGGTATAATCACACCTCTTTGGAAACCAGGCCTGGCTCTGTAATGTATTAGATAAGGTAAATCCTGCCCCCAAGTTTGCCCTAAACCTTGCACGTTGTGTAGCCAGGTGTTGGGGTGGTTTTTCCCCATGGTAATGGGCTTAATCCTGCCGAAGTGAATGTTGGAGAAAAACCAGCAGGATTTGCCTGCTGGAGCTACATCTGGGTGGAGGTGTCCCTTTAAGAAACGTGCTGAATAATTGAGGTTTTTCTTACATTCACTTTCTTTTTTTGCTTGCCCTGGTGCTTCCCATTTCCAGCTCTGCATATGTGCATAATTCCAGAGACTCCTTCACTTGGGGCTACAAACAACTGTGATTCAGAGCCTTTCCCTGGGTATTATTGGGACTTGTCTGGAGGCTGAGATAAATAAAGGTTTATTTGCGGCTCTGCTGACAGTGAAGGATTTGAGAAGTGTTTTTAAAAATCTTTTCATGCATCTTGGACTCCTTAGAGCTGCTACACAACCACGCCAGGTTCTTCCCTCCTGTCACTTGGGCATCTTCTTTTCTTGTCTTCTCTCTGGTCAAAGGAGCTGCTACATTTGTACAGGTGGGGAGGAACAAATTTGACATTTTTAAGTGTCAGATTTTCACCTGTAAGAGCATGAGGAGTGTTCTCTGTAGAAAGAGTCATTATAACCACAGGAAGGACCTGGAGCTGCTGGAGAGAGTCCAGAGGAGGCCACGGAGATGCCCCAAGGGCTGGAGCCCCTCTGGAGCCAGGCTGGGAGAGCTGGGGGTGCTCACCTGGAGAGGAGAAGGATCCAGGGAGAGCTCAGAGCCCCTGCCAGGGCCTAAAGGGGCTCCAGGAGAGCTGGAGAGGGACTGGGGACAAGGGATGGAGGGACAGGACACAGGGAATGGCTTCCCACTGCCACAGGGCAGGGATGGATGGGACACTGGGCAGGAATTGTTCCCTGGGAGAGTGGGCAGGCCCTGGCACAGGGTGCCCAGAGAAGCTGTGGCTGCCCCTGGATCCCTGGCAGTGCCCAAGGCCAGGTTGGACACTGGGGCTTGGAGCAGCCTGGGATAGTGGAAGGTGTCCCTGCCCATGGCAGGGGTGGCACTGGATGATCTTTAAGGCCCTTTTGCCCCAAACCATTCCATGATTCTGTGATAGGGGTGTGGTTTTTAAGAGAGCTCAGCTAAGCAGGCCGTGCTGGGTTCAGTGTAAGTTCATTTGACACTGCTGCTCATCTCTTGACTTCTGGAGCATTGGAGTAAGATGATGAGGGTGTTTTTCCTGACACCTTTTACAAATACTTTTTATAAGAATTTTTTTATTCCCTTCACAAATACTTTCCTCACCAACTACTCATTTCCAAAGGATTCCTTGGGATCTTTTTTCCAGCTGCCTGTTCAGAAGTTGGATTACTTCACCTAAACCTGTTTGTGTTGTCTCAGAGTGACTGAAGCTGCATTTGGGGCAGCCCTGTGCTCTTGCCTGGTTTGTTTACGTAGAGAAAAGGGAAGTTCCTTGTGCCTGTGGTGCTGGGGCTCCTGCACAAGCATTCCTTATGGAGAGGATGGGATCTCCCTGCAGCCCTCACAGGCTGCTTTGGGGTGTGGGGCATCCTGGGGAACCCAGCAAAGGGAGAGTGTGAAGTGAAAGCAATGATGCAGCCTCAGAGGTGTGAGTTTCTAGACTACCAGAATTTAAGTTAATTTTGAACTGAGACAACCAGAGTCACCTTGCAGTGTTTTAACTTCTGGAAGCAGCTCCTGCCCAGCCCAGCACATTTGGCAGATATTCAGCTGTGTCCATCTGAGGAGCAGATCTTGTTTGGCTGGTTTTGCTGATAACCCACAAAATGAAAGGTTATTATCATTGATGGCTTAAAAAGTGGTGGCCAGCAGCTGAGAACTGACTGAGCCAAGTGTTTGCTGAGGAAAGTCTGACTGCTGTGGCTGGATTGTCAGGTTTAAGTTGCAAGTCCAAAAAGTGACTCCAGAGCCCCTCTGCCTGCTGTGCTTTGGTGATCCTGAGGAATCTGCTTTGGGTGCTTCTGCACTTCTCAGCTGTGTGTATTGTCATTTTAGCAACTGCTTGTTTGGGAAAATACTGAGTTGCTGAACCCTTTCCAGCAGCTAAACCACAAGAAATCAATTAGGAAGTCAGCAGCACGTGACCAGCTGCCTTTCCTGGGCGTCAGGAACCCAGAAATTGCTCTTGGGCTCATCTTCAGCAAGCGTGGCTTGAAACAGCACTGTGCCCAAACCACCCTTTGCTTATTCCAGCCTGCTGGGATTGTTTTATTCCTTTGCTGGGGTTCTGAGAGAATTCCTGGGTGCTGAAGGCACAGGGAGCTGCTGGGTGGAGGACACAGCCTGCTGGGCTTGGTTACGTGGGTTAAGAGTTACTGGGTTAGAAAGAATCGTACTCAGACACTTGAGCCTGTTAATCAAAGTTCAACCTTCAAACCTGATGCCTGGTTAACTGACTCTGCCTGTCCAAGAGGGTTTAAGAAATCAGATCCCTTAGGTATTGAAAAAGGTGCTGATTCCTCGTGGAGCAGGCAGTGTTCCAGGTAAGATGATCTCTGGTGCAGAAATCAGGCTGGCACTGCTGGCTCTCCATGGCCTGTTCCACACTGCACTGCTCAGCCTGGGGTCCTGCTCAGTCCTTAGCTGATATTTAAATTAAACACTCTGGTTCCTGAAGGGCAGCCAGGTTCCTGAAGGGGGGAGTTGTCCAGGCAGGAGGGCTTTGAGCAGCTCTGGAGCTGGCCCTGAGCTTTGGGACCTCAGGGACAGAGAGGAGCATGGTGCCTTTGCTCCTCTGCCAGTTGCCTTGAGGTACAACAGCAATCTGTGACTTTTATCTCACAATTGAAGGAAAAAAAAATTACTATAATGAGTTTGCAAAGTCTCCACGTTGTTAATGATGTGCTGAAGTCTCTGGAATGAGTGAGCCAGGAGAGGGATGAACTCTGCAGCCAGAGCTGTCTTGCCACGGCCCCAGGGGCTGAGCTGTGCTGGGAGCACAGCGAGGCCCAGTCTGCTTTCGGTTCTTGAAACCACAAAAACATCTCTGAGGTGCAACAAGGAAACTGAGAATGGAGGCTGAGCCCTGGTACATCAGCAGAGCTCTGCTGGGGAGCACGTATGCTGTGGGCTCCTCGTGCCAGACCTCTGATAGGAGACCCTGGCAATGAACCCCCAAATTCTACAATTATTGGGGAAAAGGACTAAATATAATGAGTAACAACTGCTTTTGAACTCCCAGCTCTGCCTCCCTGTAGTGTGTGTTTATCTTTTCTGGAGGATGTCCTGCAACTTTTTTAAAAACACTTCCTAATTCTGCTTTTCTTGCTAAAAATTACAGTGCACTTCTTCCATGAATTTTACTGCCCTGAGTGACCCAGGGCTGTCCCAGGGGTTCTCCAGGTTTTTGTGAGCAGGCTTGAAATGACCCACAAGCTTTCTGAGAGTGTGATTTCTAATTTACCTGTTCATGACTGTGTTGTGTTAGGGCTGGGGCAGGGAGGGGCTCTGAAAGACACCCTGGTAATCCTTCAGTGAGTAAATTACTACCTCAGTACATGGAGATGTTAGTATTGCTAATACTCACAGTACATATGTGCATCATTAAGTCAAGCTTGACTATAAATAATAGAGAAAGAAGAAAATGCAGCAGCTGGAGTGTAGTTGTTTGTATTTTTAGGTGTGTGGCTGTGCTGTTAATTAACTGATCAACACTGGAAGCAGAAGGCTCTGAGGTGGAAGAGGATGGGACATTGCAATTAGCAACGACAGGGTGATGATGAGTTATTTTATACAGGTGCTGTGGATGAAATTTCTTGTTTCTTGTGTGTTTTTTTAACCCTGTGCACTGCCTCGTTGGTGGCATTACAGCAATTCCAGCTGGGAATTTTTCCCTCAGCCAGGATTCTCATCGTGTGCTTCCCTGCAGTCCCTCCTCTCCTGGAAGAGCTGCCCACAAGCTGGTAGACATAGCTGGTAGTGATGTTAACAGATAAATGTGATAAAATCTGAATGCTGATAACTGGGAGGAGGCTGAGCTGTGCTGGGCTGAGTGTCTTGCACTGGAAATGGCAGCAGAGGGGGGTGGGTGCCATTGGGATTGGGATGGAGAGGCAGGCTCCAGAAAGTGAGGAAGCTGCAGAGGGATCTGCAGAGGGATCAGTGCAGGATGTGGGGGCTCGGTGGGCTGGGAGGTGTTAAACACAGGGAGCAGGGACTGCACAGGGACTGCAGGCACGGATGGACGGGGTGGGCGGCGGGATTCAAACCACCACGGGTGCAGGAGGTGGGAACAGCTCCCTAAATAAAGAGTAGAGATGCAGAAGGGGGGGGTTGGTCTGCTGTGAGGGCTCCTGGGGTGCAGCAGAGCCTGGGTTTTCCTCCCTGCTGCTGGAGGAGGTGTTGGGAGCTCGTGTGGTGTAAAATCCATCCTTCCACATCAGGAGGGTGCTCCAGCGCTGCCTGAAGGATGAAGTCACCTCTGTAACGTTGCAGCTGCAATTAACATCTTACTAAAAAAAGCTCTGGAGAGGGAATGCCTTAAATTTGTCTTAGAGTGCTATCCATTTGCAAACACATTAGGGAAAAACTGAACAGTCCTAACCCTTCTCTTGGTTGTCATCAGCCCCGAGTTGCCGTATTTAGAGCATCGTTTGTGTGATGGATGCTCTAATGGCAAACATTGCAAGGTTAAGAGCTCGTGTTTTTATGGCAAAGCAGTAGAGAAAAGCTTTCCCCTCAACGAAAAAATCCTTTCAGGGAGCATAAAATGAAATAAAAAAAGAGGAAGTGAACTCTAAATGAAAGCACTTGTGGAGAAAATGGCTTTAGAAAGCGCTTCCATGTCTTGCAGAATGAGCAGGTGCTTTTTTAAGGGCTATGGTTGTGTTGGGTGATATGCAAACTAAAATTAGCATTGTATCTGCTCTTCAAGTGCATGTGCAGTGTCTAAACTGCAAGCCGAGGATCACTGCTCTGTTGTTTGCTGGAGCTGGGCGAGGGACTCCTTCTGCCCCAGTGCTTTAGTCATAGTCTACATCTGAGCTTGTGGTGGAGTCAGCAGCAGGGGACAGAGATTTTGCTTCTCCAGAGCCTCACTGAGGTGCAGCTGCGATATTGAACAGCCTGAAATGCAGGAGGTTGGCAGTTGTTGTTTTTTTTTTTTTTTTTTTTCCCTTAACCAGCAGAAATCAGTTAATGACTCATACAGCTTAAAATGTAACTGGAGGATAGCCCTGAGGTGGGGTGGGTCCTTCTTGTGGTGCTTTGGTGCATGGAGAATGTTGTTGGATGTGCAGGTTCTTGGTAGCAAATCTTGTATTTTCTGTGAGGAAAAGGAGCAGTTGGAGCTCATTGTCCTGGCTGGAGGAGAGGCTTGGAGTCCAGAGGTAACTGGAATGAGTAAGCAGCTCCACCCCTCATCTGATAGTGGTGTGAAACACCTTTAGCAAACTAATGAGGGGACAGGGGATGGGAAGGACACAGGCTGACAGTGGCTCTCTCCCACCCTGATGCACAGCAGGCCCTGCTTGGATCAGATGGGGCAGTTCAGGAGGAGCAGAGCTGCTGCTTGCCTGCTCTGTGTGGTGTGGACCCAGCTCAGCACTTAGAGGATATTCTGGGGACAGTCACCTGTGACACTCCTCCCAGAGATGCTATTTCGACCCAAATTCCAGGTCAAGCTCTGGATGTGCTGCTGGAACATGGGAATCTGCAGCTGTGGCTGTGTTGGATTTAGCCCTGCTTGCTCTCACCTCTCACTGCCTTGTTCCCCTAAGGGAGCTGTGACAAGGACATCACCTTTGGCCACAGGATCTGCTGAATTTGGCAGCCAGGACCCTCCCTGTGGGTCAGAACTCAGCCATGGTGTTGAGGCAGTGGAGCAGGAGTGGATGGTGACGTGGCACCTCTTATCTCCTCTGCTTTTTGTGATCTGCAGAGTTTTCATGGGCAAAGCTTGTGTTACCTGCTCTGCAAGCAGGACTTGGAGAACTGAATATATTTTCCTCTAATGGTTGGCAGAAGAGAGAAATGGTGTTTTCTGACGTTTGATCCAGCCCTGGGAAGCACTAGGGGTGAGAGGGGTCAGGTTTGACCTTTGATAGAAGTATTTCTGTTTCAGTAGTTGCCTATTTAGTAATGCCTCATGGAAGTGAGGCAGACTGCCAGCCCAGACATAGAAACTGGGGTAAATTCTGCTACTGATGGTCCACACTTTCCTTGGAAACCCTGGGAGTTCAAATCTGTGCACGACCCAAAATTCAGACCAGAACCTGAACTCAGCACTGCTGGTTCTGCCTGTCCTCCTCCTCAATGCAGAGTAAACAGGGAGCCCTAAAAGAAAGCAAACTGCTTGTTAACGTGGGAATAACACTAGGAAATATTCCAGCTACGGCCCCAGGTGCTCCAAACAGCTGGACTTTTATTGGAGTCTCACTAATCAACTTCCCAGGTGTCTGGGTCCAGGGGCAGCCACCTTCCCCTGCAGCTCTGCACAGCATGTGACCTCCTTATCTCAGTGGCCTCCTTATCAGAGCCCTGCTGGACAGCTGGGGGTGACCATGTGCCCCCAGGATCTGGGGAACTTGAGGAGTACCCAAAGGCATCAGCAAATGCAGGTCCTTGGCAAGTCCAGCCTGGAGGAGAAGGGGATCCTGTGCTGGGCTTTGGTTACCTCAGATGATTTTTCCTTCTTGACCTTCCTTTGGCCAAACCTCCCAAAGAGCCACAAGGAGTCAAACAAGAGGAGAGAACAATCTTGGAGGTCTCACTGTGTCTTTGTGCCCAAGGTGGTCTTGGGTGCTCTCAGCCTGGGCTATTTGGCATGAAATCATTGTGTTGTGCTCTCTGGTTTCTTTTCTTCCTGCTTTTGACGTGTTGAACATGGTGATCATGGTGTTCTGCTTTGGAAGATTGACTGTGTTCCTAAGGAATAACATCTTCCAAATCTCAGAGCTGAAGTCAGTGGAGGACAAGGCAGATACTCAAGATTTATAAGAACTCCATAATTTATTTCCAAAAGCAGGACATAAATCTTGAATCTTGGAAGAAATGTACTTATGTCAACTGCTGTTGCTGAAGAAGGATTGAATTAAGTATCAAAAGATGTCTGAGCCCTTCCACCCTGTGAAGAGCCAAGCGTTTTCCATGGATTGAGGTGATTTTGGTGTTGGATGGTAGAAGGTGGAGTGGGAGAGCAGTGCTGCTCTTGGAGGAATTTGCACCAAATTGAGATTGGAAACTCACCTTTGGGGCTTTGGCATCAGAAACTTTCGGTGAGACTCACCCTGTGTTGAGCAGCAGAGAAGGAAAGTGCAGGATTTAGGAGAATACTGGATTTGTATGTGTGGATCTGCTTGGGAGGAGCTTAGGACAATTTAACTCCCACAAATGGCAGTGTGGCTCTATCCTAAGTAGTTGAGGACTCCACTTAGTCAGATATTTCTTTTTACAGTGAGTCTCTCATCCACAGAAGTGCTGATATGTGGAAATGGTGACTGGCAGGAGGCTGATCCATGCCTGAAGGGAAGTTTGCAGCCCAAGCATAAATGGAGTAAAGCTGGAAACTTGAGCTGCAAACGTGGCTCTGCTTGGATTTTCGGTTGTTTTAAGCCAATTTCCCACTACCAACCTCTCTTGCTAAAATAGTCCTTGATTTCTAGAGCAGGGCTTTAAAAAGCAAGAAAAAAAGGAGAAAACAGGGCAGGAAGAGGAAAGGTAGGATGGAATTCAGTATTCCTTTGTAAATGGAAATGTTTGGTGTCCTGCAGAGCATCCACTTGCAGCTGCTGGAGAGCAGAGCCCTCGCTGTGGAGTTGTTGGTGTTGCTGGGGGTTAATCCAGTGAGGAGGGGCTCCTGCTGCTTGGCCCTTGGGAAAACTGCTGTGCATGGAAATGGGAATTAGCAGAAGCCTGGAGTGTTTCTGCAGGATGTCTCACATGCTCTTCTCTGCAGGAGAGAAGGAGGCACAGCTTTTGTTTCTGGTTTGGGTTTGGTTTTTTTGTTGTTTTGGTTTTGGTTTTTTTTTCGAGGCAGAAATTTCAGTTTTCTTAAATGTTTACTTTGTTCCTGTGCTTGAAGGCCTGGGCTTGAATCTTGATGCATTTATTATTGATAGCATGGGTTGAAAACGTGGGAGACACAGCCATGGCATGGGCTGTGCTGTAGCAGGATTGTTTCTAAGGCTCTTACCTTGCCAGAATAAAATCATCCCAACTCCAGAGTGCTCCAAAACTGGAGCACAACATTAGCTGGATGCTAATATTGATAATTTCTTTAGAACTTTAAACTGTAATAATGATTTCCAAGAATAAAACCTAAATTGGGGGTGAGGGGAGGGGGGTGCTGTTCTTCTTGATTCAGATTGCTGAATACTGGTACATTGCTTTTGAGAGTGCTGGAAATTCCTTAGTATTTCAAACTTCCTGAGCAGCAGGATGGCACCAAGGCAAAGACAGGAAGAGATGTCAGGGGTCACAGGATCATGGAATGATTGAGGTTGGAAAAGACCTCCTGGATGACCAAGTCCAACCTGTGACCCATCCCTACCTTGTCCCCAGCCCAGAGCCCTGAGTGCCACTTCCAGCCCTTCCTTGGACACCCCCAGGGATGGGGGCTCTACCACCCACCCAAGCAGCCCATTCCAAAATCTGATTGCCCTTTCTGGGAAGAAATTCCTCCTGATGTCCAAGAGAAATCCTCTCAGAGTTTATGCTTCCTGGGATAGGATATTTGTGATTTCTAAACATCTGAAAACATCTTGAACTTGCTGTCTTTGTGAGAATTATTTATTGCCTTGAAATTCCCGAATGCCACCAGAATAAAGGAGTTTTGTTGTGTTCTTGTCCTTATTAATGGAGCTGAGTAAATGGTCCTTCATGTCCAAAGCTTTCACTTGCAATGGACAAATCTTTGCTGCTCCTTTTCACCAGTGAGCAGTTGGAGTTCCCAGTTACTTGCCCTGTGCTGGTCCTGCTCCTGTTGGATTTTGGTGCATCTGTGGTGTTCTAATGCCACCCTCCTGTGTCAGAGTGGGAATGAGTTTTATCTCTTTCCTTCAATGTCGTTCCCAGGCATCAGAAGAGGCCTCCCTGCGGGCTCTGGAGAGTCTGATGACGGAGTTTTTCCACAATTGCACAACAAATGAGCGCAAACGTGAGATAGGTGAGTTCCTGCCCCTTCCAGGGGCTGCTCCTGTGCTGCTCCTGCCCCACCAGGGGGGTCTGCTGGTGTCCAGCACAGCTGTGCCTGCCCTGAACTGGCACCATCCCCTCTCTGCTTAGGTGGGAATGGAAGGAAATGTTCCCATGGTTGGGGTTCTGGGGAATCTGGCAGCTCCTATGGAGGATAAAGCAGTGATGTTTCCTCTGTACATTGTTGGATTGTGTGTCCTGGGAAACCTCTGCCTGGAGATGGAGCATGGACTTGAGCATTGGGAATGCAAAGCAGGGCTGTCCCAGTTCTTGTGGAATGACAAGCAGGACTAACAGCAATTCCCTTTGGGTGGGGTTATTAATGTGTCCTGAAAGGCAGCAGAGATCCTGCCACATGCTCTGGGGTGGCTGCTTGTGCTGGTGGTGATGGTAAAGAGGCAGATCCCTTTTATGCCCACATAGTCACAGGGATGCCCCAAGGGCTGGATCCCCTCTGGAGCCAGGCTGGGAGAGCTGGGGATGCTCACCTGGAGAGGAGAAGGATCCAGGGAGAGCTCAGAGCCCCTGCCAGAGCCTAAAGGGGCTCCAGGAGAGCTGGAGAGGGACTGGGGACAAGGGATGGAGGGACAGGACACAGGGGATGGCTTCCCACTGTGGCAGGGTTGGATGGGATATTGGGCAGGAATTGTTCCCTGGGAGGGTGGGCAGGCCCTGGCACAGGGTGCCCAGAGAAGCTGTGGCTGCCCCTGGATCCCTGGCAGTGCCCACGGCCAGGTTGGACAGGGCTTGGAGCAGCCTGGGACAGTGGAAGGTGTCCCTGCCCGTGGTTTGGGTGGGATGGGATAAACTTCAGGGTCCCTTCTGCCCCAAACCATTCTGGGATTGTTCTGTTTCACCTCGTGCCAAAAGTGTAATCAGCATGAAAGAGTTGTCCCAGAAATCCTGTAAAATAAACAACACAAGGTTTTTGTAGTGATTTTTCCAACAGTGATCTCCTGCTGTGGAAAAGGTATCCCTCATTTTCCTGCTTAAATTGCAGGGAAGAAAACAGTTAATTAAGCCTTAAATTTGCTTAGCCTGTAAAGCAGCCCTTGTTGCTTTTCTCTTTGTCACATCTCATGAGAGATGACCAAATCCTTCCCTGAGCATTCAGGGAGGTTTCTGACACCCTGAGCTTCCACCAAGTCAGCAGCTCTTGGAGGTGGGTTTGGAACACTGGGATCTGAAGTGCTCCTACTCTCTCACAATGACCTGAAATCCCATTTGGCTTTTACAGATAAAATAACAGTGCTCACAATACAATTGCTGTGTTATTTGTTTTAATATTCACCTCTTATCTGCTGCAGTATTTATGTCAAAACTGATTCTAAAATGACACATCTGTTTTGTTTTCATTAAAGCCTGTGGTTACTTTGCCTTAAACACTTTAGAATGTGATTTTATTATATTTTTTGCCCTCCTCCAGATTGAGTCATTCCCTGAGCGCAGGGTCTCTTCCCTGCTCAGTTGCTGTGCTGTCACTATACATTGTTATGGCTTTGTTTACAGCTAAAGAATTTTAATGGAGTATTTTACATCAAAGTCAAATTAAAACTGAGATATGTTGAAAAATATTTTTTTTCTTTTTTTTTTTGCAGAGGAGCTTTTAAATAACTTTGCCCAGCAGATAGGAGCCTGGAGATTCTGCCTGTACTTCCTGTCCAGCACAAGGAATGATTATGTGATGATGTACAGCCTGACAGTGTTTGAGGTGAGGGCTGAGCTCCTGCCTGCTCACTGCATTCTCTGCCTGGTGCAGTTTTATCTGGCAATCGATTTTTTGGGGGGAGATGTTTGTCTGAAATGGCATCCCTGGTAAGTACAGTGATAAAGGATGCTTTTATTGCTCTCTGCCAGAGAGGTTGCTTAATGGCAGGCTCAGAGTGGGAGAATATGAATCTTTGTACACAAATTGAAGAATTCATTTCCTGGCATCTCTAAGCACAAATTACCTCCAGTTTCAGAGGCTGCTTGAGTTTCTGCATGATGCTTTTAAGGGTGTTATTGCTTTTATGCTGTTTTTATGATCAGAAATATGGGGGTGATTACCTGCTCCTGGCTCCTGCAGGCTTTGAGTGCTGAGAGGGAAGGCAAACTTGCTTTTATTTTTCTGACATTTTGTAGTTGTGGTTGCAAACTTGTGCTGGTTGGAGCAGTGAGGTCTCTCTTGCACAGCCACATCCCACTCTTCACCTGCTTATAAAAGAACAAAATTTGGGTTAAAAGCCTTGGTATTGATCTCTGTGTCTACTGGAATAAGCAGAAGTATTCTCTGAATAGCTCTGTTGTATCAGTGATTTCTCAGTGACCAGTCTGTCTCTCAGGATGTCCTGGGATTTGGTTGATGTCACATCTCAGTCTGGGCCATTTGTGGCCTCTGTGTTGTGTTCTTGGCTGGGTGGGCTGAGCTGTGCCCCTAAATCAGAGGGGTTTATATTTACAGCCCTTGCACTCGGCCACTTTTTAGATAAATTACACATTTAGATAAAAATTCTGCTCCTGAAGTTGTGTTGTTTTTACAAATTATCTGCATCATTGTTGATTTCTTCTCTTAAATATTCATTTTACATGTTTGGGATTGCAGAGGGAGTCTGGACCCCATCTGCAAATTGAATCTGATTTACCTTCCCCTCAAAAAGGGGTCATCATGGCAAGTGACATGGGAATTACTCCTGCTCAAGGGATGGAGTCCCACTGATTTTCCTGACCAGCAAAACAAGTGCAGGGCCAGGAGGTGGATTCAGATCATCCTGTGTGGATCCCACCAGCTCAGGATATTTTAGGGAGTTTGGTTACAGAGCCTCTGCTTCCCTGGAGGGAGGAAAAACATTGAAAACCCTAATTGTGCCCAGAATAAAGAAATCACTGTGCAAGTGCAGAGGGAGGGACAGGAGTCCCCAGCCCAGCTGGGAGATGAGGATCTCTCCATGGAGGAGCTTGAATTCCCAAAATTAACTGGTGCAGTGCTGGACATTACCTGGTCCTCAGAGCCATGGTGTGTCCCAGTCTGCAGCTTCCCCAACTCTCCTGGGGTACTGGATCAGTCAAAGGGCTGTGAACACAAGGATCATCCCCAAAACTGCCCAAGGATTTCCCAAACTGTTTAGAAGTTAGCAGTGGATTTGGGCTAAAACTTCTCCTGACCCCCCTCCAGATGAATTGTTTTCACCTCCTGCTTTTTGGGAAAGAAAAAACATCTTCCCAAAAGCATTAATAGGGAGAAAGCTGCTGCTGGCAGGTGGGAGGAGAAGGACAGAACACAGTGGGGATGAAAGGATGGATGTTAAAGCTAAAACATCTTCCAGTTTCATTGGGATTCTGAACTTGCAGCAAGGAGCCCTGAGCTGGTTGGGCCATTGTTTTCAAGCAATACTTGTGGATTTTCTCTGCTAGAAAACACCAAACCAACTTCTTTGAGGAATTTCTGTATGAATCCCCCTGTGTAGCTCTCCACTGGGAAGTGGTGTCTCTGTGCAGTCCATCCTGCTGTGGATTGCATCTCCTCTGACCATACATCATCTTCCAGTTCTGGATATTTGAGGTGTCTTCCAGCCCAGGCCATGATTGTGATCTGCAGCATTCTCTTTCTCCAGGCTGCAGGAGGGCACAGACATGGCCTCAGCCTCCTCTCTGGGTTATCCCAAGAGATTCAGATCCTAATACTGCACAGCCCTAAATGGGATCAGGGCAGGGAAGCAATTTGCAACTCTGCTTTCCTTTGGATTTTGTTTGGCTTTAAGTGGACTAAAAGCTTTCTGTGCAAGGGGTGCCTTGTCACTGCCAGGCACTACCTGCTCCAGTGACCTTCCAGCCCAACTTCAGGAGCCCTGGGTGGCACCAGAGGTGTGGAAAACCAAACTTCTTTCCCTGTTTTTCTTTTCCTGCTTCCTGCACCAAGGCTGTTCCCCCTTAGAAGGGAAACCCTCAGTGCTCAGGGTTAAAAGGTAGAGGAAATGGTTCTGTGCCTGCCACTGTAGTTCTGCTTAACCCAAAACTGGTTAAACCAGTAACTTCAGCTCCATTGTGGCACTGCCAGTTCTGGGCCATGAGATGCAGCAGCTCTGCCAGATGCTCTGCCCCTGCTTTGTTGTTCAGCCTGGAGAAGAAAGGCTCTGAGGAGACCTCAGAGTCCCTTTCAGTGCATAAAGGGGCCCCAGGAGAGCTGGAGAGGGACTGGGGACAAGGGATGGAGGGACAGGATGAGGGAGAATGACTTCCCACTACCAGAGGGCAGAGATGGATGGGATATTGGGAAGGAATTGTTCCCTGGGAGGGTGGGCAGGCCCTGGCACAGGGTGCCCAGAGAAGCTGTGGCTGTTCCTGGATCCCTGGGAGTGTCCAAGGCCAGGTTGGACAGGGCTTGGAGCAACCTGGGATGGTGCAAGGTGTCCCTGACCAGAGCAGGGGGTTGGAACAGGCTGAGTTTTAAGGTCCCTTCCAACCCAAACCAGTCTGAGATTCCAGATTCTCTCAGTGTTTCACCTCAGCCAAGCGTGTCCAAGATGAGCTCATTTTGGGATGCCCATTGCTTTTCCAGAACCTGATCAACAAGATGTGGCTGGGGGTCCCATCCCAGGACAAGATGGAGATCAGGAGCTGCCTGCCCAAGCTGCTGCTGGCTCACCACAAAACTCTGCCTTACTTCATCAGGAACAAGCTCTGCAAAGTCATTGTGGACATCGGCCGCCAAGACTGGCCCATGTTCTACCACGACTTCTTCACCAACATCCTGCAGGTAAATGAAGTCTGTCCGTGAATGAAGCCAGGTTTTCCCTTAGAAACATCATTTTGTTTCAGTGAGTAGGGATTTTTTTTGATGAAGATTAAATAGGAAATGTTGCTTTGTAAATTCCTTTTTAATTTTGTCTTAGCCCTCAACTTTTTCCACGTTACATTTCTCTCCATTGCTAAAAGTGTTTTGAGGAAGGAGCAATACTGTGCCACAAGTATTCACTTTGAGTTTTAAATATTATGGGCTAGTTCTTGAAAGTACAAGGAGTCTGGGTTGTTCTTTAAACAAAAAAGGAATCAATAAAATGATGGATGTGTCGCTGATTCTCAAAAGGGCAGTTTTTCAATGGGGCTGTTGCAGATTTTTCACCCAACTGCCAAAGACACCCCAAAAACTCTGGTACCTCATCAGTAAGGTCACAGATGGGATGTTGGGGTGTTTAGGAAGGTTCAGCTGTGAATTGAGGATCCTGACTGAATCCATGTTATCAGCTGGAATGTTGATTGCAACTCAGCATCCTTACAGGGAATCCTGAGCCAGGCTGCTGGAGCATCACCAGGCTGGTGCAAACCTCTTTTTGTTGCAGAATTTTGTCTCCAGTTCCCTTAAAATTGTTCCTAATTGGCTTAAAGAGGCTGAGTGTAAACTGAAGTGCTGCACAGGCTTTTTCTGCTGACATAATTACATGATTTGAATGCAGCAAAGCCCACGGCCAAGCCACAAGGCAGTTATTTAAATCCAAGTCCTTGAGTGGCAGGAGTTTATTTGTTAAGGCAAATGGATCTAGTATTAATTGCAAAATTTAAAAAAATCCTGTCTTGGCTGCAGAGCTCATCACTGGCTGGTGTAATTACTTTTCTGGAGTGGGACATGCTGCAGTTTTTGCCTCAGTTGTCAACTTGACAAGAAATACTTGGAGATAACTGTCTCCATGTGGAGTTTTGCCTCTCATTTACCTGGATCTGGACTGAAAGGCAGCCTGAGCTCTCCTGGCCTTTCTAGCACACTGGGGTTATCTTAAGGGATTGCAGAGCTCACTTGAGGAATCTTATTTTTTCTTAAGCCTCTCCTCGTGAACTCAGCAGTGGAGGGAAATGTTTCCATAAATTAATTTATGTGGCAGACACATTCCTAAAATGTTCAGAGAAAGTGGAAGAAAAACAGTAATGCTGAATTCCAGGGCCTCGACAGAAGGAGGAGTAGCACAGGAGCAGAATGATTTGCTGTTAGAATTGCAGATGAGCCTTGTCTCAGGACTTTTTTTCTGAGATCATTTGCAGCATGTTCTTTGTTCTTCAGCATTAAATTGTATCCCCGTACTCTGAGTAGTCTCCAAACCTTTTACTGAACCACTGGAGGGGTGGGGAAGAGAGGTAAATTGGGATATTGTATTGTCATTATGCAAAGCCAGTTCTACATAAAGTACAGCTTCCTTAGAGGTTTAAAATTTGTTTAGCCTGACTGAAGTACCAGTGCCTGGTATTGCTAAAACTCCCTGGGTTTGTCAGAAAATATCCTGAGAGATGATTTGCAGTCCCTTCAAAATTTACCAACAAGTTGGGTGTTTCATTGAGTTCTTTGCCATCTGCTCCTGTGTCTGGGACTTCTTTTCAAAAGCCCCTTGAAGAGCTTTTGGATGGGCTATTTTCTCCCCAGATATTTCACCAAACTCTGGTTTTAGCAATTTTTACTCCACCTGGCTCTTCTTTGGAGGGTCAGGGGATCAGGAGCCAAGTCAACCTGTATTACAGAATTATGGCTTCAAAGATTACTGGTAGCAACTGGGATTGACTTTGAACTTTTTTTCTCCCAGAGGGAGCAGTGCATAAATCTCTCTGGATATATCTGGGCAGCAGTAAAGAGCAGTGCTGTCCTTCAGCTGGAAACAAAAGTTTATCCCACTTGAAGAAGTCTTTAATATCCCAGTGGCTGATGAAGGCACAAGTCAGCTTTTTGAACAGTCCCGTTCCAGCATGGGGCAGAAGTTACTCTTTTTGGGAGAAACGCAGTTTCCAGTTTGGGACCCAGTACAGGTGCAAGGGGAGGTCAGATCCCTCAGCTGGTGGTATCTGCTCCTGGCTGCAGCCTTTGGGCCGTGTGGGAAGGGTGGGATTTTTGGAGAAGCTGCTGGGCTGTGAGGTGCTGGTGCTCAGGTGGTCCTGGGCAGGGTGAGGGCAGAGGATGCAGCAGACAGAAGGGACAGGCTGTTCCTGTGACCGTGCTGGGACACAGAATGTGTGCAATGACATCATGAAAGCTCTCCTGAAACCCCAAGGATTGCCATGGGGCTGGAGCTGATGCACTGTCAGAGATTGATGTCTGGAAAATGGAACATACCTGTGGGAGCTGGAGTGCCCTCAGGGGGGAGGCTGCTGGGAACTGTGAGCAGTGCTGCTAATCCCTGTCTGTCAGTGAATGTTGCCATCACACTGCTGTCCTGTGCTCAGCTGATCCAGTCTCCTGTGACCACTCCCCTGGGGCTGATCATGCTGAAAACCACCTCGGAGGAGCTGGCGTGCCCGCGCGAGGACCTGAGCGTGGCGCGCAAGGAGGAGCTGCGCAAGCTGCTGCTGGACCAGGTGCAGACAGTGCTGGGGCTGCTCACAGGTACGAGCCACACGTGCCACCCTCGTGCCACTGGCACCAGTGTCCCCCTCAGCACCCAGAGGTGCTGCTGGGCTGGCACTCCTGGGGCTCAAGGGAGCAAAATGGGGGTGATTGTCCCACCACGATGTGGCGGCTGCTGCTGCACTTGGAACGCTCAGCTCTGCCCTGCAGTGTTTGGGTCAACTTAACATGAACCAACTGATGTAGCAGAGCAGCTGCTGAGCTCCCTCCATGAGGAGGGATGGAGATTGTCTTCTTTTAGTGAGCCCAAAGCCTTTCTGGAGTGTTTCTGTCCCTGTCAGTGCACTCAAGGTGTCTACTGCCAAAGTGGTCCTGCAGTCTGTGCTGTGTGTGTTGGATCAGTGTGTCCTTGAGAAGGCACTTCTGAAAGGTCTCTCTTTGGGCAGGTATTTTGGAGAGCATCTGGGATAAGCACAGTGCTACTGCTGCCACTCCACCACCATCCCCGACCTCAGGAGAAAGTGGTAAGGAAAAGCTACAAGGTGGGATTTCCATGTACTTAAACCTGCAGTATCAGGCACAGGTTCCTTCCTTTACTGCCTAACCTCTCCTAATAACCCTTTCCCAGATCTCTTCACAGGCCAGCAAATTCCTGATTGGAAAGAAAAACCCTACACAAAGAAACAAATTGGACTGTGGGGGTGCCCCACTGCAAATGTCATTAAAATGTGCCCACAGAACATCTTGTTGTCCTCAGGTGGCAGAAACTTCCCTGAAATTTCAGTGCAAAATGCTCTAATGACAGTGAGGTCAATCATAGAATTGTTAAGGTTGGAAAAGTCCTCTAAAGTCATCAAGTCCAGCTGTTATTCCAACACTGCCAAGGCCACCACTGACCCCTGTCCCCAGCTGCCACATCCACACGGCTTTTAAATCCTCTCAGAGATGGGGACTCCACCACTGCCCTGGGCAGCTGTGCCAGTGCCTGACCACCCTTTCAGTGAAGAAATTTTCCCAATATCCAATCTAAACCTCCCCTGGCACAACTTGAGGCTGTTTCCCCTTGTCCTGTCCCTGTTCCCTGGGAGCACAGCCCAACCTCCCCCGGCTGTCCCCTCCTGTCAGGGAGTTGTGCAGAGCCAGAAGGGCCCCCCTGAGCCTCCTTTTCTCCAGGCTGAGCCCCTTTCCCAGCTCCCTCAGCTGCTCCTGGTGCTCCAGCCCCTTCCCCAGCTCTGTTCCCTTCCCTGGACATGCTCCAGCCCCTCAGTGTCTGTGTTGTGAGGACACAGGGCTGGCAGTGTCTCAGCAGTGACAGCACAGGGACAGTGTCTGCCCTGGTCCTGCTGCCACCCCAGTGCTGCTCCAGCCCAGGTGCCATTGCCCTCTTGCCCACCTGGGCACACTTTTCCACTGACCACCTTTGCAGCCCCTCTTCCCCAAGCCTGTGGCCTGGCATGGGGTTGGCATTGTCTCCTGAATTCCAGCTGTTGGCACATCAAAGCCAGTGCAGCAAAACTGAATCCTACCTGGGGAAAGGAAAATAAAGGTAACCAAGTCTCTGTGAAATGGCACAAGGTGCCCAGAGAAGCTGTGGCTGCCCCTGGATCCCTGGCAGTGTCCAAGGTCAGGTTGGACAGGCCTTGGAGCAACCTGGGATGGTGGAAGGTGTCCCTGCCTATGGCAGGAGGTGACACTGGATGGGCTCTAAGGTCCCTTTCCACACAAATTGTTCTGTGATTGTGAAAGTTTATTTTCTATCCATTCCTGTTAGACTTTTATGTGAGTGCTTATCTGATGTTAAAGCCATTTACATCTCTATTTCTTCGTTACCTCCAAAATGCAGAACACATTTTTGTGTCCTTGTCCTTGGCACACATTTCCTTGTCCCTGGGACCTTGAGCAGTTCCCTGGGAGCTGCAGATCACTTCCTTGTGGTCAGATTGCACCAGGCAGCTCCAGACTGCTGCCTCTGATAAGCTGTTGGCAGTGTTTTAGTGCTAAACCTTTCACATTGAAGTCTGAGCAGCATTTCGAGTGCTCCTTTCCTGTGGAAGAGCTTAAGATACTTCTACATTTCTGTATAAACCACAAACTTTATTGGGAAGAAATGTTCCTTTGGGTTGGCAGGGGGAGAGTGGATTTTGCTGTAGCTGCAAAGAGTTTGGACAGGAAATATTTACAGAAAAGATCAAAGCTTCTGGTGTCAGTTGTCAAGAACAGTGCTCAGGGAGGGCACTGGTAGAACAAATTCTGGTGGAAGTCTGTTGGAGATGTCCCTCAGTCCCCTGGGGCTTGTGCTGAGGCAGCTTTCATCCACCTGTGTGCTCACCTCGTGACTTGGGATCATATTTCCCAAACTGGAAATTGGCTGCACTTCTGTGCTGGGCTTTTCCTTTCTCCCCTCTCAGGGAAAATAAACAAACTTTCCACACAGTGTTTTTTCAAGATAATTGCTATGAGCCAGGACCACACTGGCAGTGCCTTCTTGCCTGTGCAAACTTGTTTGTGTGAAACTCTCTCTGTTTTATATTTCTGTGCTGTGTCTTTGCTGTCTCCATATTAAAATTGGTTGTGCTTCCACTCCTGAAGTCACAGAATCACCAAGGTAGGGAAGAACTCTGAGATTGAGTCCAACCATTAAGCGGCACTGCCAGAGGCACCACTAAACCATGTCCCCAAGTGCCACATCCCCATGGCTTTTGGACACTTCCAGAGATGATGATTCCACCACTTGCAAAAGGAACACCAAGTGTTTCCCTCTGCTTGCTCATTTTGTGTTCCCTGAGACTCAGTTCATGCAGGACTCAATTCCTGTGTGCTGGTGACTCTTGAATGTTTTCATTGCTGAAGTGAGGCCACTGCCTTGTACTCTTTCCATTCAGGTGAGATTAAAGTTGTTCCAAGAGGCAAAACAAGCTCCTGAGTCCCCATAAATGTTTAATATCTTCCATCAGAGCCCTAATCTCTTTAGGAACTTAGAAAACCTCTGCTTCCTATTTTTCATTTGTACAAGGAAGTGGAGTGAAATGGTTACTTGCAAGTCTTGCATAGGTTTTAAATAGCACTGGAAGACAACATTAAACTCATTTCTCATATCACTTCAGCACAGGAACTCTGATAATGTCCCAAGCTGGACAACATTTGAGTTATTGCCATGGTGTAGGATTTACTCAGCACCAGGCTCAGCCTCCAAATGTTGTCTTTGCATGATTTATAGCACATTTCCTGATGAATCCCTTCCTCAGGATTATTCACTCACCTATGGAAAACAGAAGTATTTGTGGCTGCTGTCCTGCTGCAGAGCCAGTCACTGGGAGTTCTCTCCTTGGGCATGAATGCAGCTGATGCTGTGAATTTGTCACCTGTTTGCAAAGACACTGAAAATCCCTGAACCTCAGAGCTTCAGTGATTTAACTGCAGGCAAAGCACTTGAACCAACTGCTGTGAGTTACAGGAATGTAACTGAGAGTTTCTGGTGTGGATGGATTAAAAGATGAGAATCTTTAATTCTCATTGATTTTTGTGGAGTTGGCTGAACTGAATGCTTAAAAGAATAGTGATAGCTGGGGTTTGAAGGGACCTTAAAGATCATCTCCTCCCACCCTCTGCCTTGGGCAGAGACACCTTCCACCATCCCAGGCTGCTCCAAGCCTCATCCAACCTGCCCTTGCACACTGCCAGGGATCCAGGGGCAGCCACAGCTTCTCTGGGCACCCTGTGCCAGGGCCTGCCCACCCTCCCAGGGAACAATTCCTTCCCAATATCCCATCCAGCCCTGCCCTCTGGCAGTGGAAGCCATTCCCTGTGTCCTGTCCCTCCATCCCTTGTCCCCAGTCCCTCTCCAGCTCTCCTGGAGCCCCTTTAGGCCCTGGCAGGGGCTCTGAGCTCTCCCTGGATCCTTCTCCTCTCCAGGTGAGCACCCCCAGCTCTCCCAGCCTGGCTCCAGAGCAGAGGGGCTCCAGCCCTTGGGGCATCTCCGTGGCCTCCTCTGGACTCTCTCCAGCAGCTCCAGGTCCTGCTGCTGTTGGCCCCAGGGCTGGGGCAGCTCTGCAGGTGGGGTCTCACCTGAGGGGGCAGAGGGGCAGAATCCCCCCCTCCTGCTGCCCACACTGGGGCTCAGCCCAGCTCAGGGGGGTTTCTGGGTGCTCACAGCCAGGGCAAGTCCAGCTCTCACCCTCCAACACCCCAAATCCTCCCAGGGCTCTCTGAGTCCATTCCCTGCCCAGCCTGGATTTGTGCCTGGAGCACTTGGCCTTGTTGAGCTTCAGGGGGTCTGGAAAAGCTGTCCAGGTGTGAATGTTCAGTGGGTTCAGTGCTAAGATTGAAGGGCAGGATTGTCTTGCTCAGCCACAGCCACGTGATGCTTTCAGCTTCTGGAGTGCAGGAGAAAGAAGCAATGATAAGGCTTGGCAGGGAATTATGAATTTAGTGATGTAAGACATCAGTCTTGGTGAAAAATGGAGACTTAGGAGGGATGTGTTCATCAGTCAGGCTCTTGTGTATGTTGGAAGTAGATCAGTAAATCATAGCTGTTGTTTTGGCACTGCTGGTGTCAGGATGTTTCACTTCCATAAAAAAATCACTCAGATTCTCTGAGAACTTCAGATTCTGTAGCAGAGCAAGTGCCAGTTTTTTAAAGATGAAGAGATACTCAAGGAAGAGAAATGTACTGAACAACCTGGGGAGGGTGAATAGTTTTGCAGCAGGTGGAAGCAGCATCTGTGGGAAAGGCAGCCTGGCTGGGGCTGGCCCTTGGATTCCAAAAGCTTTTCAGGAAGCAAAGGCCATCAGGGATAAGGGAGTCTCTGGGTTGTTGATGGCTTGGTTAGAGGTGGGAGATGAAAGGTGAGTGCATGTGAGCGGGGAGTTCACCCTGGACTAGGCAGGATTGACTTTAGAGCTTCTCCACATCATTCTACAGAGAATTCACAGCAGCAGCAGTCAGGAATAATTCCCTGCTGTGCTGCTCTGTGGGACTAAGGCTCACCTGCACCTTGAGTGGTGGCTGCAGTTCTGCTCTTTTGGTATCAGTAGGTGCAGAGGAGCAATGAAAGCTTTGTAGAAGGGCACTACAGGTGATGGAGGTGTTAGAGTGGCTTCCCTGTAAGTCACAACACAAGTAAAACCTCCTTTCTGTCAAAGAAGCTGAGCAGGAGCTGCGTGAGAAGCCTGCTGACACAAAGAAAGTGAAAGCAGGGATTTCTTCTGTTCCCTGTTTGGCTAGAAAGTGAAACTAGGAGCTGGCATACCCCAAACAAAGGGGCTTCATGGTGGAGTTGAGGAACTCTGCTGTGAGATATTGCAAATATTAACTTTATATGGCTTCAGTTGGAGGCTGGACAAAGTCATGGAAGATAAATCCTGAGGCTGTGTTCTATTTTTCCAACTCCACCTTTCTTGGGAAGCCTTTGTCATGGTGTGGTTGGGAGGCTGGGGGATGTGATCTGTGCCTGCCATGGCATCTGGTCCTTGGGAGGAGGTGCTGCCCTGAGTGAGCTTTTTGGTGTGACTGGGAATGTCACCACAAGTGTCACAGGCCAGCAGAAGACTCTGCCACATTCAGTGTAACAGGGATGTGCCAAGCTTGCATCAAGGATGCTCAGCCTTGTGGAGGGGTAGAATTTTATAATAAATTCCTAAAATACCATGAGTGCCCTGTCTGGTGGGGCCAGAAGGGTTGTGTGAGGCTAATTCCTGAGTTCAGAAATCACCAGTTCACTGATACAAATAACCTGCTGAATCAAATCACAGGATGTTCTGGGTTGGAAGGGATCCACGAGGATGGTCAGAGTCCAGCTGCTGGCCCTGCCCTGGGCTGGGCAGCTGGGGGGGTTCCTGCCCTGCCTGACACCGCTCTCTCCCCCAGGTGACCTCTTGAGTAGCCTCTTGCAGAGCCCCAGCGCAGCCAAACTGCTGAACCAGCCCATCCCCATCCTGGACACAGACAGCGAATACATCTGCTGCCTGGCCCTGGAGTGCCTGGCACACCTGTTCAGCTGGATCCCTTTGTCCACGAGCATCACCCCGTCCCTGCTCACCACCATCTTCCACTTCGCTCGCTTCGGCTGCGACACCCGCGCCCGCAAAATGTCCTCGGTGAACGGCAGCAGCCACAACTCGGTGCTGGGGCAGGAGCGGGGCCGCCTGGGCGTGCTGGCCATGGCCTGCATCAACGAACTCATGTCCAAGAACTGTGTGCCTATGGAGTTCGAGGAGTACCTGCTCCGCATGTTCCAGCAGACCTTCTACCTCCTGCAGAAGATCACCAAGGAGAACAACGCGCACACGGTCAAGAGCCGCCTCGAGGAGCTGGATGAGAGGTAGGAGCGGCTCAGCTGCGCTGCCAGGGCCTCGTGCTTCCTCTGCAAGGCTCTGGGGTGTTGCACCTTTTGGGGGTGCAGCAATTGTTTTTTGGGGTTTGGAAAGGACCAAGCAGACAGTCCGAAGGTCAGCATGCAAAAATATTCTAATTTTCTGACTCCATTTATATACACTGTACAAAAGTGGCCAATTATTGGCCAAAGCAGGTCAACCCATCACTTGGATTGGTGACCATACTAATTACTCAAATATTCTATCAGAACTAAAGAATGTAAACATTTCTTATTTACATGAAAGAGCTTGAGAACAGAACTCAAAATTTCAAAACATCAGAAAGCTTTCTGCTTTAATATCAAGCCCAAGTCTGAGACATGTAAAATCAGAGCCACACTGGGGTTTGTTTTGGGGTCATGCACGGTGTGTCTGCTGGCCTTTTTTTCACAGGGCAGACAGGCAGGTGTGCCCAGGTAAGGGCTGGGTGCTGAGGGAGCTGCTGGCCCAGGTTTGTGCTCCTTGCTGTCCCTTCCCTCCCCTGTCCCCCTTGGCTGCTGTTTGACTGCAGGTGTGAGGTGGCACCAGAGCTGAACCTGTTGTCACAGAACACTGAAGAGGCTCAGTGAGGTAAAGGCACTGCAGTGTCCCCTCTGGTCAGTGTCTGCCACTCTGCCCAAACCACACATCCTGCAAGCCCTGACTTGGGAGAAAACAGCAGAAGCTTCCTGCCCTTCACTGAGCCACGGCCATTTCTGATTCTTTTTCATTTTCACCTTTTACATTTATTTTTGAACAGCACCAAACACAGCTTGGGGAGCTCTGCTCAGTGGTGAATGGCTCCACTTCCCAGGCTTTCCACAAGCTTGGCTGGAGGCAGCAGGGAAGCAGCAGCACCTTGGGAAGCTGTGTGTTCTCATTTTCCGGGGTGTTACTGCCACCTTTTGTTCCCTAGCACAGCTCAACTCTCCTGTGTCAGATATTCCTCCTTGTAGAGGGCAAAGTGAGACTCCTCTTGCTGTTGTGATGAGTGGCTAAGCCCGGGTGTTGGCAGGGTGGTGCCTTGGTGCTGCCTCTTGTCACAGGGCTGCTGACAGTGGCAGAGACATTGTAACTGTGTGAAAGTGCTGAGTATCTTACTACGGGTACACAAGGGTGGAGATCAATTTCCACTCAGGAGAAAAGAAACATTTAGGAAAAAAGCTGTGGGTCCATTTGTAGAGAGGACTTGCTGCAGAATTCTCCTTTTCCATATCCTTAGATAAAGGTGCAACTTTGGGGTGGTAAATCCAGACTCACTGGGAATTCCACTGCTGATTTTTTGCTAGCTCTGACTTATGTTGCTCTCTGCCTAGAAACGAGACATGGGAATGTGCTACCTTTGCCTGCTGGGCACAGGGAGCCAGGAGTTCCCCTCTGGATCTCAGAAAAGCTCTCCTGGAAACCCACAATCCCTTATTTAACTGTTCTTTCTTTTATGGACAATATCAAGCAGGAGGGTCTGGGGCTGTGTTGGCCTGGGCAGAGGTGGTGTTGCCATTCCATGACATTCCTCAGACCTGTTTTCCACGGGGCCTGTTGGTGTCTGGAGCTGGGAGATCCCCTTTCTTCATTTTTTAGGTCTGAAATAGGGATGGAACCAAGATGTTCTGGAGACTGGAAAAGTCCAGCTGGCTTCTGGGGCAGTGGAGCTTTCTTTTTCCCTTGTGTTCTCTGTGGAAAAGGTCATGAGGATTTTCTTTTTGTCACTTACGGGCACAGCTGTGCTTTTTGTGTCCAAAATTAAAGGATTTAGTGCACAGAAATGTAATCCTGGCTTGGAGTAACAAAATCCTGAATGAAGGGGGCACTGAAGAAACCCCCTTTGGGGTGGGCTCAGAACCTGCAAGCCCTGGAGTAATTTCTTGCTTTCCTCTTGTGCTGCTGGTTATTTTTGTTCTGTTAAAAATCAGTCTGAACACTTTGGAACTGCCAGACTAGTCCAGGAAAGAGTAAGTTCAAATTGCCTTTGGCTTCATTTGTGTTTGGCTTTGAAGATCCCAAAATATGGGAAGTGGCTGGTAAAGATCCAGGCAATGGCTCAGTGGTTGGAGAAGGGGGCTGGGGGCCAAGGAAGAATTTCACTGGCCTCAGGTAAGAGCCTGTTTAGAAAATAAAAATTGAAAGGATGGAGATGTTTGAGTCTGGACTTCTTTTTTTATTATTATTTGGTTTTCCCCGGCTTTAATTTTGAAGTGTTTGATCTGTGCTCAGGTGTGCTCAGTGATCTCCTGTCAAGTAGGCAGTGCCAAATAAAGAAGAAACTTCATCTCTTTTTGTTTCCATATTCAAAGCAGAGTGTGATTTGGAAGGCTCACAACAAGCTCTGTCAGCTGGCAGTGCTGCTGGCCATGAGGGAGTTCTTGTTAGAAAGAATGGGGATTCCAAAAAAAAAACCCCAAATCCCCAGAGTTTGCAGCAGTACAGAGCAGGCAGTAGAGTAAAACCAGGCTGCTCATGCCCGTCTGAAACTGTGCCGAGCCCAACTTTTCATTTAAAATACAAACTTTAGGTAGTTTCATACATTTCAGAGCTTTGGGCATGAGGGAAGACTGGCATTGCCTGTGTGTGATGTGTGTGTGGTGCTGCCATCCCTCCTGTGGCTGATGGAGTGTTTAACTCTTGCTGCACAGATGGATCTGGAGATGATTTTTAACCCTGCTGAAGCTCTTACTGTGCAGGGTGTGTTTGTGTTCCCCAAGAAAAGCTCACCCCACTGGGGGCTTTGCCATTTTTCCCTCAAGAACTCTCCATGCTGCTCCGAGGTCGTGCTCTTGCTGCAGTCCCTGAAGATTTGGTGGCAGACTCCTTTTGGGAACTACACTTCATACATTCCCTGAGGAGTCCCATGCTTTGGAGGAAGATTTCTCTTTCGTTTCCCAATTCAGTCCCAAGCCTGGGCTGAGCTCAGAAGCTCTTGGATGGCTGATCTCCACTGCAGGAGGAATTTTCCTTTCCAGCTCTCCCTGGCTCTCCCCCCTCCTCCTGTAAATGTAACCCCTCTGTTGCTGATTCCTGCATTAACTTCTTGCTTCCAGCTGAATTCCTCAGATGTACAGTTCATTTCACTAATCTGTCTCCATCAGTACAATGACCTTTGCTATCATATTCTTTCTCCAGGGTAGAGGGGGTTGTGTTCATTTGCAGGCCTGGTTGAACTCGATATTTATCTGAATATTAAAGTTGCATTTGACTAGATTGTGTTTTCTGCTGTTTCAGGTGTTAATGGAATGAAGGGTTGCCCATCCTGTAGGTAATTGTTGCAGGGCTTTATATTTTAATCGTTCTACTGATGGTTAATTGTAACTTTGCTTTGAATGAGAAGATTTTGAGTGGTTTTTTTTACTATTTCAATGAAATTACTTTCCATGGGGCACCTTTCCTGTTTTTTCTCAGTGCTTTCTCCTTTCCCTTGTAGCTACATTGAGAAGTTCACAGATTTCCTCCGGCTCTTTGTGAGTGTCCACCTCCGAAGGATCGAATCCTACTCCCAGTTCCCCGTGGTTGAATTCCTGGCCCTGTTGTTCAAATACACTTTTCATCAGGTACAGCCCCACATCCTCCTTTTTCCCAGTCTGTTCTGTTGTCCAGGGCCAGCTTGTTTGCCCCAGTCAACCCAAAAAAGGGGCATATAACTGATTTTACTGGCACTTCCCAGTGCTGCTGGGGACTTGGAAATGGCTTAATGTGCTCTTGGATTTAGCTGGTCACAGGTTACCCTGCAACAGCAACTTGTCTGATGTTTAACTTTGCTTCTGCTTTAATTTTTTTCTAGTCCTTGGAAGGGACAATGTGGGAAAAGTCTCTCAGACTCGCTTGGTTTGTGTTTGGGGATGCTGTTCTTTGTCCTCAATCTATGGCTTTCTTGTAGCTTTTAGTTTGTGTGGCTTTAGGTTGTTTCACCTTGCTGTAGAAGCTGTCAGTGCAACTCAGCCCCATTTACACAAGAATAATGACAAGGAAACAGCTTTATAATATCACAGAATCCTGGAATGGGTTTGGGTTGAAAGGGCCTTGAAACCCATCCAGTGCCACCTCCTGCCATGGGCAGGGACACCTTCCACCATCCCAGGCTGCTCCAAGCCCCAATGTCCAACCTGGCCTTGGACACTGCCAGGGATCCAGGGGCAGCCACAGCTGCTCTGGGCACCCTGTGCCAGGGCCTGCCCACCCTCCCAGGGAACAATTCCTGCCCAATATCCCATCCATCCCTGCCCTCTGGCAGTGGGAAGCCATTCCCTGTGTCCTGTCCCTCCATCCCTTGTCCCCAGTCCCTCTCCAGCTCTCCTGGAGCCCCTTTGGGCCCTGGAATGCTGGAAGTTGGTGTAGCAAGCCATGAGATGGGTTAATGCTGAGACCAACTTTGTAATTCCTGGGTTCCTGCCCTTGTACAAAGGTTTTGCTCATCTTTTGACAGCTCTGGATCTCCTCAGTGACATCCTGGAACTGTTTCAGTAAAGCAAGCAGCTCTTCCCATGGATTGAAGTGGATGTTAACTCCTGTTTCCATTGTGTGAAATCCATCTTGCCATAGCTTGTGGTACTCATTGGGAATTTTGGTGTCTTTCAGCCTACACATGAAGGTTACTTCTCTTGCTTGGACATCTGGACACTCTTCTTGGACTATCTGACCAGCAAAATCAAAAGTCGCCTGGCAGACAAAGAAGCAGTGCTCAACAGGTGAGGGCTGGGGAGCTGCCAGGGTGGGACAGCTGGGAATCATGGAATGGCTTGGGTTGGAAGGACCTTGAAACCCATCCAGTTCTACCTCCTGCCATGGGCAGGGACACCTTCCACTGTCCCAGGCTGCTCCAAGCTCCATCCAACCTGGCCTTGGACGCTGCCAGGGATCCAGGGGCAGCCACAGCTTCTCTGGGCACCCTCCCCGCCCTCACAGGGAAGGATTTTTTCCTGCAGCAGCAAAGAGACTTTGTGGTCACCATGGAAGAGCTGTGAGAAATAAGCTACTGCTTACAGCAGCCTCCTGTGTGGTTGAGTCCTTTCTTTCTCTAAAATCATGAAGTATAAAAAGCGTAAACCTCCGTGTTTCACAGTCATTCACAAGAATTCAGGCTGAGCAGGTTTGGGTAGACAAACTGTCACTTACATATGTTGTGTGTGAACCTTGCAGGCAGAGGAAGGAAGCTTTGTAGTCTAAAATAGAACTGGAGCACATTTTAGCACAAATTAGAGGAGGAAACTACAACACAAGTTGCTTACTTAGTGTTCACACAGCTCATACATCTAATTAATGAATTAGGAAAGAAATTTTATTTAATTAGGATTTTAAATTTCCTCTTTAAATAGAGGATGTGTTTCTGAGAAATACAAATGAGACTGGAAGTCAGAAGCTGCACTTGCTTACTACCGTGTGTGTATTAGTAACAACAGTGGTTGGCAGCTCTTCCTTGGCAGATGCTGACCCTGAAAGGGGTGGATTTTGTTTGAGAAGAGTCTCTTTGCTGCCACTTTAAAAATCTGGTGAATATCTTGGTGATATGTTCAGGTTTTGGAGGTTTAAAAGAAACATGGTTTGTGCCATGTTTAGTTCTGCTAAGTGCAGAAGGAAGATTCTTTCCCTTAAGCACCCTGAACAGCAGCAGTTGGGTTTTAAAAGCCAGCTTGGCATCATAACCACAAGGAAAAGTGGAACTGCAGACAGCTCCTCCTTTCACTGTGGGGAACTGTGGGGTTTGAATTTCTCAAGAAGGAGATTTTTGGGTTGGAATTTCATTATTTGCTCCCGTACCTGCCTGTTGCACATGTTGTCTTGGTGTCACTCAGCTTGTGGTGGAGAGAATTGTAACAAAAAGCTGGCTCTAGGTCTGTCAGGCCACAAAATCATAAACAAAGCTTGTGAGTGGTTGTGGCTGTGCTGTTTCTCAGAGCTGCCTGTCCTCTGTGACAGCTCTGACATCTCCACGTCCCTGAGCCGTGGGAACTCTGAGCTGGGCAGTCTGGGAGTGGTGACACCACAGGGGCACAGAGGACATTTCCTGTTCTGTGGTTCAGAGTCTTTGCATTTTTGTACACAGTGCCACTTTTACCACTGGAGAAGTTGCCAAATCCAAGGTTGCGCCACCTTGCCCAGAGCTTGCGCTGCCTGGCTGGTGGCACAGCTGACTGTCACATCTGACACTGGGCTTGCCTCATGCTCTGCGTCTGCTACTCCTTTTTAATGCCTGTTTTTCCAACCTGATTCTCCCTAGAAAAAACCAGGATTTTTAATGAGACCCCAGCTGTTTAGAGAAGGAGGTTTTTCAAGGAAAAGTCAGACTAACCCTGCTTGAAATCCCTGAAGTTTGGTGTTGTGGCACCAGGAGTGACTGTGTGCTGTGCTGAGTTTGCAGCTTGGCATTCTTTCTGTTGGCTCTCTGGTGTGCTCTGTACCAGCTCCCTGGCTCCCAGAGGTGCAGGGATATTTCAGTGATGTGTCTGCAGTGTGAGCAGGGAAGGGGCTGCCTTTGTTTCAGGGGAGCAGGGCCTGAATTTCAGTGTGAGGAAGGAGACAGCAGCACAGACAGGCTCAAGGTCTCACCTGAGGCAGCAAGAACTGCGCTGGTTCCTCTGTTCCTCATTCAGTGCCCAGAGCAGAGCAGCAGAGGCTGCTGGGGACAGCCCAGGCTACGAGAGGCTCTTGGTGCCTCCTGTCTGTGGACACCTGGAGTTGTTCCTGGCAAGCTGCTCCTGCTTTTCCTGTTTTGAGCTCTGGGGCTGTTCCTATTGCTGACACTCCTCCCTTTTCCTTCCAGAGGGATATTGGGTATTGCCAAGGCTGTTTCCTTACAGGTACCCTGTGACCTGAGATGAGCTGATACCTTGAATCCAGGAGCTGCCTGGTGTAACTGTTCTGGTTTAGATTCCCTTTGCTGGAAGGGTTTTATCCACCTCTTTGTGTGTCTCCCTGGTGGCTGCAGGTACGAAGATGCCTTGGTTCTGTTGCTGACAGAGGTGCTGAACCGGATCCAGTTCAGGTATAACCAGGCACAGCTGGAGGAGCTGGATGACGAGACCCTGGATGATGATGTAAGGGCCACATGTGAACCCTTGCACTGCTGACACCTGGGGTGGCTTTTCCACAGCTTCTGCTTGGGAGTGTGGGCTAAACATCTGCTTCTTCCCTCCCTTCTGTGTGGGGTTTGAGCTGTAAAGCAGCTTCAGATGCTTTTCACAAAAAGTCAAACTGAAGATGGAACCTTTGGGTTTAACCTGGTTCTTACTGGGGGGAAAATTTCCATCCTTGTATTCTGGTTGTCAGAGGTATTAGTTGTCCATGTCTTGACACCTTTGGAATTTAATGTCTTTAATTAGTTTGGAATTGATTTGCTGATCACTTGGGAATTTGAATGCTAAAATATCTCTGAAGCAAAAGCTTGAAGCTGTGTATTGTTGGTGCTTGTGTTTAAGCTTATTTCTCCTAAGTTAGTATTGATAAAAATCATCTTGAAGCTGATAAATATCAAAGTGGAGTAGGTGGCCAAAACAGGTGGGGCCAGAGCCCTGGAAGGGCAGGTCAGCTGTCACAAGAGGGTAGGTGAAGGAGCAGAGGGAATTTCATCACAAATGGGATCAGACAGATTTTTAAATTCTGGGCTGTTGAGAGCTGGTCACATCACAGCTTCTGAGCTTAATAACAGCACCATTTCATAAGCAGAATAAATTATTTTCTTGATTCATTTGACACTTGTGTCATCTGGATAATTAGCTGTCATGCCCCTGCAAAGACCATGTTGGTGTTTGGATGCTTTTCCATGGTGATAATAATGTCCCAAATAAGGGTATAAATTATCAGAGCAGTCCTGATGAAGTTGTCCTTATCCTTCTGAAACAGCATGGCAAATGATGATTGCAAGGCTTCAAGCTTTTGGTATAGAACTTGAAAAGGGTTTTAGTTCATTATTTAAGGATAAAATTAAGTCAGGACATGGTGTTCGTGTTGCTGTGTGTGTTTCTTGTTCCATTTTTACCTTCTCATATTAATGGCAGGTTTGGGCTGTGATGGTAGCAGGCAGCCTCTTTCTCAGTCACCTGTATAGCTGAGCATGAAAGAATCTTTTTCTGTTAAAATAATTGTTTAACTCACCTATCAACTTACTGCCACTCTTTCCTGCACTGTCCCCCTGGTTTTATCAATTCTCTATGAAAACAGAATGAATTCTCTATGAAAATGAGTTCGAGTGGAGTGTGCAAGTTACATTTCTCTAAGGTGCTGCTTTGGGTTGGTTTTGGGGGGTTTCTCCCTCCTGCCTCTCCCTTCCCAGTGTCCCAAAAGCTCTTTATTCCCCCAGGAAGGGCTGTGCTCACCCCAGTGTCCCTTTGTTTGCAGCAGCAGACGGAGTGGCAGCGGTACTTGCGCCAGAGCCTGGAAGTGGTGGCCAAAGTCATGGAGCTGCTGCCAACTCACGCCTTCTCCACACTTGTAAGTCCTTCCCAGGCCCAAAGTGCCACGTGGAACCAGCACCAACTGCTGTAGAGGGTTGTTTTTTTTTTTAATAGATGCCTCAGTGCCAAAAAAAAAGTAGGGAAATTTGGGGTTGATGCAAAACTTGGCAAGGGGAGATTAGAAATTGAAGAGAAAAAAATTGATTTTGGCTTTGTTGCGTTTCTTGGTGTGTTTTGAGGAGAGTGCTTCAGTGTCTAAGTCCAGCTTGGTGGACACTCTTCAGAAATTCCCATCTCTCAAAGTGTAAACATTTGGCAGCAACCCCTCTGTGCTGTTTATCTTGGTCTTTATCTCAGATATGGGCTGTGAATTGGGTAGATAAGTGTCATTATTAGGGCTTCAAAGAGGGTGGAATCTTTATTTTAATTAAAGGCTAGATAAAAATGCTGGAGAAAAGCCTGGGACCATTTGGAAGCAGATCTGATCTGGCTAAGTGCTTCTCTTCAGCTGCTGTCACTGCCTTTGGTAGTGTAAAAGTTGTCTGTAAAAATAACAATTTTGAGGAGAAGATCTTGAGGCTGGAAGTGTGGCCCAGAATTCAGAGCAGTCCAGGTGGGGTTTTGCTGGGTTAGGAGGAAGGGAAATAACAGCAGTGAGATCTCAGTGAGTGCATTAATCCTGCTGGGAACACTGCACACCTCGACCTCTGAACTGTATTCCCAAGAAGCAGAGAAAACTGGGCTGCTGCAGAGGCAGGAGATGCCTGACCTGAAGTGCCTTTGCAGTTGCTGTTTTTCTTGAAGCAGGGAAGCAGGAGAAGCCTGTCAGTAGAAGGAGGGAACAAAAGCAGAGGCTGCTGTGCAGCTTTGTGAGTCAGCGAGAGGCACCAAGGGTGTTTCAGGGAGCAGATGGATCAGATGGAGCAGAGCATGTGGCTTCCTTGGAGTAACACATTCACATGAGGAAGGCTCTGTGGTTTTGTAAACTCCCCTCAGGCAGTTATGCAAAGATACTGCACTGTTAATTAGGCACAGCGTGTTGGAAGCAGGGTAGGGAGTGTTTTCCTGAGCCCTGCGTTGTTCCCAGTTCATGTGGACTGGGGAATGTGGGAGGCTCTCCAGCAGTTCCCAGTGCTTTTCCCGGTGGCTGCAGGGCTGGTGGGTGCAGTGGTTCGTTCAGGAGTTTTAGCAGTGGCAAATAATTAAAGCAGTGGCCAGCAGCTGCCATTGCTCCATCCCATGCTGGGCAAGGAAAGGCTGCAGCTCCTTCTGCTGATGGGTGAGAGAACTTCCATAAAACCAACCACCAATTTCAACCATTTCCCCCAACAGAAATTAAACAGAGCTCTGCTAGGCTGAAAGGGTTGGGAAATATTCCCAGCAGGAGCAGGACCTGGCATGTTTGCTGTCACTGCTGAGTGATGGAGCTGGGCTGGCACTCTGCTCCCTCACCTTGGTGCATGAGGACTGTGGTGTTTATTCCTTTGGCTGTTTTCCCCATGGAATTTCAGCTGCTGCAGCTTACAGCTTGCTGGCAGAATGCTGCACTGCTTCCCTTCTGTACCCTGGGAGAGGCACTGAACTCAACTTTCTGGTTGCATAATATTTGGGGAGATTTTTAAGCATCACCTTTTGAGAAGGTGATCCTTGCAGGTGAGGTGTGTGAGCACAGACCTCCTGCACTTCAGACTCTGCCCCTGGCCTGGGTTGTACCTCCAGCTGTGTATTGGTGGTGTGCTGTGCCCTCACTTCCTCTGTCAGACCATGATCTTGTCAGGCCGATTGCTGGGGTTAGAGGCAAAGGACAGCTGCCACAGCAAAGTGCCTTCAGGGGAGGGATCTTTGTTTTCCTGACAGCTGTCAGGACCTGGGAAGTTGTGGGATTCAGCATCAGCCCTGAGCCCATCCTGCCCTTCCTCCAAATGTCTGTCTGAAGGCACTGGGGAGAAATGAGAGAGCTGTGCTCTGGCAGAGCAGTCAGGAGTTGGGTGTTACTGTCTGCCCAGCCCCAGGATCACAATCAGTTCTTCTCTCTTCCAGTTTCCCGTTCTGCAGGATAACCTGGAAGTGTATCTGGGGCTCCAGCAGTTCGTGGTCACTTCAGGAACAGGTAATAACCACCCTCTAGCACTGTGCTCCTCCCTCTTTCATCATTGCAAAACCACTCCAGACCTGCTTTAGAGTTGTTTTTTCTATGTTCAATGATCCAAACCTGTGTGGTGTCTCATGGCTCAGGAGTTAAACTCCACCAGCAGACAGAAATCTCTTAATATGATTTATTCTTATTGGCTTGGTTCTTCCCTTGTTCTGGTCTTTGAAATGAAGATACCAGAGGTATTAAGAGAGGTGTGCAGCTCCTACAGCTCCTTCCTGGGAAACAAGGGAAGCAGCAGTAGTGGGATCTGCCTGAGGGGGGGCTATAGCTTATGGAAATTCCCTGGTGTGATCAGGAAAGGAATCTGTTACATCTCCAATACTGCAGGACACGGCAGAATGGTGACACTACAGCCAGTTCTAGAAAAAATATTCCCAGTTTTAGAATCATTTCAGCCCTAGGATAAGCAATGTGTAGGGTTTAGTGCTGTGGCCCCAGCCTGTGTTAGAGGCTGTCCTGAGGGCTGGATCAGCAGCAGCAGCTCAGATGCAGCTCTGGATTGAGCCCTGGGTGGTGGCACAGAATCCCAGAATGGGTCTGGAAGGGGCCAGAGTGAGCCTCTGATCCAACCTCCCTGCTCATCCCAGAGCACATGGCACAGGACCCCGTGTTTGTATTGATGGCACAAAATGGAGAGGTTGTTGCTGAAAGCTTGACCTGAGATTAAATACAGTCAGTGGAAAGGAAATCTCATTTTCTTCAAAAGCTGGTGTTGCAGAACATATTTGCTTTTTTAGTAGAAGCTCTGGAATGTTTGAGCCCAGGTGTCCACACCTTAGCAGCAGGATTGTGTGGGGCTGGAAAATCTCCTTAGCAGTTTCTTGTACCTGAGAAATATGGAAGTGCACAACACACCTCACAGCAGAAGTGAAGTCACAAATTCTCTGTCCCAAATCTGCTGCTGGGATCACTGGAACTGTAGCCAGCAGAGGGAAGGTGGAAAACCATCTTCTCCAGGTGGAAAACCCACCTTCTCCAGAGCTGAGAATGCTCCTGATGGCACAGAAAACAGAAAGGCTCCTGTTTGTGTAGGAGTTAACACCACACAGGAAGAAATAAAGGTGTAAAAGGCTGAAATAGTCGTTGACATCTTTATCAGCCTTTGAAGTATTGTCAGAAGAGCTGAGCCTCCTTTCCAAGCTCGAGTGCTGCAGTGCCTTGGCCAGTGCTGCCATCTGACCTGTGACCCAGAGCTAATTTCAGAAGAATGCTTGTCATGTAATGAGAATAAACTTTGCATTTCCTGTCACTTTGTCCCCAGGTTTCCCATCCCCGAGAGCTGCACGGATTAATCACAGAGCTGTGGGGCTTTTCCCTTGTGCCAGCAGGGATATCCAGCTCTGGGGGGCAGCTCTTGGAGAAAGGCTGCTGGTGGCAGTGTCACTGATGGGCTGTGGTGTCCCTGCAGGTCACAGGCTGAACATCACAGCAGAGAATGACTGCAGGAGGCTGCACTGCTCCCTGAGGGACCTGAGCTCGCTGCTGCAGGCCGTGGGCCGCCTGGCCGAGTACTTCACCGGGGACGTGTTCGCCGCCAGGTTCAACGATGCCCTCACCGTGGTGGAGAGGTGGGTACAGCCCTGGCAGCCCTGCAGGGACAGGGACAAACAGGGCTCCCTTCTGCCTCCCCTTGGTGTGAGGAGATGGAGGTGTAAGGGATTTGGAATGTGGGTTGTAAAGCCAGTGGTGTGTGCTGGGCTGAGCCCCCGCTGTGGGCAGCAGGGCTGGGGGTTCTGCCCCTCTGCTCAGATGAGACCCCACCTGCAGAGCTGCCTCCAGCCCAGCACAGGAGGGATGTGGAGCTGGAGCCCCTCTGCTCTGGAGCCAGTCTGGGAGAACTGGGATTGTTTCAGCCTGGAAAAGAAACAGCTCAGGGATGACCTGATTACCCCTTCCAGTAACTGAAGGAGCCATCAGGAAAGATGGAGAGAGACCATTTACAAGGGATGAAGTGCCAGAATGGGGGAATGGCCTCCCACTGCCAGAGAGGGCAGGGATGGATGGGATATTGGGAAGGAATTCCCTGGGAGGGTGGGGAGGCCCTGGCACAGGGTGCCCAGAGAAGCTGTGGCTGCCCCTGGATCCCTGGCAGTGTCCAAGGCCAGGTTGGACAGGGCTTGGAGCAGCCTGGGATGGTGGAAGGTGTCCCTGCCCATGGCAGGGGGTGGGATGAGATAAACTCAGTCACTGTACAACACTGAGGGACTTGGGTTCCAGCATCTGCATTTGTGAGACAATGAAATAACATGTAGAGTTTGATTAAAGTTGTATCTTTCAAAACTAAATCACCAAAACCTCCTTTGATGGTTGGACTTAGGGATCTTCAAGGTCTTTTGCAACCTTGATGATTCTATGATTCTTCTCTTAAATGAAAAGACCTGTGAAAGCTGAAGGGGCAAACATTTTATTCTTCCTCTCCAAGATACTTCATTAGCACATAGTTACAAACAGCAGAATTTCAGGCCTTCCCACAGGTTTTGTGTTTTCATTTCTGTGCAGGATCATCTGACTTGTTCCATTTTATCCCAAACAGTGCAGTAGGCTCTGAATTATTTTAGGCTAAATGGTCAAAATCTCATTTGTATATTAGCTAAAAATTGACACAGACTGAGGAAGAGCTGCGCTAGATCAGGTGCTGGAGCAGATTTGTACAATCTCTTAGCACTGCCATGTGTGTTTGCACCTGCAGGTTGGTAAAAGTGACATTGTATGGATCCCAGATCAAGCTGTACAACATCGAAACCGCCGTTCCCTCTGTGCTGAAACCTGACCTCATCGATGTGTGAGTGTGGGGTACCCCAAAACTGGGCACTCAGGGTGGGGAAGGGTTGGATCTGCTGGTCAGACCCCTCCTTGGCAGATACTCTGGGAGAAACAGCCTCTCCAGCTGTTGGCACCTCCCTAGGAAAGCACCTTTTTCAGCTGATGGAAGTCAAGGCTGCTGCCAGCATTTTGGACCAGTCTTTCCTCTAATGGAAATATTCAGGTCATTTAAAGGAAAACGTGTTTGTGTTGAGAAGGAAAAATGTCCCTTAAATCAGCTCTGAGAGCAAACTGGGATTGTGCCCTGTGCTGGTGGCTGTAAAAGCAGGGTAATTAATGAGGAAATAACTGTTACAACAGTGATATTTTAAAGGAATGGATCCACTGTGTAGTGTGTAGTTTATTTATAAATCCAATTGATGGATTTTTTTTGCTACCAAAGTCAGATCTGTGGCTCAGGTAAAAGAGGTTTTTCCCAGTTGAGGGTTTCAATCCTTGTCTTCCAAGACAAACATAAGCCTTGCAGCTGTGCAAGCCATTTCTAGGACAAACAAGTGCCTGCCATCCAGGCACTGACATTCAGTGTGAAATGTTGGTGCTGCTGGTCACAGATCACCTCTGTGACAGACTTGGAGGGACCCTCCCTTGCTGAGGCTGTGCAGCACAAACCTGTTCCCTGCCAGCTGGAGTTCTGTGAGCAGAATTGAAGGTTTGAACACTTGTTCTGCTTTGTAATTGCACCTTCAGCAGCTCCTTGAAGACTCCCACTAGATTTCACCAAATCACTGTATATATAACTAATGGGATTTCTCCTATTGGTCCCAAGTTAATGGCACTGAAATTTGTGCAGGTGATGTTGTTTTAATGGTTTTTCTGGTTTACAGTAACTGGGGAGGAGTTTTCCATGATCTGTCAGCAAGGGTTCACCCTTTTCCCTGTCCCTGAAGAAACAAAATGTGATCCATTTCCTAATGGACCTAATCTTCTTTCTAATGCAAACAAGAAAAGAAATGTTCATTTTCTAATGCTTGCCTGAGAAAGCAGCACTGTCACACGTTTGGGGGACACCTCTCTGAAAGATCCTGACTCAATCTTCACGTGATCAAAGTGTGATTATGCAGTGTGGTTACAGTCAGGTACCAATTGGTGATAACTTGGATTTATCAATTCGCATTTTTGCCTTGGCGGGTCCAGAACCAAAACCAGAAGAGCAGTGAGGATTTTTTACAAACCACGCTGCCAGATTTGCCTGAAACACCACTCCTGTGTCTCCTTGTGGTGCTCACTGTGTCCCCTGGTGTCCCCAGCCACGCCCAGTCCCTGGCAGCCCTGCAGGCCTACGCTCACTGGCTGGCCCAGTTCTACAGTGAGGTGCACCGGCAGAACCCCGAGCAGTTCATCTCCCTGGTGTCCACGGCGCTGGAGGCCATCACCCCCCTCATCAGCTCCAAGGTACTGCCCCCCTGGGGGCTGGGGGCTGCACTCTGCTCAGCTGGGGCAGGCTGGGAGCTGGGGCTGCATCCCAGAGCCGTGGGAGGTGTCCTAGCAGTGCTGGGGGTCAGGTTAATACAAGCATAAACAACTTAGAGGCTTTTAAACTCAGTCTAATGATTTTGTGGCTTGAAAGCAGGGAAATCTCTCTCTCTCTCTCTCATGGTATTAAGGGAACTCAGCTATGCTCTGGTGGATAGGTATATCATAGAATTGTTTAGGAAAAGCTCTCTAAGATTGAGTCCAACCATTCCTCCAGTACTGCCAAGGCCACCACTGACCCATGTCCCCAAATGCCAATCCACATGGCTCTTAAATCCCTCCAGGGATGGGGACTACCTTGAGCAACCTATGGCTGACCACCCTTTCCATGAAGAACTCTTCCCAAAATCCAATCTAAACCTCCCCAGGCACAGCTTGAGGCCGTTTCCTCTCATCCTGTCCCTTTTCCCTGGGAGCAGAGCCCGACCCCCCTGGCTGCACCCCCCAGGTCCTGGCAGCTCAGTGATCTGCCCCTGGCTGTGTGTGCTGGTGGCACTGGGCAGCCTGAGCACCCTTGTGTCTGTCTGTGTCAGGTGCAGGAGAAGCTGCTGCTGTCTGCGTGCCACCTGCTGGTGTCCCTGGCCACCACGGTGCGCCCGGTGTTCCTGATCAGCATCCCGGCCGTGCAGAAGGTGTTCAACAGGATCACTGACACCTCTGCCCAGCGCCTCCCCGACAAGGTCAGTGGGCCCAGAGCTGTGAGATGTGCCTCAGGTGGGGAGGGATAACCTCACAAACCAACTGGAGGGGCAGCAGTCATCTCTGTATTGTGGATATCCACAATTTACAGTGATATTGTTTGTATTAATCATCTGTTTCAAGGAATAGCACAAGGGAAGAACACAATTGCACCTCTTAGATCTGATTCTTTTCTCATTTGTTGATACCATTCCCAGTTCTGCATCATCTTTACAGTACAGGCACGTTGATTCTGACCTGCACAAAGAGTTTTTTGTGAAACTCGTTTATTTATATTGCAGAAGCAATGTAAATAATATAAATGTATTCCATTTATAGCACTGACAAGCCACAGTGCTGGGATGTGGTTGTGTTATGTGCTGGCAAGGAAGCACAAAGTGCTGCACAAGTGCAGAAGCTCAGCTTGTAAACCAGACAAGGAGTAATGAAAGTAAAATCATCTTTGTTTTTATAAACACCAGAGATTTACTGCTGCAGGGAAGGGCTGACAGAGCTGGGAGCTGCTTCCAGGCCTTAAATCCTGCAGCTTTGCTTCTCTCTGTCTTTGCAGAGCTGGTAGTTTTCACATGAGCTCTTGTTATGCTGTTGAACAGTGAGCACCACTGGTGTCTTGGACAGCCATAAAATGTCACTTCACTCCAGGCTTAATTTGTGGTCTAGCAAAAATTAACTCAGAAAAAAGTTAAAACTTTGTCTCTTTGCTTAATGTTGCCCAAAGAAGTTGTGGCTGCCCCATCTCTAGAAGTGTCCAAGGCCAGGCTGGGTTTGGAGCAGCCTGGTCTGGTGGAAGATGTCCCTGCCTATGGCAGGGGTTGGAACTCTGTGACCTTTAAGGTCCCTTCAACCCAAACCATTCCAGGATTCAGTGGTTTTGCTGTCAGTCCAACCTTGGTGCTCTCTGGGGTCTTGTAGGTGGCTTCCTGCTCCCACATCTCTCTGTGGGTACCAGGAGCTCAGGGTTTATATCCACCTGGATGGGTGTTTTGGGAGCTGCAATCCATCCTCAGTGTCCAAGCAGCTCTGCAGAGCTCATCCAGAGCCCCCCACACATCAGAGATGCTCAAAGCAGGGGTGGAACCCGAGCTCTACCCCCCCTTCCCACCCAAACCATTCCTTGGCTGTGATTGCTGTCCCTCCCAGGCCCAGGTGCTGGTGTGCAGGGCTCTGTCCAACGTGCTGCTGCTGCCCTGGCCCAACCTGCCCGAGAGCGAGCAGCAGTGGGCTGTGCGCTCCACCAACCACGCCAGCCTCGTGTCCGCCCTCACCAGGGACTACCGCCAGCTCAAGGCCACCGCCAGCCTGCCCCAGAGGAAGGTGCAGCTGGAGGACAGTAAGTACCAGTGTCCTGCTCATCCTGCTGCTCTGGGGACTGTCATGAAGCTGATTTGCCAGTGATTGTTTTGGCTGAGAACCTGGGAGGACGGGAAAGGAGCAGGTTTTGTTTTCTTTCTGTTTTTAGAAGCTTTTCTGCTCTGTACAGGGCACTCTGAGCCCAGCTCACCTGTAAACTCTTCCAATAAAGTGCCATCTTCCTAAGGAAGGTGGGATCAGGGTTGGGATAAAAGTTTAGAGAGTAAGGATTGCATTGGGAATATTGAACAGCCTCATGGTGTAGTATTAGAAATACTGCCTGGAAGCAGCATTAACGAAGATCATGGCTGTAAAAAGTGAGAGGGGAAAATAAGAATTTCTTCTAAGCTTGGGAAGTACTGGAGAGGATTTTTTTAATATATAAGAGGATTTTTTTTTTAATATAAGAGGAATGCAAGGAAACTCCCTGCAGGAGTGCAGGGAAACTACTGTGTATGCTTTGGGCCTGATTTGGGGTGATTTTTGATTTTTTTTTCATTGAGGATCACTTTAGAAATCATTCAGAAATCTGCAGTGTCACACGCGCCAGTTGTTTTAATTACTCTGTGTGTGGGCTTAATTTCTCTTCCTCTTACCTGTGAGCCGTTGTGGCAAGAACCTGCAAGAAGCATCACTCCTCTTGTTTTGCAGCCAAAGTGATCATCCACCAGACACTGAGCGTTCTGGAAGACATTGTAGAAAGTGTCTCTGGAGAATCCACCAAGTCCCGGCAGATCTGTTATCAGTCGCTGCAAGAATCCGTGCAGGTCTCACTAGCCCTCTTCCCAGCTTTCATTCATCAGTCAGGTATAACCTCAGGCCAGGGCTCATGCTGTGAGTAGCTTTCTGAGCTCTTGGTAACACCCAGAGCAGCAGCACAGAGTTGTGGTGTGAGTGTGGAGTGTGTGAGTTGGGTGTGCTGGGAGAGCTGGGCTGAAGCACAGGTTTGAAGGGACATCCCTGCCAGCCAGGATCCAGGCAGGATTGTCACACTTTCAAAGAGGAGCTGGTCCTGAGCACAAAAAAAAAAAAAAAAGAAAAGCTTTAAAATACCCTCTCTAGCTGTATTTGCCATTTACATTCTCTGCAGAAATTTGAAGACTAAGACTAAGTTGTTATCAGATTGGGTCAAATGGTGCAGGATTTTGGGATTTTTTTTTACCCCAGAGATGGAACCAGGACTGTCACTTGGCAGCGTTCTGGCCTTGTGTTTGTGTCCCATCAGGGTGATTCCTCCTGTTCTATTTGGAGCTGGGTGAGGTTTTCTCAGTGATGGGGGTTGAGGGGAGACAAAATCAGTGAAAAGCAGAGGATCCAAAGGTGCTGTGACTCCAGGGAGCTGTTGTCTTCAGAACAGGCTGGCAGCCTCATCAACTGCAGTTTATTAACAATCAAAGGCTGTGTGATGAGGGAGGAGTTGAGCAGCTCCAGCTTGGTTATCCAGTCTTTACTGGGATGGATGAAGGATCAGCTCACTGCATCACCACGTGCTCACTTCTGAAGATAGAAGGGTCTTCTCAGTTCCTGCCAAAAAAACAAGCTGGATTCTGTCTCCTCCACCCTGAGCTGTGTGGATGTTTTGGATTTCCTGGTGTTTCCTGTTAACCCTGTGTGAGCAGGGAGAACTGGAGATGGGCCTGGAGCTGCCCCTGAGCTTTCTCCCAGCACTCTGAGCACACTGAGGCCTTGCTGGCAGGGTTATGGTTGTTCTGGGGGGTTGGTGCAGCCTGTGCTTGTCATCCCAGGCATGTTTTGGAAGGGGATGGACAATCTTGAAGCCCTGTAGGAACCAGCTGATGGTTTCAGTTTCTCAGACAACCCCGTTTGTAAATTCCCAAAAGTAAATGGGGTTCCCTGAACAGGAGGAGCAAACTTCAGACTTAAACATAAAAGATTTCTTGATGCTCTTGGATGTTTCCTTAACGTGTTTCTTTTGCTTTTCTCTTCTCTTAGATGTGACAGATGAGATGCTGAGCTTCTTCCTCACCCTGTTCCAAGGCCTGAGGGTGCAGATGGGAGTGCCTTTCACTGAGCAGATCATACAGACCTTCCTGAACATGTTCACCAGGTACTGCCCAACACTGGGCACTTCTTTCTTACCCCTCAGGATGGTTTATCTCAGGAGCTGCTCAGCCACTTGGTCCCTGTCCCTAAAGTGGGCTGTTTCCAGCCTTTGTGGCCAGACTTTGTCACATCCCAGGGCTGAATCTGAGGAAAACACTTCCAGGTCTGGAGAGACCCAATGCATGCTCATCAGTCATGGCTGCCACTGTGCAATTCCAGCTCTCCCACAGACCTTCTGGCTGTGTGGGGTGTTGAACTGGACTCTCACATTCCCTTTTAGCTCCTGCCCAAGGTCTCAGAGTGTCCCCTCACTTTTGTTAGGGAGGGGAGTCTGTCAACCCTCAGTCACAACCTCCCTCCCTTCTGTGGCTTCATGTACTTGGCCAGTATTAACTGAGCATTTTAGAGGCATCACCTCTCTTCCAGTAAATCAGGTGAGCCTTTGGATCTCTGGGAATGTTCCTAATGCCTGTTTGTGTCCCAGGGAGCAGCTGGCAGAGAGCATCCTCCACGAGGGCAGCACCGGCTGCCGGGTGGTGGAGAAGTTCCTGAAGATCCTGCAGGTGGTGGTGCAGGAGCCAGGCCAGGTGTTCAAACCCTTCCTGCCCAGTGTGATCTCCCTGTGCATGGAGCAGGTGTATCCCATCATTGCAGAGGTAGGGAAGGGAAGGCATTGCTGGGGGGATGGCAGCAGTGAAGCTTTGGCTTTCCAAGAGCTGCAAATGTGGAGGGAAAACACCCTGTTGGGGAGTAGTTAGTGGGATTGGAAGCAGGGTGGGTGGAGGATTTTGTCAGGGATTTCAAGAGAAGCTAAAATTAGGGAGGTGGTCAAAGCAGGAGGTACAGCTCAGAGTCAGGGATGTGTTTTCAGCATGATCCCACAGCTGCTGCCTCTGGTGCTCCCTTAGGAGCAGTGCTTTGATGCTTGGCTGCAGCACTGGGTGGGTGGGATCCAGGGCTTGGGGTGGGATCCCAGCCCAGGAGCTGCTCTGAGCTCTGTCCCCTCTCCTGCCAGCGCTCATCCCCTGATGTGAAAGCAGAGCTGTTTGAGCTGCTCTTCCGGGTCCTGCACCACAACTGGAGGTACTTCTTCAAATCCAGTGTGCTGGCCAGTGTCCAGAGGGGAGTGGCAGAGGAGCAGATGGAGAATGAAGCCCAGTTCAGTGCCATCATGCAGGTACCTCACCCATTCCCAGCATTCCCCAGAACCTGTCCTGCAGGGGAGCACTCCCTGCTTGGGGCAGTGCATTGAACATGGAATCACAGAGTCATCAAGGATGGAAAAGCCCTCTGAGATTGAGCCCAGTCATTACCCCAGCATTGCCAAGGTCACCACTAAAAGGTGTCCCCAGGTGCCACATCCACAGAGCTTTTAAATCCCTGCAGGGATGGTGACCCCCTCTGCAGCTGTGCCAGTGCCTGACCACCCTTTCCACGAAGAAATTTTCCTGATGTCCAACCTAAACCTCCCCTGGCACAGCTTGAGGCTGTTTCCCCTTGTCCTGTCCCTGTTCCCTGGGAGCACAGCCTGACCCCACCCCTGGCTGTCCCCTCCTGTCAGGGAGTTGTGCAGAGCCAGAAGGGCCCCCCTGAGCCTCCTTTTCTCCAGGCTGAGCCCCTTTCCCAGCTTCCTCAGCTCCTCCTGGTGCTCCAGACCCTTCCCAGCTCTGTTTCTTTCCCTGGACACGCTCCAGCCCCTCAATGTCTTCGTTCTTGTGAGGGTCCCACATGAGCACATGTGGGTGATGGGTTTAGATGAGTCTTGAGTGAGGTTTTGCCTCCCAAAACTGCTGGAAATGAAAGTTGCTGAGGAGTGACCCAGCTGCTGAGCTCACAAGGCACAGAGCCATGCAGGCATGAGGAAGCAATGTTAATTCCTTTGCAAGCCTCATCCTGCAATAAAAACACATTACTGCCACTGACCCATTTAATTCTGAGTGTTGTGATTAGCCCTGGGGAGAGCTGTCAGTGCAGGGAGGTTTTCCTGAGCATCCTTTGGTTTCCATGGACTTGCTGAGTGCTGCACCATGGTCCCTGCTAGGGAAGGGTCACTGGGGTAACACCTGACAGGCTCTGGCCTGGGGAATAGAGAATCATGGAATGGTTTGGGTGGGGAAGGACTTGAAAGCCCATCCAGTCCTACCCCCTGCCATGGGTAGGGACACCTTCCACCATCCCAGGTTGCTCCAAGCCCCATCCAACCTGGCCTTGGGCACTGCCAGGGACCCAGGGGCAGCCACAGCTTCTCTGGGCACCCTGTGCCAGGGCCTGCCCACCCTCCCAGGGAACAATTCCTTCCCAATATCCCATCCATCCCTGCCCTCTGGCAGTGGAAGCCATTCCCTCTTCTCCATCTCTTGTCCCCAGTCCCTCTGCAGCTCTCCTGGAGCCCCTTTAGGCCCTGGAAGGCAGGGACAGCCTGTGCACAGAGCCAGCTCCAACCCTCTCAGGTTGGGGCGATAACAGACTCTGTTCCATGTGTTACTTTGGACAGAGCTGGCCAGATGAGTTCCCTTGAATTCCTAGATCTCCTTAGACTGCAGGTGGGAGGACTTTGAGAGAGTTTCCCCATCATGGAGTGCCTGGAGAAACTGGGTCCTCTGTGGTGCACAAGTGGAGAGGGAGCTCTTGCACTGACATAAACTGGGTCATGTTTCTCTCTGCCCTTTTCTTCTCCTGCCACATTTTGGTATGAATGAAGCCCAGGCTGGTTCCTGTGCAGGGCTGTCCAAGCATCTCTTTCACCTGCAGCTGTGTAACACTTCCAAACTCTCTTGAATGCCTCATTCTGGAAGATATTTATGTAATAATCTCAGTTTAGGCTGGGTGACAATACTGCACTGCTTGTTTTACTCCTTGGCTCTTGTTGCTCTGATATAAAACTCTAATGTTCTGTAAGTGTTCCCACAGCCAGGACTTTGTGTGGGGATATTAATAGTTTGTATGCTGATTTCCACCTGAGATCTAAGGCCAGAAATGGCTCAGTCTTGATGGGATCTGGGTCATTTTTGTCCATTTGACAAAAAATGGGTCATGTGGGATAATAAACTCTTCCGTTCACAGTGCCTTGAAGAGGAACTGTTAAAATCCTGCTGCCTGTCTCTGTACAGAGCTGACCTCATCCACCTTCATCCCCTGTGCAGTGTTTTGGAGGTGTTGAGGGTGGAAAAGATGTTTGATCACACACTGTGCAGCCCTCCCAGACCAGCTCAGGGTCCAGCAGGTTTTGTTCTGGGCTCGTACTGCACAGGCTGCCAGGGCCCATCTCCAAATCCTAAATTGGGGCAGTGACATCTGCTTGGGCTCCTGGCTGAGCCTGAGGACCTGCTCTGGGGTGTGTCCTGGACTGTTCCCCCGTGCTGTGGTGCCTCAGGTGACATCTCTGAGGGACAGCCCTACCCTTCCTGAGCAGCCTCCTGCCCAGGGAGCTGGGCTCAGCATCCCTGGCCCTCTCCAGTGCCAGCTTGGCCTGCCTGTTCCCAGTGGACCCAGCAGCTGCTGTGCAGGGATATGCCCATGTTCCCACAAAATGCCATTCCCACATGGATCTGGTGAGCACAGGTGATTTGAACAGCTGCCTGTCCCTTGTTAACTTGCTGCACTGAGGCTCCCAGGGCTTTGTCCTGGTGTCAGGGTGAAAATGCTGTTGTTTTGCCTGGCAGGTGTGATGTTTGTGGTGGTCTCCATGCCCTCCCTCTCACTGTGCTTTGTTCCCAGGCGTTTGGCCAGTCCTTCCTGCAGCCTGACATTCACCTGTTCAAGCAGAACCTCTTCTACCTGGAGACACTGAACACGAAGCAGAAGCTGTACCACAAGGTGGGTCCTGCCTGAGCCTGTGCTCTCTGTGCATGGGGAGAGGGGAGAGCTGTCCTGGGACTGGTTTGAAACTACCTGGAAGTCCAGGTCAGGATTTGGGGGTCTTGTGCCACAGCCTTTGGGTGGTTGCCTTGCTCCAGGGGGTTGGAATGGAGTTGCCACCCCTCTGATCCTGGGAACTGGGAATGGGAGGGATCCCAGCTCCAGTCAAACAAAGCCTGGATGTGTTCTCTCCTCTGACAGTGAGGGAGAGCAGAGAACACACAGTGACAGTGAGGGTTGCAGGAATTGGGATCATCAGTGGGACAGTGAGTGCCTCCAGCATTCCCACCTGGGCAGCTGCAGGTATCCAGTATTCCCAGGTCTCTGTCACTTGGGAGTCTCCATCTCTCTCTGGACCCATCCTCCAGTCCCTGTAACCTACCCTTAGCTGCTGCCATGAGGGATTAAATCTGCAATCCAGGGAATCTGGTCAGCCTGGGGAAGCAGAGCTTTCAGTTTCTCATCTGTGGTCACACCTGAAGGGCAGCCCTTTGTGTTCACAGGTGTCTGGGGCAGACTTCAGGCATCTGGCCACATTCCCTGGCTCCCAAAAACACTGTGCAGGATACACCTGGCTGGAATTGGAGTGGGACTTGATGCTGGGGGCTTTGCCAATGCTTAAAACATGAGCATGGAATCATGGAATGGTTTGGGTTGGATGGGACTGTAAAGCTGATTTATTTTTACACCCCTGCCATGGGCAGGGACACCTTCCACCTTCCCAGGCTGCTCCAAGCCCCAGTGTCCAACCTGGCCTTGGACACTGCCAGGGATCCAGGGGCAGCCACAGCTTCTCTGGGCACCCTGTGCCAGGGCATCCCCACCCTCCCAGCGAACAATTACTTCCCAACATCTCATCTATCCCTGTCCTCTGGCAGTGGGAAGCCATTCCCTGTGTCCTGTCCCTCCATCCCTTGTCCCCAGTCCTTCTCCAGCTCTCCTGGAGCCCCTTTAGGCTCTGGAGGGGCTCTAAGGTGTCCCTGAAGCCCCAAACCATGAGGTAAGTGTGGCCAAATTCAGCGTTAACTTTCAAGCTGATACTAATTTAGCTTATTTTAGCCATTTTTGATCTGGCTTGGCTTAGAAAATCATCTCAGTGCTCACCAGAGTTTGCAGATGTTGCTGAAGCTGTGGCTGCTCTGTCCTTGCTGGATTTGTCCTCTCATAGGAGGAGTGAATCCCTTAACCCTGTGCCCCTCTCCCTGTGCAGAAGATCTTCAGGACCACGATGCTGTTCCAGTTTGTGAACGTGCTGCTGCAGGTGCTGGTGCACAAATCCCATGACCTGCTGCAGGAGGAGATCGGCATCGCCACCTACAACATGGCCTCGGTGGACTTTGATGGCTTCTACTCCGCCTTCCTGCCCGAGTTCCTGGCCAGCTGTGACGGGGTGGACTCCAACCAGAAGAACGTGCTGGGGAGGAATTTCAAAATGGACAGGGTAAGGAGAGGCCTGCAGCGTTGTGGTGTTCCCAGTGCTCCCTGAACAGGCTGGCAGGCAGCTGGGGATGTCTCCAGGCAGTGCCTTTTGTTCCCAACACTTCCATGCTCAGCAATCCCCAGGCAAGGATTTCTCACTGCAGGTAGCAGAGCTGCCATCTCACCCCTCAGGCTGCAGGATGCTGTGGGAGTCAGGGAATGTTTCCTGGAGGAACTTTTCACTGGAGTAGGCTGACATGTTCCCAAGTGGGATGCTCAGGTCCCTGCCTAAATCTCTCTCCAGCTGCTGGCCAGATGTTTGAGGGTTACAGTAAGGACAACAGCAAAGTACCTGCAAAGGCTCACAATTCCTGCAAACCCCTCATGTGTGGGAAGGAAATGTGTGCAATATGATGGCAGAGCAGCAGGTTCTGGCTTCCATTTACTGAGGGTTGTCCATTGAGTGCTCCCTGACCTGAGGGAGGGGATGGGAATTTGAGACCAAGGGTGAGGGTAGGAATGGAACCCTGAGGGAATTGCTTGGCTCTAGAAGGCAACTGCTCCTCAGGAATATCAGCCCTTCTTAGTGAGTGTGTGACACCCAGGAGCCTTGGCAGGAGGGCAGCAAGGAATTAGTGCTGCATCTGGCCATGGAGCCAGGCTCAGAGAGCTGGGGGTGTTCACTTGGGGAAGAGAGGGATTCAGGAAGAGCTCAAGGCCCCTTCCAGTGCCCAACGGGGCTCCAGGAGAGCTGCAAAGGACAAGGGATGGAGGGACAGGACACAGGGAATGGCTTCCCACTGCCAGAGGGCAGGGCTGGATGGGATATTGGGCAGGAATTGTTCCCTGGGAGGGTGGGGAGGCCCTGGCACAGGGTGCCCAGAGAAGCTGTGGCTGCCCCTGGATCCCTGGCAGTGTCCAAGGCCAGGTTGGACGGGGCTTGGAGCAGCCTGGGATAGTGGAAGGTGTCCCTGCCAATGGCTGGGGGTGGAACTGGACAGGCTTTAAGGCCCTTCCCAACCCTGACCATTCCATGATTCCATGACCATTCCTTTCGGGCCTCACTGCACAATGAGGAGCCCGAGATGGGAGCAGGGCCTGGATCCCTGCAGTCAGCTCTGAAACCATCCCTGCCCCAGGAACTGGAGTTCCCTGGGCTCAGACAGAGTCGGGGTGGATCCGTTCACGTGTGAGCACCCACTGGGGCCGTGCCCCTCTCGGCCGCGGCTCCGTTCCCAGCAGTTTTTGTTGTGTCCCTTGCAGGACCTGCCCTCGTTCACACAGAACGTGCACAGGCTGGTGAACGACCTGCGCTATTACAGACTGTGCAACGACAGCCTGCCCCCGGGCACCGTGAAGTTATAGTGACTGTCCCGAGTGCTGCCCTGCCCGGGGAGCAGCTCCGTGTTCCGGTTGGCCCCTGTGCTCCCGGGCCGTGCCGGCGCTGCAGGCCGGGTCCTGCCCGTGCCCTGGATTCACCGCTCCACCGCTTCCTTTGAGTTCTCCCTGCCCAGCCCGAGGCCGCAGCTGGAGCCGGCAGGATGTGTCTTAATGCCCACCCCCGGGGCATCCCGACTGTTGGGAAATCCCTCTCCCGGGGCTTTCCCTCTGCTCCTGTAGCACTTTGTTGCGTCTGGAGGTGTCTGGAGAGATCATGTCCGTATCAAACACGAGGCAGAAGCGCCAAAGACCACTTCAGACATTCGTACCTTCGTGTCATTCCACCTTCCTGCCCCGCCCAGCTCTCGGAGGAGGAGTCTCCTGACGTTGGGACTGGTTTGGCACTTCTGTCACTCCCTTTGTTTTTAAATTGCCTTGAAAAACCTCCCCGATGTTGGCGGGGATTTAGAGACTTTTTTTGGGTTTTTTTTTAAACGTTTTCTCATCATTCCATTGTGATACTAAAACAACATGCTTAATGGGAATAAAGTGCTTACTTTGTTGTTTTAAATAACTTGGGGCTGGGTTGGTTTCCCTCTAGGTCATTCTGTAAATGAACACAGAGTGATCCACAGCTTTTCCCAGGATCAGGAATGAGGGGCAGCCAGCAAAGATCCCAACAAGTCCAGCAGCTCCTGGAAGGTGCAGATCAGTGGTGGCTGCTTCTTCTGCTGTCTCATTGTTTTCCTCCTGTGTTTTCTGTCACATGTTGTGGAGATCCATTCATTCCCTCTCTCACACTTGTGTGAATCGATCCTGAAGTGCCTGCAGGAGGAAATCCCCCATTCCCAGGGAGCCTGGAGCTGAAGTTCACCCTCTGACCAGTGACCCAGTAGTGGCATCTGTCTGGTAAAATCCCAGACACCAGTCAGATTGTGTGGGACTTGTGGATCTCTGCTCATGCAGCTGGGAAGGATTTCTTTTCCTTGAGGTCTCTGGTCAGGAAGCAGTATTTAAATCAGTCTTAATTTTTATATTTAATAGATTAAAGTTGAGAGGAACTTCTCACAAGGGCAGAGAGTGACAGGACTAGGGAAATGGCCTTAGGTTGAATGAGGGCAGGGATAGATGGGATATTGGAATGAAATTCTTCCCTGGGAGGGTGGGGAGGCCCTGGGACAGGGTGCCCAGAGAAGCTGGGGCTGCCCCTGGATCCCTGGCAGTGCCCAAGGCCAGGCTGGAAGGGGCTTGGAGCAACCTGGGACAGTGGAAAGTGTCCCTGCCTATGGCAGGGGGTGGGATGGGATGAGCTTTTAAGGGCCCTTCCAACCCAAACCATTCCATGGAATCAGTCTTAATTCCCTGTGGTTAAGAGCCTGGGCTGATACTGGGCAGCTGCAGTGGCAGGAACAGCAGCAGGCATTGGCAAGGGAACCCTCCTGGAGATGTTCTAGGAATGTTTGGAGATGTGGCTGTGATGTGGCTGCACCTGGACAGCTGGGAGGTGTCAGGGGTGAGCTGGAGTGTGGCAGTATTTACTCCATGGTTCCTGTGTTCCAGTTTTGTGGACAAGCCCCTTTCCTGGGCACTTTTGTCACGGGGAGATGATGGATGCTGTTTGGATCATCTGTGCAATCCCTGCATCCAGATCTGAACTGGCACCAGCTGGATCTTTGGGCTCCCTGCCCTGGAGCAGAGTCCAAATGCCCAGGATGTGCCTCAGCTGCTCCAGCCTGTGCAGGTGAGGTCTGAGCTGCCTCCAGAGGGGTGAGGGAAGAGGGGAAGGAGGTGGGTGATGATCTGTGCCCAGCCTTCCCGAGCTCCCTGCCAGCCACTCCTGGAATAACACCTGGAGTGCCACTGTCTCTGTGTGACACTTGGAGTCCTCATTGTTCCTGCTGGTAACTGGTTGCATGAACACCCAGAGCAGAGTCCAGACCTGGCCCTGCAGCCTGGCCCTGCTCCTGAGCTGTTCCTGGGCACTCTGAGCAGCTCTGCCCTGCCCTGAGCTGCATTGGGGGACACTGGAAGCTGGCAGCCGCCTCCTCCACCACTTCCCACCTGGCTGTGGCTCCCTCTGGAGCTGGGCTGAAGGGATTTCATCCCAGCACAGCTCTCCAGGCTCACACTGCTCCTCTTCCTTGACTTGAAAGAGAGTGAAAGTACATGATTTTCCCTCAGTCAATGCCAGCAGCTGCCAGGTGGCCAAAGCCCAGGCTCCAGTCTGCCACCCCTTGTCCTAAAATGTCTTTCTCCTTTGCCACCCTTCTATCCCATTCCCCCTGGCCTGGGAGACCCTGGAGTGGGCCCTTTCCCCACCCCAGCCCCCTCTTTTCCACAACCTGTTGAATCCATTTGCCCACAGGAAGTCACTGGGGTGTTTTTTGTCATGGTGCTGAGCACAGCAGGTCCCCAGAGCCCCCCCAGGCTCTGGCAGGGAATCTGTCCCCCCACTCCCTGTGCCTTGGAGAGGCAGGGTGGCAACAGGGAGAGTGGGATCAAGCCCAGCCCTCAGCTTGTGTCTGTGTGTTTTTCCAGCATACTCCTCAGTCCTTCGGATCAGCACAGATTTGGAAAACAGGCTCAAAGCAGCCTTTTCCATGAACTTGTCCATCTGCTCTCCATGAAGTGTCTCTGAGTGCATGGCAAGCCCAGTAGAGTGATTTCCCAGCCTGGGGTTTGGAGAAGTGATGAGAGGGACTCCCACCTGGGCAGTTCCTCTCTGCTGTGTCCAGGACGGGTCTGTGCCCCACAGGGGGACACTGCCGGGGCCGGGGACTGGCATGGGCTGAGCCGGCCTCTCTGCCTGGTCAATCGAGGGCAAAGCACGAGGCAGGTTTGGGTCCTGGCAGGGTCTGGCTCCCCTCGGGATAGGTGTGGGCTGTGCTCCCACCCTGGCAGGGCTTGGGACTCCAAACTGGGATGTTCCGTGTCGGGATGCTCGGTGCTGGAATGCTCTGGATGGGGGGGATGCTCCGTCCCGGGATATCCCGAGCGGGCGCGGCGGCCGCCCGGCCCCGGCTGCTGCTTTAAGGGGAGGGACGGAAGCCTGACCCGTCCCCGGGCTCGGCCGGGCCCTTAAAGCCTCCGCAGACCGAGCGAGCCCGGCTCCGACCCGCCGGGGCTGCCATGGGCTCCTTGGGGCGCTGCCTGGCCCGGAGCCTCCCCCGGGGCCAGCCGGGCCTGAACCCCCCCGGACCCCGCTGCTACAGCTCCGGTGAGACATGGCCCCGTCCCTGCCCTGCCCCTGGGGACCCTGTCTCCACCCTCATCCTGCCCCTGGGGACCCTGTGCCCACCCTCATCCTGCCCCTGGGGACCCTGTGCCCACCGCTGCTTCAGGGGACCCACTCCCCTTCCCTGGGGCCTTCAACCCCTTCCCTATCCTATCCCTGGGGACCCTTCCCACATCCCTGCCCTGTCCCCAGTCCCCTGCTTGTGCTGCCCCACAGAGCTCCTGTTGCCATCCTGTCCCCTTGGTGCCCCCTGCCCTGGCAGTGTCCCGGGTCCCTCCATCCCGGGCGGGTGGCAGCTCACGGGCTCCTTTCACCGCTCTGGGGTAGTCGGTGCCAGGCTCTGCTGTCCCCATCCCCCTGTGCTCCGTGGGACGGGGCAGAGGCCGGAGCTGGCGCTCCCTGACGGTCCCAAGGGGTTCAATGTCCCCAGGACTGTGCTGGGGGCACCCCTGTGAGGACAGGGCAGGACCCTGGCACAGCCGAGCCGTGTTCAGCAGTGCCCGGGGAGCGGGGGAGCTCACGGGGTCGGTTTGTCCAGCTCTGTCCCCGCCAGCACTGGAGCCACCCGGCCTCGCAGCCCAGGAGGGGTCCCCGAAGCTTGGGATTGGCAGTGAAGTGTCCTCTGTCCCTTTCCGCTCCTTCCTGTCCCCTCTGTCCCTGCAGCGGGCGGGATGCGCTGTCCCTTGGGGGCTTCTGTCCCCTCCCGCGGCGCAGCTGTGGCCGGGCCAGCGGCGGGGTGAGACCCTGCTGTCCCACGGGTGACACCCTGCTGTCCCACGGTGATCGATTTTCCTCTCCAGCAGCGCAGGGCTGTGGCCGGGGACCCTCCGGGCGGGGGAAAGGCCCCGGGGCCGGACAGGGGACAGGACAGTCCCCAGCACCGGAACACGCCACAGACATCCCTGGCTGAAAGGCTGTTTCCTGGCCACGAACATGTCCCCAACACCCATCGGGGCTTTGTGGCACGTCCCTTGGGACCCCACCAGCCTGAGAAGCACAGCTTGTCCAGGGGACGCTGCCCCGGGATGGGATGGGGACCGGGATGGGGACCGGGATAGGGACAGGGATGGGGGCGGGTTCCCGTGACAGCCTCGGGGCCGAGTACAACCCGCGGTGCCGCGGGGACAGTTCGGGGTGCTGCTGCCACCGTGCCGGTGTCCGGTGGGGCGCCGTGTCCCGCGGTGGTGACAGTGACCCGCGGTCCCCGCGCAGCCCCCGCGGCGCTGCAGGAGAGGACGCTGCTGGTGGCCAAGCCGGACGCGGTGCAGCGGCGGCTGCTGGGGGACATCATCCAGCGCTTCGAGCGCCGCGGCTTCAAGCTGGTGGCCATGAAGCTGCTGCAGGTAGCCGGGCCCGGCGGGGAACGCTGCCCCGGAGCCGGGAGCGGGGGTGGCCGGGGGACACCGCCCGGGTGTCACTGTCGCCGCCGCTGCCTCAGGTGGACCGGGGGCTCGTGGACCAGCACTACGAGCAGCTGCGGCTGAAGCCCTTCTACCCCGCGCTCGTCACCTACATGACCTCGGGGCCGGTGGTGGCCATGGTGAGGGGACAGCTCGGGGGGCTGGGGGGGCGCGGGGGTGCAGGGG
>VWYP01025236.1:183426-193476 GCA_013400435.1 Pycnonotus jocosus | reverse complement strand
GGCGCGGGGGCGCAGGGGACTCAGCTGTCCCTTGTCCCGCAGGTGTGGGAGGGCTACGACGTGGTGCGGTGCACGCGGGCCATGGTTGGGGACAGCAGCGCCGTGGGGACCATCCGGGGGGACCTCAGCGTGCACATCACCAGGTAGGGCCGCGGGGGGCGGGATCCCACGGCCGTGGCACTGTCCCCATCCCTGTCCCCTCACAGGAACGTGGTCCATGCCAGTGACTCCGTGGAGACGGCCCAGCGGGAGATCGGCTTCTGGTTCCAGCGGGACGAGCTGGTGGCCTGGGACAGCAGGGACAGGGACAATATCTACGGACTTTAGGGGCGGAGCCCGGCCGGGGGGCACCCCCCGCCCCCAATAAACCCCGGTGCCTCCAGCTCCGACTCCGCTTTCCTCCCTCGGATGTCACCAGCAAGTGCTGGCGGCTCTGGGACGCACTGGAATGTCCCCAGACAGCACTGGGGTGGTACTGGGAAGCTCTGGGAGGCTCTGTCATGTCCCCAGAGGGCACTGAGGTGACACTGGGAAGCTCCGGGAGGCACTAGGATGTCCCTAGAGGGCACTGGGGTGGTACTAGGAGACTCTGAGAAGTTCTGGGTGTCCATGGACTGTTCCTGGGGGCACTGGGTCGGTGCTGGGAAGCTCTGTGAGAAACTGGGATAGTGCTGGGAAGCTCTGGGATGAACTGGGATGTTTCTAGGAGCACTGAGGCAAGACTGGGAAACTCGGTAGGACCCTGGGATGTCCCTGAGAGCACTGGAACTGTACTGGGAGACCCTGTGAAGAACTAGGCTGTGCCTGGGGGGCTGCAGGGGCTCTGCAGGTGACTGGAAGAGACCAGGGTGGGGTCTGAGCTGTAAAACTGGAGGCTCTGTGCGACACTGGGACACCGCTGGGTGGCACTGGGACACCACTGAGAGGTATTGGGATGCCACTGTGAAGCACTGAGACACCACTGGGTGGCACTTGGGGCCACTGAGACACCACGGAAAGTACTGGGGCGCCACTGTGAGGTACTGGGACACCACTGGCACAGTGAACATCACTGGGATATCACTGGAAGCACTGGGATGGCACTAGGACAGCTCTGAGATAGCACTGGGATAGCTCTAGGACAGCATTAGGAGCACTGGGACAGCACTGGGAGCACTGAGACAGCACTGAGAGAGATCTGGAACAGTTCTGGGAGCACTGTGAGCACTGGGACACCACTAGGACACCACTGGGGCAGCACTGGGACAACACTGGGACAGCACTGGGAGTGCTGTGACAGCACTGGGAGCTCTAGGAGCACTGGGACAGCACTGGGACTGTTCTGGGACAGCACTGGGACAGCTGTGGGAGCTCTGGGAGCACTGGGACAGCACTGGGACAGCACTGGGACAGCACTGGGAGCTCTGGGAGCACTGGGACAGTTCTGGGACATCACTGGGACATCACTGGGACAGCACTGGGCGCACTGGGAGCACTGGGACAGTTCTGGGAGCGCTGGGGGCGCTGGGACAGCTCCATCGCCCCGCGCTGCAGTTCCCGCCGTGGCCGCTCGGTGTCGCTGTGTCGCGGAGCGCCTCCGTTGCCAGGCGACGGCGGCGGCGCCCGCGCAGGCGCAGTGAGCAGCGCCCGCCCCCGCCATGGCCGAGGCCGCGATGGCAGCGCGGGTGCCCCCGGACGAGGACGGGGATGAGTGCCTGCCCCAGTACCGGCACCTGCTCAGCCCCGACCTGCTCGCGTGAGTCCCGGCGCTCCGGGGGCCCGCCAGGGCCGCCTCCCCGGAGCCCGGCTCTGACCGTGCCTCTGTCCCGCAGGGGCCAGGTAGCCTTCATCACCGGCGGCGGCTCCGGCATCGGTTTCCGCATCGCCGAGATCTTCATGAGGTGCGGGAGCCCCTGCGGTGGGACAGTCCCCTCCTCCCCTCCCTCGTTTTCTCCTTCTTTCCCCCTTTGCCTTCTTCTCTTTCTCCTCTTTTCCCTTCCTTCTCTTCTTTCCCCGCACTTTCCTCCTTTTCACCCTCCTCTTCTCTTTCCCACCGTCCCATCCCGGGAAGAGCCCTCAGGGAGGCTCCGGGGCCCCGTTGGGGCTCTGGCTCTCCCCGTCCACATCCCGCGGGCTTGGAGCAGCAGCAATTCCCGCAAGGAACAGCCGAACTCCTGGTGATCCCGAGGTGCTGGTGAGGAGCCCGGCTCTTCTCACGCGTCCCTTCCCTGCAGGCACGGCTGCCGGACCGTCATTGCCAGCAGGAACCTGCAGCGAGTGTCCGAGGTGAGTCCGGGCTCCAGCGGGAGAGCTGCGAGCCCCGGGAATCCTTCTGCTCTCTCCCGGTGGAACTGGGAGCCCTGGGAATAGTGCAATAGGAGGAATGGCTTCCCAGCGCTTCCCAGCCTCACAGCCCTGGGCACTCGGCGGTGCTGGGCAGGGTGGTGCAGGTTTGGGGGCACCCCCAGCACAGCTCGGTTAATCTGGAACCTGCTTTGAGGGGGCTGCTCCACGGTCATGATGGCTTTTTGTGCGGGAGGGAGACAGAAATGAGCTGTGGGGGAGGTTTGTCAGCAGGGCAGAGCCCAAGGTTGCACAGAAACCTGTCCAAACACACTCCTACTCAGTGTGGAGTAAGGCCAGACCCCAGGGGCTGTGTGGCTTAAGATGGGTTGCACAGGTATCTTGAGTTTTGGGGCAGAGGGGAGAGTGCAGCTGTGATTGGCTGTTATTTCCCACTCCCTCATCCTCACGTGCCAGAAGAAGCTGCAAAGCTCAGCAGGTTTTTAGTCCTCAGGGGCCAGAGCCTTCTGAGGCCACAGAATCTGCAGTCCAGGACTCCAGCTGCTTGTGTACCTGTGTGTTGTTGGGGCTCAAAACCTCTCACAGAGCCCAAACCAGAAGCTGGAGCAGCTCTGGGTGTTGTGTGGAGTTGCTGCTGAGCTTGTGTCCCCCCCGTGCTTAATTTGCTGGGGAAAACCTTACTCTTAATGAGCCATAGGGGTGGCTTGTGACAAACCTTGAGCTGCAGAGCTGGTCCATCTCACAGCCTGACACCTGGCTGCTCTGTCTTTGCCCTTTTGCACGCTGACTTTTTGGACCTAAAGTGCAATTTTGCCTGGGCTCATGCCAAAAATGCCTTGCTGGGGTCCAACCTTTGTACTTGCCCTGCAGAGGTGTTGCCTGGGATGTGCTGTGTCCATGGCAGCCTATGCAGGTAACTGGGCTCAACCAGCTGTGGCCAGCCCAGCATCCAGTGTGGCTGGGATACAACATGCAGGAGCTTTCCCTGGCTACCCCAGGCCTAGCAGGGTGCAGCCAGGCTCTCTCAAGTCTCTTTTTGTTCTTTCAGGCTTCGAAAAAACTGATGGCAGCCACAGGGCAGCAGTGCCTGCCCCTGTCCATGGATGTCCGGCAGCCCCAGACCATCACGGCAGCAGTGGACGAGGCGCTGAGAGAGTTTGAGAAGATTGACATCCTCATTAATGGTGAGGATGGACAGGGCAGGGGAGGTTTGGGCTCACTGCCCCCGGGGCAGGCTGTTTTCCTGCACAGGCAGCCCTGGGAGCACAGAGGAAGCAGAGATCAGTGTGTGGTACATGGCCATTGTTTGTCTAAGTGTGGATCATCCCTGCTCCCCTCATGCTGGCTGTGCTGCTGGGCACCCAGAGCCACCAGTTTGTCCCTTACCAGGGCTGTCTCCACGTGCTCTCCAGCATGGGGACATTATCCCTCACCCTCCCTGCCACAGAAGGGCCCTGACATCTCTCCCAGCCCTGTCCTGCCTGTCCCTGTGGTTCAGGTGCTGCGGGGAACTTCCTGTGCCCAGCCAGTGCCCTGTCCTTCAACGCCTTCAAGACAGTGATGGACATCGACACCTTGGGCACCTTCAACACCTCCAAAGTCATCTTTGAGAAATATTTCCGGGTAAGTGGCACAGAGCCAGGGGACTCTCAGGAGATGCTCTGGTAGGCAGGGGGTAGTGTCAAACCACAGTGTGCTCCTGGGGAAATCAGGGAAGTGCAGGGACCCAGAGCCTCCCTGCACAGATCCACTCTGTTCCCTTCCAGGGATCCCAGCCCTGAACTGGGGATCTTCCCATCCCTTGCCCTGGGGCTTTGTGCTGTTGCAGTACCTTTCCATGTTCTGCCACCTGGAGAAGCTGTGATCTCCTGCTCCTTTTCCAGCTCTGCCACTTTCCCTTGGCCTTTCCTTCTACCCTGCACATCCCACCTCTCCAGCAGGGCCCTGCTGGCTGCCCCACCTCTGAGACTCAGTGGGTAGACCTGCCCCAGAGATGGCTTGGCAGTGCCTGTGGGTGACTGTCCCTCCAAGCCCAGCTCTCCTGTCCCTCAGAGCCCTCTGTGACCCTTTGTGCTGCTCCCTGCCTCACTCCACATCTCCTTTCCTTCCCCAGGACCACGGTGGGGTCATCGTTAACATCACAGCAACCCTGAGCTACCGAGGGCAGGCCCTGCAGGTGCACGCTGGGGCTGCCAAGGCTGCCATAGGTACCTCAACACACCCTGCTGGGGCTCTGAGCCACGGGGGGCCAGGAAAGAAGCCAGTTCTTCCTAAATACTGGGATGGGAAGATTGTCGTCGTAGGACACGAAAGAAAGATGAGAGACTCCAAATATTTCAGAAGGCAAAGAGCATAGAAAAAAAGCCTTTATTGTCTAATTCTCACTACCTTTTATAAGGTGTTCCCACACAGACTTAACAGGATTGGACAATAGGAACAACACCTCTCTAATCCCATTGGTTAAACTAGAGAAACAGCAAAACACCACCTGCAGAAGGATTGTTTTGAGAAAGGATTGTTGTTTGCCAAGATTGTTTTGAGAAGAAGCTTTCTTGAGAAATTTTTCCTTGGGAAAAGTTAGCAGCTGGTAGCAGGCTAAAATCTCTCAGACCCAGAAATATCAGGCCCACAGGAAGATGTGTTGGGGAGGGGCAAGAGTGAATCGGTGTGGTTACTGCATGCCTGGCTTTGGGATGAGGCTCTTCTCCCCTCCAGAGCCCTTTGCTCTCAGCCAGACTCTTCTGTGGCTTTTTTTCTCCCCTCAAAAGGAAATGGAATGTCTCTGCTCCTGTTTCTCACTCTGTTGCAATCCCTCTCCAGATGCCATGACCCGTCACCTTGCAGTGGAGTGGGGGCCCAAAAACATCCGTGTCAACAGCCTGGCCCCCGGCCCCATCTCAGGCACCGAGGGCTTCCGACGCCTGGGTGAGGCAGCCTGGGCTCCTGGCCCTGCCATGGCAGTGCCCTGCTGGTGTTCTCTGGCAGGGGACAGGAGGGGCCCCCAGTGCCACCCAGCTGGTGGGGGGTTGCTGCAGGGCACGGCTGTGCTGTGGCTTGGCTGGCACAGCTCTGTGGGAAGGGCTGTTCCCACATCCCTGGTACCTCCCAGGGCACTGGTTTGGCAGCAGTTTGGGCTCTCTGATGCCATGATGGAATGTGCTCCCCCAAAACTCAGCCCTGCCTGAGGGGTTGGCTCTTGTAGTCCATCAGCAGAGTGTGGTGCAGCCCCAGAGGATGGGAAAGACCTGGAGCTCTTAGAGTGGGTCCAGAGGCCATGAAGATGCTCCAAGGACTGGAGCCCCTCTGCTCTGGAGCCAGGCTGGGAGAGCTGGGGGTGCTCACCTGGAGAGGAGAAGGCACCAGAGACACCTCAAAGCCCCTTCCAGGGCCTAAAGGGGCTCCAGGAGAGCTGGAGAGGGACTGGGGACAAGGGATGGAGGGACAGGACACAAGGAATGGCTCCCACTGCCAGAGGGCAGGGCTGGATGGGAGATTGGGAAGGAATTGTTCCCTGGGAGGGTGGGGAGGCCCTGGCACAGGGTGCCCAGAGAAGCTGTGGCTGCCCCTGGATCCCTGGCAGTGCCCAAGGCCAGGCTGGACACTGGGGCTTGGAGCAGCCTGGGATGGTGGATGTGTCCCTGCCCTGGCAGGAGAGGAGAAGGAGAGATCCCTCCCAGCCCAGCCCATTCCATGATTCCATGGTTCTAAAACTCTCTGAGGTCCTGTCTTGAGCTCGCTGTGTCAGTACAAAATCCCTGCTGGGCTTGAGCTCCCTGTCCTTTAAATCTTCCCAGATTTTTATCCCAGGGCTGTGCCAGGATCTCATCCCAGTTCCCTGGAGCACTCAGCCAGCCCCATGGGCAGTGCTGCAGTGCCTGGCTGGCCATGGTGGTGGACAGTCATCCCATGGTCCAAACTGACTCTCTCCTGCTCCTTTTAGGTGGGAAATTGGCTGAGAAATCCGACCAGTTCTCCGTGATCCCGCTGCAGCGCGCGGGGAACAAGACGGAGATCGCGCACAGCACGCTGTACCTGGCCAGCCCCCTCTCGTCCTACGTCACCGGCACCACCCTGGTCGTGGACGGGGGGAGCTGGCTCACCTCCCCCAACAGCTTCTCTGCCTTGATGGGTATTGCCTCCTCCTCTGCTAAACTCTAGGTGACTGCATTTCCCCCTCGTGGGATTGGAGCAGGGCTCCGCAGGGAAACCCTGCTTTTCCCTGGGGCACAGGGCACAGGTCCCGTGAGGAGCAGCTGAGGGAGCTGGGAAAGGGGCTCAGGCTGGAGAAAAGGAGGCTCAGGGGGGCCCTTCTGGCTCTGCACAACTCCCTGACAGGAGGGGACAGCCAGGGGTGGGGGTCAGGCTGTGGTCCCAGGGAACAGGGACAGGACAAGGGGAAACAGCCTCAAGCTGTGCCCGGGGAGGTTTAGGTTCGGTGTTAGAGAAGATTTCTTTATGGAAGGGGTAGTCAGGCACTGGCACAGCTGCCCAGGGCTGTGGTGGAGTCCCCATCCCTAGGGGGATCTAAAGGCTGTGTGGATGTGGCACTTGGGGACATGGGTCAGTGGTGGCGTTGGCAGTATTGGGGGAACAGTTGGATTTGATGGTCTTAGGCTTTTCCAACTTAAACAATGATTCCTAACAATGATTCTCCCGGGACATGGCTGCCATAGCAGTGGGTGCAGTGTCCTCATGGGCAGTCCTAGGGATGACTTGGGACTCTCTCTGCTCCTGGATTTTCCCTTTGAGCCTGGCTTGTGACATGGCATCTTTTGGATGCTTGTCCAGATACCGGCACTATTCCCCCAAAGCAACACAATGCCCATTTTCTGTGCCCCAGCAGCAGGATTGAGCACAAAGAATCCCAAGAGCCTCTTCCTTTGATGAATTCCTGCAGCCTGGCAGGGCAAGGGGTCTCCTGCCTTCCTCTCCTCCCTGCCTGTGTCCCACCTGGCAGCCTCCATGAGCTGGGCAGGCCCCAGCAGGACTCTGTCCCCACCTCCACCCTCTCTTGCAGGTGTCTGGGCTGCAGGAGCCAACCAACCCCACTGATGGACAGCCTGGACAGACTGACAGACAGATGTGACCTGTGACACCACGGGGGACATCTCCCAGAGCCAGTGCCAACAGCCACAGCCTCTCCTTGGCCACTGGTGGTAGTGGTGACACTGCCAGTCCCATGTTTGCCCTGGGGACACAGCTCTGGGGTTCTGTGCCCCCGTCCTGTGCCATTGCTGCCTTCTGAGCTGCTGTGGCTGTGGGTGCACAGTGTGGAGGGCTCAGGTGGTCACTGTCCCTTTGTGGCTCCCTCCAAGCTGCTCTTGTGGCCTTTCCCAGGCCCCAAGCAGTGCCACCCATGGATATTCAACCTTTTACTCCCCTCTCCCTTATCTTAGCCTGAGAGCTGCTCCAGGCCCCCAGCAGCAGCTCCTTTTTGGGACGGGGAGCAGCTCAGCCCATCTGTGGTCGGGATCACCCAGCATGGTGGGCGCAGTTCTGCCTTGGCAATTCTTGGGGGGGAAACCCTGGCAGGGGGAGGTGGCTGTGTCCCCTGAGGTGTCCTGGGTGGGACAGTGGTCCTGGGAGGCTGCCAGGGATGCAGTTGGGATGTTCCTCTCCCAGAGCAGAGGTGGTGTGAGGGCAGATCCCCCAGGTCTGGCTCTGCTCTGCAGCACTGCAGGTGTCCAGTGGTCTGTCCACACCCATCTGTCTGTCACACCAGTGTCATGCTGTCTCCTTCCAGACACTCAGGCTGAGGGTAAGTGAAGGGCTAGAACTGGAATCCAGTCCTTTGCTCCTACTGGTCTGCAGGAGCCACAGTGGGGCTGCATGGATGGCACTGCTGGGGCCAGCCCTGTCCCTGGTGCTGGTGCCCTGGTGGACACCCACTGCTGCTATGCACCCTCCTGCTGCTGCTGGTAGTTTTTAGGCTCACTCTGGGCTCTAGGAAGCTTGCTCTCCCACTTAATTGTATTTCCTACTTGATTGTAGACTTGCCAGGTTTGACTCCTTCCTCCAGGCCACAAATAAAAAACTTGCCCCCTGAGCAGTGATGCCTCTCTGTGCAGCATGAGCCCCAGTGCCCTGCTCAGCTGAGTGGTCCTGGTGCTCCGAACTGGGCCCTGAGGGAAGGGGAAGAGCCACTGCTCCCACTGCCAGAGCCTTGTGTGGCTCCAGTCCTCAGCTCTGTGGTGCTCCAGGCTCAGGGGGCTTGGGGACCTGCCAGCTCCTCAGCCCCAGAGGCTCTGGGAAGGGGGTTCCAGCAGCAGAGGTGGTGGTGGGGAGGTGCTGAGGGCTTTGGTGAGAGACTCAGCCCTTCAGAGGGATGGGGATGCAGTGCTTGGCCTGGGATCTGGGTGTGTCCTCTGCCCCGGCTCCTGGGATTTAGCTCCAGCCACAGTATTCCTCTTCCTGGGTCACAGGATGTGTTTTTCTCCTGAGAAGGTGCTTGTGTCATGTGTGTTGGCCCTTCTGCCCAGCTGCAGCCTTGTCTCTGACCTGCATCCCTGTTCTGGGAGGCTCCATGCATTTCACTGTTCAGCCATGACCAGGTCACTTGGGCACTGTCAGGGCTGTCCCAGCTCTGTGGCTCCTCAGGAAGTGGAGCTTGGCCATGTCCTCCAGCAGCAGGGGAAGGAGCATGGCCTGGAGCTGCAGGAACCCATCCAGGCGTGCAGAGCTGCCACTCACAGCATCAGGGTGTCACCTCCAGCCCTGCAGGTGCCTTGCTCCCCTGCCAGTCCCATCCACACAGGAAGCCTGGCTACTTGAGCTGTCTGGAAGCTGGGAATTGTATTGCCCAGGGGACTCTGCAGGGAGTGGTTTGGGCATGTGTCACCATGCAGCTGTGCTTCCTCCTGGGGGACTGACAAAGGAGCCCCTCCTGTCCTGCTCACCTTTAGGAGTGGCTGAGGTGAGGAAGAGGATTTGGAGTGGAGGTTTCTATGACTGGAGAGAGGTGGCATCTTCTCTGGGGATGCTGCTGAACTCTGGCTGTCAGGGCTGGGGGACACATTGTGGCCCAAACAGGCCGATCCTGAGATGTCACACACCTCCATGGCCTGGGCAGGGTCACTGGGGCCATGGATGCTCTTGCTTATCAAGTTTGCTGCTAATTATACCTCGGGGCTGTAATTCCACCCACTGGGCCAGCTCATGGGTGTGTTAGCGGGGTCATCCTGGTGCTCCAGCAGAAACTGCAGGTGCACCGAGCCTGCAGGCTGTCAGCCCTACACACGGGCATTAATTAACCCATTGATGTGGTCCCACGGGTGTCCCGGTGCACAGTGCTGTCCCACTGGGGTTGGGGGTCCCGGAGCACAGCTCATCTCCCCAAGGGATTTGGGTGCCTCAGTGCACAGTTCATACCTGGAGCAGCTGGGTGCTCCCCGGGTTGGGGGGTCCCGGAGAATGGTTTGGGTTTGGGGTCTCAGGGCGTGGTTTGGGCATTGGGTTCTGGAGTGTGGTTTGGGATGCCAGAGCATTGTTTGGGTTTGGGGTCCCGGGGCGTGGTTTGGGATGCCAGAGCATTGTTTGGGTTTGGGGTCCCGGGGCGTGGTTTGGGATGCCAGAGCATTGTTTGGGTTTGGGGTCCCGGGGCGTGGTTTGGGATGCCAGAGCATTGTTTGGGTTTGGGGTCCCGGGGCGTGGTTTGGGATGCCAGAGCATTGTTTGGGTTTGGGGTCCCGGGGCGTGGTTTGGGATGCCAGAGCATTGTTTGGATTTGGGGTCCCGGGGCGTGGTTTGGGATGCCAGAGCATTGTTTGG
>VWYP01025236.1:169766-182673 GCA_013400435.1 Pycnonotus jocosus | reverse complement strand
CCCGGTGTTCGACGCCCTGGACCGCGACGGCGATGGCTTCGTGCGTGTGGAGGAGTTCGTGCAGTTCGCCACGGCCTACGGCGCCGAGCAGGTGAGCACCGGGCACCGGCACCGCACCTGCCCACCGCGGGCCCCGGGCCGTGCTGGCTGCGGGCCGCTGCTGGCTCCGGCACCGCTCGGTGTCCGGTGGCCCCGCCGCCCGAGGGTGATGGTGATGGTGGCTCCTGTCCGGCTCCGGCCCTTGGAGAGCGGCAGTGTCCCCAAGGACAGCGCTGGCATCGCCCGGTGAAGGGCACGCGTGGCCCCAGCGGCTCCCCCTGCGCCCGGGAGGAGCCGGAGCTGCCGCGATCCCGGGGAGCAGCAGCGCCGCTGGGAGCCCGCGGCTCTTTGTTCTCCATCACCGCCGCGGGGCTTGGCCGGGCAGCGGGGCCATCCCGGGGCCGGGGCTGCTCCGTGCCTCCCTTGCTGACACCGCACTGCCCATGGGCCACCTCCATAGCGGGGAGCATCCCTGCCATGGAACGAGGTGATCCTTAAGGGCCTTTCCAACCCACACCGTTCCCTGGTACCTCGCTTATTCCGGGTTTGACAGCCTCAATGTGTGTTTTTTCCCCCGTTTCTGCTGCTTGGTGCCCTGGCGAGCTGGTGTTCCCCTGCGGCACATCAGAGGCGATGTAATTTGAAGCTGCCTGGGCTGACCCAAAATGGAGCAAGCTCCGGCAGCGCTCACCAGGGGATGGAGATGGATTTGTTGGTGTTTCATGCATTGGCCTGGGCTGGCATCGCTACCGGGAAAAGAAGATTTATTTTTTTTTAAGGCGTGCAGGTATTGCTGTGAAGTTCCCCTGTGGCTGCCCAGGTCTGCTCTCGTTCTCCATCCGTGGCTGCTGCTTGGTTATTTAAGTGCCATGACAAAGCAAATCATGTGTGAAGGAGGCTTTTGGTGGAGGAGGGCTTTTTGTCCCTATCGTCGTGCTAGAAACACCTCTCAAAGATAAAACCAAGATATTTATTTTAGAAAAATAGCCCTGCAAAGTGGAGACAGGGAACTTCTTTGTGTTGCTGATGGGGGCACTGTGTGTGCAGAGGGTCTCAAGGTGTGAGCACAGGTACCTCGAGCTGCTCCTGCCTGTGCCAGGAGAGAGGCTTTATTCATAAATCCTCTGTTCTGCACTGTCCTGCCGTGGGCCAGGTCCCCTGTGCCATCGCTGTGTCCCCCTGCTGTCCCCAGCAGAGGAAGCAGGAGCAGATGGTCCATGGAGGCTCCTGCACACAGTGCCACCTCCCTGGGAACTGTTTGCCTTCGTGTCCCTTGCGTGGAGCAGCCCAAGGACGTGGGAAATGGGGACAGGAGGTGGCATGTGCGTGGCAGGGGACATGGCAGGTGACTCTGGGTGTGCAGCTCAGCCTGGCAGTGCCTGCTGCTGGCATGAGGATGGTGCCAGAGCTCCAGAGGGGCCTCACTGAGCCTGGAAAACACCCTCGGAGAATGGTCTGGGGAGTGGCTGTGGCTGCTCAGGTCACTCCAAAGCTCAGGGGGGTGTCCCTGGGGTTTTTGTGTCTGTCCATCTGGGAAGGGGCTCTGCAGGCTCCCTGTTGTGTCCTGCTGAGCACAGCTAATGCTGCCTGTGCTGCCATAAATGATGCTTTGAAACCCCGTTTCTCTTCAGCAAGAGGCTGGTCCAGGCAGCTCTGGGCATGCAGGATAACTGGGTGCTGGTACCCGAGCACCCTGGGGAGGCTGGTGTGGCAATGCCTGAGCCAACAGGTCCTGGGCACTCCAGGGGACTGGCAGAGGAGGAAAGGTGATGCCTGTGTGTGCAAGAGGACTTTTGGAGAGTCTGCAGCTTAGAAAAGACCAGGGCACACTGAGGGAGGAGGAGAAGGGGTTGGTGACTGGATCTGTGAGCTCCCAGCAGATCATGGAATCACGGAATACCCACAGGGATCATCCAGTCCAGCTCCTGGCCCGGCACAGACCCCCCAACAATCCCACCCTGGGCATCCCTGAGAGCTCTTCCAGACACTCCTGGAGCTCTGGCAGCCTCGGGGCTGTGCCCATTCCCTGGGGAGCCTGGGCAGTGCCAGCACCCTCTGGGGAAGAGCCTTTCCCTGATATCCAACCTAACCCCCCTTGATGTGTGGAGTAATAAAGAGAGGAGTTCTGGGGAAGTTCCTTGACCTATTTTGCATGAAGCAGCTGGAACTTGGGCCCAAGCTGGGTCTTTTGGAAGACAGAGATCCAGCTCAGGTGGAAGTTCAAGGGGAGGAGCATCCCCGGTGGGTAAAACAGCGTTCAGGTGACTAAACGGGACCCTCAAGGTGGAAATAAAAGTTGTGCCACAACTAGAACTGGGATGCTGTGAGAGAGGGGACGGGGTTTGCTGGCTGGCTGGATAATCACAAAGGACAGTTAATGAGGAATAAATTCCAGCCCTCTCGCTGGAGGTCCTGGTTCCTTTTTTCCTCCCCTCCTTCCTCCTGCCCACAGGGGTGGGTTCATAGCGGTGGAACAAATGGCTAAAGTTAAGCACCACAAGCAGCAGATTGCTGAGGCTGGAGAGGGCTGAAGGGTTAAGGAGAGCCTGTGTGTGTGTATCCACATGGCCGAGGAGCTGCAGAGCAGCAAGTGTTGTCTTTAGCGCTCACTCAAACACCCAGAGGCATTCATGGGCTGCTGAGTGAGCGCTGTCAGCTCGCTTGGCTGCAACAATTATTAGCTAAATGTCAAAGGGAAGGCACCAGCTGGCGTTTATTCCACAAACACGATGGGATTGTGGATTTCTGGTCGGATGAATTGGGTATTTTTCTCTCCGTGGGGATAAGAAATGCGATTGGGACGGGGTTTTGCTTAAGCAGCTTGGGGTGTTGGAAGGTGACTGGGAGAGCTCCGTGGTGCTGGCATGGGGAGGAGATCGGGGCAAAGATAAAGGCAGTTGGTTTGGATCTGCACTGATAACAGCTGATAGGGATCGAGGCTCTTCCAGTGCCTTCATCTTCAGAGGGTGATGAGGGGATGGTGCTGGGGGGGACACCTGGGCCGGGGTGGCCTTGAGCAGGGAGGGACAGCCTTGGGCTGGTCCTCCCACAGCCTCTCCCAGGAGGATGTTTGTCCAACATGGATTGTTTTGCCACTTGAAAGGCTCACATGGACCCCTGATATGCTCTGTGGATTTACAAACAAGATGTGGGACAGAAAGGTCTTGAGGACAACTTGACTTTCCTTGAGAACAATTTGATTTTTTCATCTAAAACCCCTGGACTGCTCCCAAACCACCTGGGAGGCAGCTGCCAGTGGTGGTGTGTTTTTATTGTCTCCTTCCTCCCCCTTTTCCCAGCATTTCTCTGGGATCTGATGCTCCCTGGAGCCACTGGCTGGGACAGAAGGAGGGAGTAAGATTGGCTTAAATAGCGAACAAGGAGGTGGGGGCACACTTGATGTCACTTTTATGTCACCTTGTAAAGCAGGAGGGGTTGTGCCTTGCACTTCTGGGGGTTGCACAGAACCAAAGGCCATTGTGCAACCACTTTTGGTTTAATTTTTTTATTTCAAAACTTAATTTTATGTGTTTTCCCCACTGTACCCTTGCATTGTGTCTGTCTGGATGAGGTGACAGAGCCCAAGGCTTTTCTCCCTGGGTTTATTTCCAGCAGGCTCAGAGGAGAATGGATTGTTTGTAAGGCTGAGGACAAGCGTTCTGCTGGCACCTTGGGTTGTTTTTCCTTTTTTGTTTTGATTTATCAGACAATTGGAGAAGGAAAAGCCTCTTGCACCACATGATCTCACTGCCTTGGCTCAATTAAGAGAAATCCCAGAGTTTGTCTAACTCACTTCCAAAGGCTCCTGTTCCAAGGGATCTTCAGCCTTTTTTTTCCCTCTTGATGATCAGTTTGAGCTTCATTTCAGTGAGATTTGTTCTGCTTCCTTTAACATTTCCATCCCTCAATACCTGTCCTGCCACCACATCAGCTCATCCTCAGCTGAGCTCTCCATATTCAGCTTTTAACTTTCCCTCTGGGGATGGTTTCTGGAGGGTTTTATCAGATTTGTTGTACTTTTCCCAGCACTTTCTCAGCCTCTTGGAATGGGGTGCCCAGCCTGAGCTGAGAGCTGCGGAACAAATCCCATTTTGGGGCTGGCAGGGATCACTCCAGACAGCAGCTGCAAAGAATCCTGGAGTTGGTTTCTATTTTTGAATAAAACAATCTGAAAATCTGGCAGTTGGTTTCTGTAATGAAGTCTGGATAGTGTCAAACTGCAGCTTTTTAGTGTCACCCCCCTATGGTGATGGCAGGCTGGTTTTCCCTGCTCCCCTCTGATGGATCCCTTGGGATGTGTGTACCTGCATCCAGGGCTTCCTCCTTCCAGCTCCCTTGGCCATGCTGACCCTGCATCTGATTTTGGATGTCCTCCCTCTTCCCCTTCAACTCCCTGTGAAATCTAATGATCTCTGTCATGAGGAAACCTCAATTACTGGGGTATTTTTTTTCTTTTCATTTTCTCATGGTTCTTACACAGTTTGAGCAGAGGAAATGCTGGTTTTGTGAAGAGATTTCTAAAATTACCTATCATGGTTTCACAGGCAAGTGGGGCTTAAATTATCTCCAACTGTGTTGCTGCTGCTGTGCCTTCCAGGGGCTTTAATTGCTGTTTGACTTCATAGAATATCCTGCCTTGGAAGGATCATCCTTGCAGCTCCTGGAATTTGATTCCTGCTGTGGAGAGGGGCTGGGATGGCAGTGGGAGATGCTCTGGCTGTGCAGGAGGTGCCTGTGAACACCCCTGTGTGCTTTGGAGCAGCAACACATCTGCAAGGTTTGGTTGCTTTGACCGAGGGCCCAGTTTTTTCCCTCAAAGAAAATCATGGCAGGGAATTTGTGGGTTTTGGGAGATTGGGTGGGAGCCCTTTCCTCGCCTCCTCCCTCCTCTCCTCCCTCTTCAAAGAGCTTTTACCACCATCAATAAATACCAGGTCTGTGTGCTCCAGGAGCTCCAAGACAGGAGTTTTTCTTTCTCCCCTCAGAGAGGAAAATGCTTCCAAGCCAACATTTTTTGTGTAATTTTGGGCGAGGTGGTGGCTGGTTTGCAAATTCCATTTTCAGCTCACTTGATTCACTTATAAATATCCCAAAAGGCTCCGAGGAAGAGACGATTCCTGTGCTCCTGGGGTTTTTTTAGCTGCTCCTGCTCAGGTTTGGCTTTAAGCTCCTGGGAATGGTGGGGAGGGCTGGGAGCAGCTCAGCCCAGGGCAGAGCTCTCTGGTGATGTGTTTGTGGCTGCAATCAGAGGGGTGGATGGTTTATCCCAGCGGGATCCAGCCCTGTGAATGCTCAAAGGCTGGGTTTGTCTGCGTGGGCTGGCAGGAGGGTGCTGGTGGTAATTTTATCCCAGCTACCAGTTCATTAAATCAACCTTTTTATTCTGCCTCGCCCCTTCAGGTTGAGAGTGCAGGGAATGCTGAGTGGGGTGTGGATTTTTGGGAGAGGGGCTCCAGACAAGGGCCTGGAGGAACAGGACACAGGGAATGGCTTCCCACTGCCAGAGGGCAGGGCTGGATGGGATATTGGGAAGGAATTGTTCCCTGGGAGGGTGGGCAGGCCCTGGCACAGGGTGCCCAGAGAAGCTGTGGCTGCCCCTGGATCCCTGGCAGTGTCCAAGGCCTGGAGCACCCTAAGATGGTGGAAGTTGTCCCTGCCCATGGCAGGGGGTGGCACTGGATGGGATTTAGGGTCCCTTCCAACCCAAAGCAGTCTGGGATTTGTTTAGATCAAGGTTAGTTGTGTTCCTCTGGAATTTGAGTTCATTCCTGCAGATAAAGAAACCTTGGTTACCCAGAGGAAGGCAGAAGCCTCAGTGCCACCCTTGCAGGGCTGGCACCTGCTGTGGGTGGGGGAGCAGAGCTGGGCTGTCCAGGGAGGGGGTGTGGGTGCAGCACCAGTGAAGAGCCCAGCTGGTACTGGATGGGCACTGCCCAGGCTGGGACAGGAGCCCCAGCAGCACAAAAGGAACCATCTGAGGGTGTTCAGTGTTGGAGTGGAAAGATCTTAATCCCATCCTGTTCCAGCCCCTGCCATGGGCAGGGACCCCTTGCATTATCCCAGGTCACTCCAAGCCCTGTCCAACCTGGCCTTGGACACTGCCAGGGATCCAGGGGCAGCCACAGCTTCTCTGGGCACCCTGTGCCAGGGCCTCCCCACCCTCCCAGAGGAGAATGTCTCAGTAATATCCAATGTAAATCTCTCAGTTCCAACCCATTCCCCCTTGTCCTGTCACTCTCTGCCTGTGTAAAAGTCGTTCTCTCTTTTATAAACCCCCTTTAAATACTGAGAGAGGTGGATTCATGAGAAGCTTCCCCTCAGGAGCAGGGTATTTCCTAAGGCTGTGATTGATTGAAATTGGATTGGGGTCATGATAATGAACTGATTGAAGTGTGATAGTGCAGCACAACACAGGGCTCATTTGGAGCTGCTCTTGCCCACAGAGCCCTCTCCCAAAGCATTCCCAAGCTGCTGATACCATTATGTAACTCAGCCCAGACAGTAATTGATAATCATTACAATTGCCCACAGAATTCCTCTCCACTTTATTCCTGTTTGACTTTCGTTTGCTGCTCATTGTCAGAGGAATGATCTGCTTGGAACCCAGGGGCTTTTTTTTTTTTTTTTCCTTCATTCCTGGGTTTGGAATTTTGCAAAACAAATTACTTCCCTTTAGCCTCAGCCTGCTTGGGCAGGGAGAGCTGCTTCTGCTGGGCCACCCTCAGCATCCTCTCTGCCACGGGACCAACATTTTTCCAGCTCTAGGAAGCTGGTGGCAGTGAACCATGGCTTGCTTCTCCCTGTTCCTCATGCCTGGCTCCATCTTTTCATCATTCCTGTGTGGATTCCTGGCCTGACACCCCGGGCAGGTCCCTGCTGAGCCCAGGGGAGCAGTGCCAGCCATTCCCTCTGTGTGGTTGTGTGAATTCAGGCACCCGTGGAAAATGGAGGTAACAAAGCTGCCAGACTGGTTCTGCTGGGCTGAGAATAAGAGTTGAGGTTGGAAAGGAGCTCTGGGATCATTGAGTCCAACTGTTCCAACATTGCCAAGGCCACCCCTGAAACGTGTCCCCAGGTGCCACATCCACTCGTTTTTTGAACACCTCCAGGGATGGTGACCCCACCACTGCCCTGGGCAGCTCTGCCAGTGCCTGACCACCCTTTCAGTGAAGAAATTTTCCCAATATCCAACCTAAAACTCCCCTGGTACAGCTTGAGGCCGTTTCCCCTTGTCCTGTCCCTGTTCCCTGGGAGCACAGCCCGACCCCCACCCCTGGCTGTCCCCTCCTGTCAGGGAGTTGTGCAGAGCCAGAAGGGCCCCCCTGAGCCTCCTTTTCTCCAGGCTGAGCCCCTTTCCCAGCTCCCTCAGCTGCTCCTGGTGCTCCGGCCCCTTCCCCAGCTCTGTTCCCTTCCCTCCAGGTGTGTTTGGTCCCAGGGCCCAGAGCTGTCCCTGTGCTGGAGGTGCCCCAGGGGTTGGTTCCATGCCTTGCTCCCATGGTGGCAGGTGCCTGTCACACACAGAGTGAACCTGGCCTTGGGGAGTTGTGCATTTGGGACCTGCAGTGTCTCTCCCACATGCCAACAGCATTCCCAGCTCCTCTCAGAGTGCAGTCCATGCTCTTGGTGTGCACTGAGCTGCCTGGAGCTGCTCTCCTGACGAGGTTTTTTGGGACATCTGCAGTGCAGCTGTTGGCTGAGCCAGCCCAGTCTGCAGGACAGTTGTGCTTCCCTGTTTATCCTGTGTCAGACAGAGCCCCTAAAGCTCCTCTCAGCTTTTATTTTCCACTTTCAAATCTTTCCATCTTCCAGTGCTCTTCCCACACGTGGGATGTGCTGAGGGCTGATGCTTTGGGTTCAGGCCTGAGGCCTCCCAGCAGGGCCAGGACTGCAACCAGCCACAGTGGGAGAAACACCAGGGATTTCATCAGGCTGCTCTCAGAATCACTGGCTGTTCATATATTTGTGTGCCTGTGCCTTGGATCTTCCAATATTTGTGTGGGAAGGAGCTTAAAGATCATCCAGTGCCACCCCTGCCATGGGCAGAGACACCTTCCACCATCCCAGGCTGCTCCAAGCCCCAAAGTCCAGCCTGGCCTTGGACACTGCCAGGGATCCAGGGGCAGCCACAGCTTCTCTGGGCACCCTGTGCCAGGGCCTGCCCCCCCTCCCAGGGAACAATTCCTGCCCAATCTCCCAGCCGTCCCTGCCCTGTGGCAGTGGGAAGCCATTTCCTGTGTCCTGTCCCTCCATCCCTTGTCCCCAGTCCCTCTCCAGCTCTCCTGGAGCCCCTTTAGGCCCTGGCAGGGGCTCTGAGCTCTCCCTGGAGCCTTCTCCTCTCCAGGTGAGCACCCCCAGCTCTCCCAGCCTGGCTCCAGAGCAGAGGGGCTCCAGCCCTTGGGGCATCTCCGTGGCCTCCTCTGGAATGACTCCAGCTCCCTGTCCTTATGTTGGAGGCCCTTGATGTGCTTGGGAGCAGGAAGACACCTCCAGGCTGAAGGAGAGCTCTGTATTAACAGGGCAGTCACAGTTCATCCTTGGGATACCTGGCATGAGCCTTGTTTTGGGATCCCAAAACTTCCAAGCCCAAAGAATGGCCCTGAAGATGCCATGGAGCAGTGGGAATGCCAGCCTGGGCTTTCTGCATGGCTCAGAGCTCTGCAGAAATGGTCTCTTCTCCCCAAATTTTGGGTTGTGACGTGGCTTCCCCTTCCCTGTAGAGCTTTTGCTGGAGCTGGTGTGGGGCAGAGTAAATTACTGATGGTCCTGTGGGTTGTAGGGGGAGGGAAGAGGAGGGGACATGACCAAGGAGAGCCTTGGGGACAATTCCTCCCAAAGTGCCACTGGTGCTGAGCTGGAGTGCTTGGTGTTGGCTCCATGGTGGGGAGCAGCTGGCAGAGCCCCAGTCCCTCTGACCCTGTGAGTGGTGCTGGATCCTTCCCTGGCACAGGGCTGTCCTGATTTTGGGGCTGCACTGGGGTTTTCCTGAAGGGCAGTGAGGATGGGAGAGCCTCAGTGGCTCGGGGATGGGGCTCCATCACTGCTGGCACCAGGGTTCCTTATGGCTGTGGGCTTGCTCCAGGCCCTTTATTCCTGATTTTGGTCAGGGATTTTCCCCTCTCTAGGGAGAAAACTGCTTTTAAAGCAGAGAATTGTGGAGGCTGCTGTGGGGAGAGGTTCCAGGCTGCTGGGAGGCTTCTCCCCATCCAGCTCCTTCCAGTGTGACAGCAAATCCCCTTTTCCCAGGAATGCTGTGACTAAACTGCCTGTGCTCCCTGTTCCCACAGCCTGTGATCCTGTTGAAGCTGAAGCACTCAGGGACGGTGGTGTTGGATGGGAATTTGTGTGCTGGGTGAAATGACATTGATTCCTGAGTTCCTGTGTGTGTCCTGGTGTGTCCCAGCTCCGCATGGCATGGGCTGGGGACAGCTCAGGGATGTCCTGTGGAGCTGTTGGTGTCCCAAGGGTGGTTACAGCTTTGTTTCCAGGCTCAGTGTCCCTCTGTTTGGCAGCCTGGCCAGCAGCCTCGCAGCTCCCCGATCTATTTATTTTTAATATCACATTGTAGTTTTCCAGGAGAAGGAGCTCCTGTTCCCTCTGTGCAGTGTCCCGTGGTGAATTGCCAGTGGTGTTTCACTGTGTTTGAGTCAGTGGTGCTGCTGGAAGGGCTGTGCAGCCTGCAGGCTGTTCCTGCTTCCTCCTGTCCCCTGAGGAAGGAGGGTTGAGGAGCTGCTGCTGCGTCATCTGGCAAGGCCTGGTGGAGCCGACTGTGGAAAATCCATTTGCCAGAGTCCAGTAGGAAGCTGGGCTCCAGCAAAATGTGCAGGAAGTCAAAGGAGCCCAAAGCAAGAGTTTTTAGGGAGGAGAAGCTGGTGGGGGCAGGAAGCAAAGGGTGGGGGCTGCAGTGGGCACGGGGCTGGGCTGGGATCCATGGGGCTGCTCCTCAGTCCCACATTCCCAAACAAACAGAGCCTGAAAGGAGGGGCTGCTGAGGGGCTCTGCCCGGAGAGGGAGTGTCTGTACTGAAATTCTCCTGTTGGGGCGATCACATTCAGTCCCACCTTGCCTTGAGAGGCTGAGCCGGCCATTGAGGCTTTCAGCACTGCCTTTGGCTGGGGAGGGATGTAGAGGCAGCTGTTGCCTCCCTTTTGCCTTGCCACATTCCTTATTTTTTCCAGGGGAGTGACTGTTCTTCACCCTGCTCACTGTGTATGTGTGAGGAGTTTACAGCTGGGGGGAAACTCAAAATTTGGATCTCCTTGTGGAATTTTTTCCCCTGTGTTTGTTAAATGAATGCAGCAACCAGCTAATCCTCTCCTGGCTGTTTGGAGCTCTAGGGCTACCGTCCTGGCAGGAGCACGGCAGGGAGGATGCAAAGAGCAGAGGGAAGGTTTGTGGAACCTTCCTTGAAAGGTGCATGGGGAATTTTGGAAGCTTTGGTTTTGAACAGGAGAGTGCTGGAGGTCTTGGTGTGGAATTGGAGCATTCTGGAGAGCTTGGTGTGGAGCAGGAGGGTTCTTGGTGTGCAGCAGGGAATTCTCTTGTCCTCTGAGCTGCAGCTCCAGGCTGTGTGGAGCATCCATCCCGTTCTGGCATGGTGGGGAGTGAAGGACAGGCACAGGCAGGACTGAGAGCCCTGGGCACAGAGGTGGCTCCCCTGAGCAGGGCAGGGCCCTGGCTGCCAGCCTGGCAGATCCCTGCACAGCCATGGAGCACATTCCAGGCCTCTTGCTGCTCCCCTGTTTGCAGGGGGTGCTGGGGAGCTTTGGGCTTGCCATGGGGTGGTTTGTGAGTGTGCTGATGCCTTCAAGCCTCGTGTTTACAATCCCTGAGGTCCTGGGCTTCCCAAGCTGAGCATGGCATCGCAGCCTCTTCTCCCTCGCTCCAGGAATCAACCTCTGAGCCTTTGATCCCTTCTGGACTCTTTTTCCCCCCTCTGGCATGGCTGCTCTGTGTCCTTCACACAAACAGCCCTTTCTGGAGCTGCCTGAAGGGCTGCCAAGGGGAGGGGAGTAACTTGAAGCAGCTCTAGAAAAGAACGAGGCCTTTATGCTTTGCTGGTCTCGGCTTCGGGCCTGTTTGTGTCCCAGGGAGCTCAGGTTTGCCAGGCTGGGGCTGGGCTGGGCAGGTTCCTGCTCTGCTCTTCAGCTGCTCCTCTTTGCAGCTCCACCTTTGTGCCCACCAATTCCTGCATTTACAGGCTGAGAGCTGCAGCTCTGCCCTCAGCACAGGAAGGACCTGGAGCTGCTGGAGAGAGTCCAGAGGAGGCCACGGAGATGCCCCAAGGGCTGGAGCCCCTCTGGAGCCAGGCTGGGAGAGCTGGGGGTGCTCACCTGGAGAGGAGAAGGCTCCAGGGAGAGCTCAGAGCCCCTGCCAGGGCCTAAAGGGGCTCCAGGAGAGCTGGAGAGGGACTGGGGACAAGGGATGGAGGGACAGGACACAGGGAATGGCTTCCACTGCCAGAGGGCAGGGCTGGATGGGAGATTGGGAAGGAATTGTTGGCTGGGAGGGTGGTCAGGCCATGGCACAGGGTGCCCAGAGAAGCTGTGGCTGCCCCTGGATCCCTGGCAGTGCCCAAGGTGAGACTGGAGCAGCTGGGATGGTGGGAGGTGTCCCTGCCCATGGCAGGGGGTGGCACTGGATGATCTTTAAGATCCCCTCCAACCCAAACAATTCTGTAATTCTGTGACCATGGTCCTGTTGTATGAGTGACAGCCTTTGTGCTTTGGGGAGGGTGAGTGTGCCCAGCCAATGAGAGGATTTATCTGGGATGTGCCATGGGGCTTTTGTGCTGTTTTCCAGCCTGGAGAGGAGCCCAGGGAATCAACCAGCACAGCCCTGGGATTCTGAGCCTGGGCAGCCTCTGTAACCAAACTGCCCCACCACACAAACACCTGGCTTTGCTGCAGGGCACTCTGCACAGAGCCACACCAGGCAAAACATTCAGCATCTTAAAATGCCTCATCCTTGGTATGTGACCTCCTGGTGTGTTTTATTGTGTTGCCTTTTCCTTCAGATCAGCTGCAAACCCTGGGGAGGCTCTGTATCCCTGTTCAGAACAACCCAGGCTGGCACTTGGCTCTTCCCCCTGGGTAGCTCCACACTCCACCAATGCTTCTGTTTTATCTAAGCAGTGACCAGACACTAAACCTCTTTTTTTTTTTTTGCTTGATTTAACTCGGCCTCCTGCCCTGAGCCGCGTTTGGGAGGGTGAGAACAGGTTTCCCTTGTCATCAGAGGAACAAAAACTAGAAACAAAGGCTTGGAGGGTGGAGGAAGAACCCTCTTGAAGTTCATTAAACAAATAAATGTTTAGAGTAGAGCATCGTGGCTGCTGAAGCCTTTGAGTGCTTAGGGAGCGACAGGAAATCTGGAACACTTGAGACAAACAATTAAATTTGGATTTAATTTAAAACCATCTCAGCGTAACTTATATTCCTGTTAATGTCTCCAAACCATCCTTGAAGTTGTTTGTTTAAATATGTTTTTATGCTTCAGTGGCAGCAATTGAGGGATAATTTGGAAATGTCACACTTGGCATTTGAGAACACACTTAAATACCACAAATTGAGGCTCCTGAAGCCCTGGTGAGCACAGAGGTGTTCCTGCCTCCAGATATCCTTGGGGCTGGTGGGGTTAGTCCAAAAAGGTCCTGTACAGACCAGAGGAATTTCTAGCAGCAGGTAAAATACCCCAAAATTCCGGATGTGAGTGATGCAGGTGGTGGAGATCATTTCCTACAGTTCAGCTCCACGCTCTGCACCAGGGCCTGGCTGGATCCTTTTGTCCTGGTTTCTTGTGGACATGGGCAGGAAGGATGGGAGTCCTCAGGCTTTTTTGGCTGCCAGCTCTTTAAAACATATTCTGGCTT
>VWYP01025236.1:122720-169685 GCA_013400435.1 Pycnonotus jocosus | reverse complement strand
TCCTTTTTTTTTTTTTTTTTTTTTCCCATTTCCTTTTGGATTTTGAGGGTTTGAAGGAAGGTCTTTTCCTCTGCAGGCTCCCAATGCATGGAGGAGGAGATCTGGTCTCAGCTTTGGGCTGGTTCTTGGCTCACGCTTGGCTTGGAGATCTCTTCCTTCTCTTTCCAAAAGGAGTAGACAGGAGTTTGATGGGCAGGGAATTCTCTCCTGTCCATTCTGTATTTGCATCTCTCCTCTCTGGCATTTCCTGCAGAAGGAGCCTGGGAGAGGCTTTGGGGGCAGAGTTAGGGGGGGGCAAGACTGGGTGAGAAACTGCCCCAAGGAGGTGATGTCCAGCAAAAGCTGTGGCAAAAGGCTGAGGAGCTTTTCTCTTGGATTAACAGGAAAAGGAGGATTTGTTAGGCAAGTGAGTGTATTAAATGGCAAAGATCTGGTCTTCCTGGGAAGAGGATCTGTCTTCCCCTTGGGAATTTGCTCACTCTGTTCCTTCTCTGTCTTGGTTTGTGGGTGATCTCTCTCCCATTCCTCTGCTTTTTATACTTGCAGGCTTATCCTTACAATAATTATTCCTCTTTATTGCTCCTAAAGGTGGGAGGTTTATTCCCCTTCTACCTTAAATAGTAGTTGTTTAAGATTATTTCTTCTGTGGCAGGAACTTCTGTGGCAGGAGAAGATGAGAACAAACCATGCTGAGGCTTCCTTTGTCTCCTTCTCAGGAAGGATCCCTGGTTTCAAGTACCAGGCTGGTACCAGAGGCCCTGCAGTGCTGGAGCCTCGGGATGAAGGGATGGGAGGGATGAGCTGATCTCTGGGCAGGATATTGCAGGAAACATCTTCACCAGGATTGCTTATGGTGGACCTTTAAATGGAGACCTGAGCAGGCACGATCTGCCTGCTGAGCTCCTCCTGGAGCTTTGGGAAAGGCTGGGAGAGCAAAATCCTGGCAGCAGCCCTGGGCCAGCGCTGCCGCTTGTGAAATAAATAATGCAGTTCTAGCACTGCTTACTCACAATTGGCCAGGGCTGATCCCTGTAATGAGATCTGCCCCTCGGGGGTGTTTTAAAGGTTACTTAATTAGGTGTAATTGCAGCAGAATAGAAACCTGCTTTGAGGTTCTGAGTGCTTTGTGGAGTGCCAGCTCCTTCAGCAAGTTGGGGAGTGAGATCCCATAAACAGGGCTGGAGCCAGAGCAATCCCGAGTTACTGCCTGCCTTTTCATGGTGCTGGAGCCACAGCAGTGAGGTGCTGAGGGTGTTCCTGCCTTTGGGAATGGTGCAGCTCTGCCTCCCAGGCCAGCAGCAGCGTGAAGCTGTGCTCACATTGTGGGGCTGGGAATGCTCTCTCAGCAGCCAGCACAGGGGGATGGATGTGGTCTGACCCCAGACAAATGCTGCATTAGCAGGGATCAGTTCATTTCAGCTGATCCCGCTGTAACCTGTGGATTTAGGGAGCGTGGGATCTAAAGAGAGCTCTGTAGGGTCAGCTGTGTCTTTGGCATGGCCCCTTTGGGTTGGCTGCAGGAGCTTCAGCAGTTCCAGCACGTTTCCCAAAGGTGAAAAAAGGATACTCTGACCTCTGTCATCACTATTTAAAAATGCTGCACATCTTTCTTTGAAAGGATTGGTTTAGCCCTGAGAGGCAAGGTGGATTTTTAGGGACAAATGAGTGCTTTGGGTCTTCCCCTTGTGTTGAACATGGAGGGTGGAGGTGCTGTATCCACCTTTGTGTAACCGGGAGAGGTTTTATAGGGTGTGTTCTCACTCGAATGAGCTCCTGTGGGCCACTCCAGGCCACACACCTGGCTAAACAGAGAGGAGAGCAGCTGCTGTGAGCCCTCCCTGCACTTTTTATTGCTAAAAATCCCTCAGTTTGGCACTTCTGCCAGTGCAGTGCTCGTCCTTCTCTCTGCTTGAGTTCAGGGATTGTCTCACTTACAGTCCTGCTTCCCCCTAAAGATACAGGGTGTTCAGAGCAGGTCTGGGCTTCTGGCAGTTAGGGAAGAGTAGTTAAAGTTACATGACAAGTACTTGGATTTTCATGTCCTGTCTCAGCCAAGCTCCCTTCTCCTTCCCTTTCCCCTTCCCCTTCCCTTCCCCATTTGCTGAGGTTTTTGGGGTTCTTTATCAGGAAGATGTCAGTATTCATTCCTCCCCTTTGCCTCCTTTGGATTTGCTTCCAGAGTCTGTGTAGATTAAAGCAGCACTGAGAGTTGCTTTTATTCCCAGGGCAGGACATGGAAGCACCATCCCTGTGAGATACCACATGATTTGATGATCTGAGCTGCACCAGCTCTTCTTGGGGGGTGCCTGGCTGCTGTGGCTGCTAGAAATCTCCCATCCTCCTGCACCCTCCAAAGAATGTCTTTTTGGAAGCTGGTTCAGCCCTGGTCTCTGCCAGAAAATGAGGGAAAACTGCTGGCAGGCTCAGGGGTTGCAGGGGGTGTTGGCTGCCCAGCACAGCCCTGAATTCCTTCAGGGATCACACCTAAAACAAGCACAGTGGGTATTTTGTCCTGCTGAATCCATCTGCTGTGTGGTGGAGACGTGGAGTATCCCTAAGGATAAAGAGGAGAGGCCTGGAGCTTCCTTTTCCTTTTCCTCTAACCTGCTAAACAGGGAATTCACAGCTGGGGAATCCCTCACCTCCGTGGGAAACTTCCACTGCAGGGCTGCCAGGCCTTTGTGTGTGAATTTGAATTTGGAGTTGTCACTGCAGGAGGCTCAGGGTCATTTGCTGAGCTGAGCTCAGTGCATCCAAGCAAGGAAGCTCTTTGTGTGCTGTGAGGATCCACCATGGCATCAGTGTGGGGCTTGGGGGCTCCTGGAGCAGGGCTGCCATTGGCAGGAAAATCCTTGGGTTTTGGAAGGTGAAACACCCCTGGAGCGTGCAAAGTCTTGGATACAGGGGATGGGGATGGAGATGTGGGACAGGGATTTGGGATGGGGATGGGGATGCTGCCAGGAGTACCTGTGGTGTTGTTGAGGTGCCAGTGACCTCCCCTCGCTGTCCCCATCTGCTCCATGTCCTTTTCCAGCAGGAATCCCTTGGTCTGGGCCATGTCCCTGGCACGGGGCTGAGCAGAGCCCCCTTGGCACGTGTCACCCCCAGCTGTGCTCCTGCTGCTGTGGCTGTGCTCAGCTCCAGGCAGCCTGGCTGGCTTCAAGCACTTTAAACCTCTCACTTTCCACCAGGATTTAAGTCAGCTACTTAAACCACGTCATCCTCTTTCACTCTTTAATGCTCTGTGTTTCAGCTGCTCGGGCTCCAAGGAGGGTTTGTAACCAGCCACAGACACACACAGGAAGCAAAACCTTTATTTGAAGTATTTCTTGCTGGCCAAAAGCAGGACCGTGGGTTCTGTCTCGTGAGTTAAGCTTGGTGTTTGGTTTGGTGGAGTGTTCCTGTTTGGTGTTGTGCCAGCAGCAGTGTGGTGGGAGCTGCTGGCCTCAGGCTTCAGCTGAAACCCTCAAATCTGTGACTTCAAAGCTTCTCACATTTACCCGATGAATGTGAAGCAGTTTGAGATTTGAGATGAATCTGAAGCACCACCAATGCTGGTGGCTTTCCCAACTGCCCTGATAAGGTACTGGGTTTAGCCCAGTCACCAAAATGAAGAAATTAAGAAAATGATCCCAGGTGGCTCCAAGCCCCAAAGTCCAACCTGGCCTTGGACACTTCCAGGGATCCAGGGGCAGCCACAGCTTCTCTGGGCACCCTGTGCCAGGGCCTGCCCACCCTCCCAGAGAACAATTCCTTCCCAATGTCCCATCCAGCCCTGCCCTCTGGCAGTGGAAGCCATTCCCTGTGTCCTGTCCCTCCATCCCTTGTCCCCAGTCCCTCTCCCGCTCTCCTGGAGCCCCTTTAGGCCCTGGCAGGGGCTCTGAGCTCTCTCTGGAGCCTTCTCTCCTCGAGGTGAGCACCCCCAGCTGTCCCAGCCTGGCTCCAGAGCAGAGGGGCTCCAGCTCCATTGCTGGGTGAGAGGAGTCCCGGGGCTGTGGGGACCAGGCAGGCACAGCAGATATTCCTGTTTTCTGTCCTGTGGGTTCTCCTGAGTGTCAGCAGCCCCTCACACTCAACCTGGTGGTGGTGTCTCAGCTGGTAATGATGATTTTAATCCTGGACAGCAAATACAGGCAGGTTTGGATCAGCACAATCACTGCCATGGGCTCAAACTTCCTCACTGTGTTGCTTTTGTTGTTTGTCCAGGTTGGGAAGCTTTCAGAACCATTTCCCTTCGTTTCTCCCTGCCCACAGCCCAATTTAAATACATGAGTGGCTCTTTTTCATAAAGCAGACACTTCCCTGGCTGCCCTGTGTGTCCTGCCCCAGCCCTGGGGTGGGTGAGGTGCCCTGCTGTGGCACTGGCACTGGGGTCTGGAGCCCTCTGTGCCCCTGAGAAGCTGAAAACCACAGAAACTGTAATTTAGAGTGTGTCATGCTAATCCCTTACAGGCTTACCAAGTCTGATTAAATGTCACTTGCCTTTCTGTTATCTCTGCACACAGATAACAAATTAAGTGACAGCTTTTGAACTGCAGGCAGCTGCCAGATGCATTAACTGGAACCGACACATTCCTACGAGTTGTTTTTATTAAGCTAAAATACCTTTGTTTAACATACAAGAAACCTGACTCACCCAAGATGATGAGTGCCATGTGAGTTTAGGAGGTCTGTCTGCCAAGAAAATTGCTCTAGAAAACTGGAGAAGGTGTTTGTGTTGTCTTCTCCCACTCACAGAATCTCAGGTTAGCTTGGAAAAGAGCTCTGAGATCGAGTCCAGCCTGTGACCCATCCCTGCCTTGTCCCCAGCCGGGAGCACTGAGTGCCACTTCCAGGCTTTCCTTGGATGCATTCCTGCAGGAATGGGGACTCCAAACCTCTCTGGGCAGCCCCTGCCAATGCCTGACCACCTTTTCTGGGAAGAGATTCCTCCTGATGTCCAGCCTGAGCTGGAGTGAGCTGGTGGGTGGGCAAGGCTGAGCCCTGGGGGATTTGGGGTTCCTCTCCTGGCAGTCCCACAGAGACACAGCCTGGAATTCAGTGACAGGACCCAGGGACTGGCTGGAGCTGGGCCAGGGCAGGGTCAGGCTGCAGAGCAGGGAAAGGTTCTTCCCCACCGGGTGCTGGCCCTGCCCAGGCTCCCCAGGGAATGGGCACAGCCCCGAGGCTGCCAGAGCTCCAGGAGTGTTTGGACACTGCCAGGGATGCCCAGGGTGGGATTGTTGGGGGGTCTGTGCCAGGGCTTGGACTGGATGATCCCTGTGGGTCCCTTCCCACTCAGGATATTCTGTGGTTCCATGGTTTCATGGTCTCAACCCTGAGGGTTCCTCCATGCCAGTGGAATTTTTGCTGCTCCTTTGGGAATGTGGGGTGACCAAAGCACGTGGACACATGGGTGAACAGCCCTAAGTGTGCTATGGATGTGATTTTCCTATAGAAACACATTCTTGGCTTTCAGAAAACCAACAAGAACTCAAACCAACCCCCCAGTGCTGCTGCAGAGTGAGCAGGGCAGCTCTGAGCCCCAGGGCTGGGCTGGGGCTGAGTCTCCTTTGAGCCCTGAGGTTTCCTTCCATGAAAGGAGAGGTTTGGTGATTCACCAGCTCCTTCCCCAAGAACAAACTGAAACCCCAGTGAGTCAAAAGGTTGAGAGCTGCACAAATCCAGCCCTGGAGACTCCCTCCTGTGCATCAGGAGGAGGAGGATGAGGTGTGTGGCAGGGTGAGGGCAGCACTGTGGGCAGCTTTGGGGTGTGGAGCTCACCCTGCAGTTCCTCTCTCACCTCACCAGCATCCTGCTGGGATTGTTCCTCAGCTGGAGGATGTGGTACAAAAATAGACAAAGGTGCCTCAAAAGCTCTTCAAAGGAGAGATAAATGTCTGCTTGTCTGAGCTGGAGAAGCATCTGATGTAAAGGATTTTCTGCTGGTGGCAGACTGGAATTCAGGAGATAAATGCACCTTTTGGAGACACTTTGGGCCCTGTGGTTTTGCCCTTTGCCCGTTCTCTCTGAAGATCCCAACCCATCCCCAGCAGGTCTCAGAGTGTCCCTTGCTCCATGTGTGTGCTCCAGCACCCCCATCCCAACCCTCCCCAGCTGACGTGATTCCCTCCCCTCAGGCATTGTCTAATTGGGAAAATGTTTCAATTATACCGCCTAAATTTGTAACATGGAGCACTTCATTATCACCGAATCCCCTTAATTGGGCCCTCCTACCAGGCAGCCTATTACTGAGTTTCCCAACTAAGACAGGACCTCTTTAAAACCCATAAAAATAAACAAATCTCTGGCAAAGCAGGCCCATGTTACGGGAGACACTGCCTGAAATGCTGCTTCAAGGCTAAGCAATAGTTTCAACACCAACCAAGTCCTAATTAACCCCTTTGTATTGATTACTTAGGTTCCCTTCAAGGAGAGCAGGCACAGTTTGGGGTCAGCTCAAGCAATTCACTGTGATTTGCTCAAGTCTTTCTGCTAAAGAGGAAAAAGGTGATTACAAGGTGTTTCTGTGCTGGAAGATGCTGTTTCCTGCAAGGATTCCATAGGTAACACTGCTTTTTTGTGGTTGCAGGTAAAGGACCTAACAAAATACCTGGATCCCAGTGGGTTGGGAGTTATCAGCTTTGAAGATTTCCATCGGGGGATCAGAGCCATCAGAAATGGAGGTGAGTTTCCTGCAGTGCTGTGAGTGAGGATGGGAACAGGCCAAATTTAACAGCATGGTTAAATTTCTGAGAAGCTGCTTGAGGAAAACCATCTGGGTTTGGTTTTCTGAGAGTTACTGCTCTGTGCTGGGTGGAGGGGAAGGGGGAGAGGCTGGGGGCATTTAATAAGGGTTAAAAAGGTGGTACAGCGGTCGTGGTGGTGGTTCCATGTTTTGTTGTTTATCAGGAAAGTTCCTTCCTACAAAGAAACATCAGTGGGAAATCCTTTCTGCTTTGGTATCTCTTACCTGTGTTTTTGGGGGGTTGTTGCTCTGTAACATCTTCCAAACACTGGCACAGAGCACGGACTCATGGAATGGTTTGGGTTGGAGAGGGCCTCAACACTCATCCCCTGCCATGGGAAGGGACACCTTCCACTGGAATGGAAATTACCATGCATTTACTAATTTATTGATGAATTTAGCGATGCATTTCTAACCTTCACTCCAACTGTTTGGTGCTCAGATGGTTTTTAGCAGGCAGCACATTAACCCAGAACTCTGAGCTCCCTGACTGGGGTCAGGATGATCTTCAAACAGGCCAGTGCCAATCCCCACGTGGCTCCTCAGGGCTTCTTGCAAAAGCTTCCAGAGCAGTAGCTTGGTGAAATGTGAAGTTGCCATTTGAACCCCTTTGCTGCAGAAAAGGTGTTGGTTTTTTTTCACTTTGAGATTTCTCTCAGAGTGTCAGAGGGTCATTTTGGGCCAGGCATGTTGTTATGGGCAGGGTGTGAGAGATCTGGGAAGCTCCCTGCTGAGCAACTGGGGTTCTGAATGTGCAAATGTGAATTATCATCCTTGCACAATAGTCAGCTCTGCTCAGAGATGCTTATCTGGGATTTCAGCCCTGCTCAATGTGCCCTGCTGCCAGCCCTGCACGTGGAGTGTGCTGCAAGGATGGGAAAGAGCCATCCTTCCCATACAAACTGTGCTATTCCAGGAGTAAAAACCCCTCCAAGCAAGGTTTTCTCCTGTTCTTCTGTCAGTTGTCCATCCCTGTTCCTTCTCCTCAGTTCCCCCCCACTTTATTTATTTATTTACTTATTTACTGCAGGGCTGCTGAGGCCCTGGCACAGGATGCCCAGAGCAGCTGTGGCTGCCCCTGGATCCCTGGAAGTGTCCAAGGCCAGGCTGGACAGAGCTTGGAGCAGCCTGGGATGGTGGAAGGTGTTGGGGTTGAAATGGGATGAGTTTTGAGCTCCTTTCCCACCCAGACCACTCCAGGATTATTTGAGTTTGGGACTGCAGTGTTGGATGGCAGCTCCCAAGTTTCCTGGGGTAGCCTGAGCAATTCCCAGCTGCCAGGGAGCAGGAGGAACTGCAGCACACTATTAATTTGTAATAAATTGCCGTTGGAGCAGAGCATTTGTGAAAGCCCAGGCTCGTGTTTCTCCTCAATAATTCATCACTTTGGTGTTGTGTTCTATTAATTGAATGGGAAAAGCAGATCCAGGCAAAGCTTTTAGGGTCTCTATTTATTAAATGTGGAAGAGATTGATATGTGTTTATTACAGTGGTTAGGAAGGGCTGAGCTCTTTAACAACACATGGCATTAAATGGTTATAAAAGAAACCCAGGGCAGGGAGCAGAGGAGGTTCTTTGAGTCTCACAGCTGAGCATTGCTCACATTGAAGCAATCAGAAGGATTTGCTGCTGCTCTTGAGACAGTCAATATTGATCATCCCTTTGTAACCAAAGCAGAGGTCATGCTGCTGCTGGGTGTCCCTTTTAACAAGGTTTGTTAATTAGCCAGGCCTATTTTTAGCCAGGGACTGCTCTGCTGGATTTCTTGGTGCTCTGTAATTCTTGGGTCAGTCACACAAGTGAGAGCTGGTGGCAGCTTGGATCTTTTGGTGTCTGTGTTAACCCAGGGTTTATTTCTGAGGATGTTCCACTCTTCTGTCCCTCTCCCCTCTCTGGAGAATTCCCTGAGGAGAGCAGCTGGGATTTGTCTCCAGCCTGTCAAGCTGAAGGTGCAGTTCCAAGCCCAGCCAAATTTCCCCTGTCAGCTGCATTTCTCACAAGTGCTTTCGTGTCCACTTGGCCTTCACATGCAGGATGCTGAGCTGCCTGTGCTGTCCCTGTGCCAGAGGCATGTCCCACTCCTGAGGAACAGGCTGATCCAGGGCTCCTGCTGCTTGCTGTGCCTCCAGCGTGGAGCAGGAGCCACTACAGCCCTCACACAAAGGCCCAGGGCCACCTCTCCACTGCCATGGGCCAGCTCTGGGCTCTGTCTGGCCAGGTCACGCTGACTGTGAGGGGGAGAGCAAAGGGATTTGGAGCTGAGGCTTCAAGGAGGGTTTTAGCCACTCGTGGCTGCCTTGTGCTCTCCCCAAAGTGAAGGCTGGATGGGGGAATGTGGTTCTCATGGATTTATTTATGTCTGCAGTGTGGATGGCCAAGGAGAGCTTCCAGAGGGGTTCCCTGCTGTGGGAAGTGCTGAGCCTGTGGCTCTCTGGTGGCTGAGCTCTGTTCTCAGGGGACTCTGGGGACAGACTGGGACAGGTTCAGCTCCCCATGGTCTGCTGTGTTCCAGCCCTTCCTGCTCATGGCTGCTGGGATCCCCTTGTCCTTCCCTGCTCCACAAGGAGTGGCTTGCCTGCTTTTAAAATCTGTGTGGATGGTGCCTGAGTGACTGGCCAGTCTGCACAGCAGAGGGGGAGATGTGGATCCAACACTGGCAGCGTGTCAGGGGGGATAAATAACTCTGAGAAGTGGAATTTCACAGCCTTGGATTGTAAAACTTGAGAAGCTGATAATGGAGGGAAGGCAGTAATGAAGGAGAGTATGATCCTTTAAAAAGCTGGGTTTTGAGGCTTGGAAAATCCTCAGCCAGAGGAAAACCTGGTGCATCTGGCTACCATCAGTGAGATCCAAGGGAAAAGAAACAGGGAGGGAGCCAGTGTGAGTGCTGCAGTCATCACAGTGAGGAGCTCCAGCTCATGGAGGATCTCCTCAGGGAGAAACAGGAACCAGGGATTGCATCCCAGCCCCTGGGAAAACTCAGCCTGGGAGTGAGGAGCCTGTTTGTGTGGCAAGGAGCTGCCCTGAGCTGGGGTCTGCAATCACAGGCTGAGGTGCCTGGACCAAGGAGCAGCTCTGCTCCTCTGTGTCCTGCATGCAGGAACAGCTGGAAGGAGAGTTGGGTGGCAAACGTGAAGGATGGGCTGGAGCAGCCACAGCTGGATGCAGGCACACAACCAGCACATCCCTTCCCTTGTCAAGGTATCAGAAACCTTTTAAGCTTCAGACACCTGGCTTTTCTGCAGGGGTCTCTCAGCACTCAGCAGGACAAACTGAACGTCTCCCTGCTCACACTGCAGCTCAAAAGGGTGAGGAACAAGTTGTGTCACTCACACACATCCTAAAACATCTGTAACATCTGTCTTCCAGGGAGCAGCCTGCTGGGAAGGGACTCTGAGGTGCACACAGGGAAGGTGACACTGAAGGTGTCAGCCAGTTGAAGGGCTCTCTGTGCCAGGCAGGGAAAGGTGCATTCCTGGAGCTCCCAGCCTCACCCACCCCTTCTGCCTTGGCTTCTGATGGCTGAACAAAGGGGCCCCTGTGCACTGAGAACAGACAGTGCATCCACTGAGGGATGGATGTGCCCAGGAGCTCAGGGGAGGGCCCGAGGATGGAAATAGTCACATCTCTTTTTTTATTATTGTTTATTTTTTAAATGCTTCAACTAAAAGCTCTTTGGATTTGGGGAGATGGAAAATCCAGCTCAAAAGCCAACTCCCAAACCTGGAAGCTCTAAGGGAGTTCTTGTTAGCAAAGGGAAGACCTGAGAGACCCCTGGCAGTGCCAGCTTTGGAGGAGCTGGATCAGGAATCCACTGTGCCAAAGGACAGATCCTCCAGGGGCTGAATAAGAGGCTTGGAGCAGGAGGAGCATCTTCAGCTCCCCAGAGGCACTTCCAAAGGCCAGCTGGAGGGAAGAGCCTGGAGCTGGGAAGCTGGAGCAGACAGGCAGGATGCTGAATAGCAAATACAGGGCTGGGGGGTCAGGCTGTGGCTCTGCCCAGAGCCTGTGTGGGAGCACCAGGCCATTCCTAATTGAAACTGGCAGCAGTGGGAGTTGCTGTTGGGATGAGCCTTTGTGGGGCTGCAGCTCTCCCATCCCAGGAGCATCCCTGGAGGATCTCAGGGGGCATTTCCACGGTTTCTGCAGCTGTGTCCAGAAAGGTTGGTGAGCTCCTGGCAGCTGAGTGTCAGCTGGGAATTTCCTGAGAGGAAAGCCCACATCCAGCCCTTCTCCCAGTGAAGGATGTGAGTGTTGGACCTTCAAGGCTTAGAGCCAGGAGGGGACTGGAGGGAACAGCTCCCAAAACCAGATCTGAGGAGTTACCCCACGTGCAGGCTGTTCCACATTCCTTGCTCCCACTGCTCTGGCTCTCAGTGGTGCCTTGGGATCTGGCAGTGCTCAGGGGCCACCTTGGAGCTCACCATGCCCAGAAGCCACCCAGAGCCACTCAGAGGCACTCAGTGCCACCCAGAGCCACCCAGAGCCACTCAGTGCCACCCAGAGCCACCCAGAGCCACTCAGTGCCACCCAGAGCCACCCAGAGCCACCTGGAGCTACCTGGAGCCACTCAGTGCCACCCAGAGCCACTCTGTGCCACTCTGTGCCACCCAGAGCCACCCAGAGCCACTCAGTGCCACCCAGAGCCAGTCCTGGGCAGCACGTGGTGGCTGGGGATGGGCCTGGCAGAGCCAGGCTGGCTGCCCTGGTGACCCGGACCCCGAGGGGCATTCCAAGGTGTTGGATATCCTGTGACCCCCTGTTTGCTCTGTGTGGAGGCTTTTTTCCCCCCTCTGTAGGATCTGCATTGCAGATGGCTTTTGCTACGCAAAAGGAAAGCTTTCCTTGCCCAGGGATAATTCCAGAAGCCAAAGCTTGCATTCCCTTCCCCTCCCAAATCCCGCAGTTATTTCTGGGGCTGTCTGTGTGCATCCTCAGCGCTCCCTGCCCCACCTGGGTGCAGGAAATGCAGAGGATTTGCAACAGGCCACTGCTGACACCTGAGCACGAGCTCTCAGCGGGGGTGGCCAGGCCCGACTGAATATTCCAGGCGTTTGCTTTTTAAAAGGAAAGCCTTGCCCAAGGCTCAGCAGATGGAAGCAGAGCTCGTGTGCACGTTTGACTAAACTCGGTGAGTATCTGGCACCGCTTTGAGCACTTCCTACGTTCCCCCCGGATCTGCTGATCCCTGGATTCATGCAGCACTGCTGCAGTGGAGACCTTCCCGCTGCTCCTGCCTGTTCCTAACCCTGGCTAAACCATCCTCCCCAGGGACACAGCTCCTTGCATGGCTGAAGGTAGGACAGATGCCTCTTTGTGTACAGCTGGCGTGCAGGGAACGGGGGCTGCCGTGAATGGGAAATCAAGATTGATTCATGAGCGAGAATAAACCCCAAATTGCTCTCATTATGTCTTCTGCTTTTTTTTTTTGGCTTTGCATCTTGCTGCGCTCTGGCAGATCCATATGGATGTGCTGTACATACTGCTGGTGGGGATAAGGACTTTAGGAAGATGAGTGTTAATTCTGAAAGGAGTGGAGATTTAAATGGCTCTTTAAAATTTATGTGGATACTTGAAAAAAATAAAATCCCTGTGCTGTTCTTGGGAGCTCAGGGTTCTGCTCATCTCTGTGGTGCAGGAGGATGATTGTAGCACTAGGATTGTGCCAGTCAAGTGAGGGGTCCACATGTTTGTCTGTGCCCCCTTCTGCCAGGGGCAGGAGCAGCCAAGGCTTTCGTGGAATTAATTTGGATTTTTTTCCCTTGAAATAGTGGCACTTAGAGGGTTGTATTGGAAACCAGTGGGCCTGCCCATAAAAATGTGTCAGTGCTTTACTGGGCTTCTTTAGCCTGGAGAAAAGGAGGCTCAGGGGGGCCCTTCTGGCTCTGCACAACTCCCTGACAGGAGGGGCCAGCCAGGGCTCTGCTCCCAGGGAACAGGGACAGGAGGAGAGGAAATGGCCTCAAGCTGTGCTAGAGGAGGTTCAGGTTGGACATCAGGAGGAATTTCTCCATAGAAAGGGTGGTCAGGCCTTGGCAGGGGCTGCCCAGGTGGGTGTTGTCGTCCCTGTCCCTGGAGGTGTGCAGGGAAAGCCTGGATGTGGCACTCAGTGCTCTGGGCTGGTGACGAGGTGGGGATTGGGCACAGATTGGACTGGATGATCTCAGAGATCTTTCCAGACTCAGTGATTCTGGGATTCTGGGACTCTGTTGAGTCTCTTTAACTCTGTGCTCACAGCAAATGGGGAATTAGGAGTGTAAGGGATGGAGCTGAGCTGCCCTGGGGGTGCTCTGTGGTCACAAGGACCTGGGGTCTGTGTCCATCCCTCTCCTGACAGGAGAGCTGGGTGTATCCAGGGCACAGAGACCCCTCTGTCAGGGGCTGATCCTCTCTGTGGAGATGCAAACAGCAGAACTAAGCAGGTGTGAATCCAGCCCAGCTGGAGGCTGTTCCAAGGTAGAGCAGGACACAGGTACAGCCCCAGGGCAGGGGCATTGAGGTGGGAGCTCCTTTCCTCCAGCCCCAGTGTCCTTGGAGAAGAAAAGTCCCTCTTCTGCTCCCAGGAGCCCCAGGATGTTCCTGTGTGTGTGAAGAACTTTCTCTCGAGCTGTGCAGCCCCTGAGATCCCAGCAGATCCTGGCTGCTGGCCTCTTCCCCAAGGCAGTGTGAGCAGGGAGGCTTGGGTGAGCAGGGTAATTTTTGGTTCCCCTTGGAAGCTGAAGCAATTGCTGAGAGAGAGGAGCTGTGGAGCAGCTGGGAGTGAAACCACAGATCACACTGTTCTCGAGCTCTTTTAGGTCACTGTTTCTGCTCTGATACAGACAGAGAATCATTTAGGTTGGAAATGTCTTTAGAATCATTGAATCCAACCTTTAATGGACTCGATCTAATAACAATATACCAGGGCAAGGACTCAGGTGCTGATGGGGGAGGCTCTTCTGGCTCAGCAGAGCAGTTTCTTAGCTGGCATTTCTCTTTTGATTTCCATGACCACTTGTTTGTATTGAATTTCTCAATGTGGCAGCTGGGTGAAGGGTGACAGGCGGGGAGAGGCTGCTGTGCTCGGGGTGCTCCGTGGCTGGGAGGGAGCTGTGCTTCCCAAAAGCAGCCTGGCAGATGACACACTGCATTGACCTACTTTCGGGAGAGGCGCAGGAGTGTTGGGAGAGCTGTGTCCGTGGGCAGCTCCGGGATGAGAGCAGCAAGGAACGGCTCAAATGTGCTGCTGGAAAACTCTGCAGCTCTGGGGGGGCCAGGGAATGGCAGATTGGCATGGGACTCTCTGCCCCTCTGAGAGTTCCTTCTTTAGCAATCTCTCCTGTTGTATGGATTTCTGCTTTGGAGCATATGCCTGAGAAATCTGGCTGTGTGCAGTCACCATTGTGGAGTGTAACAGGTCCGAAATACACCCTCAGCCCGGGGGAATTCTGGTTCAAAGCTGGGATTAAAGCTGGGATCAAATCCCCAAAGAATCACTGTTGGTTCAGCATTCCTTGGGAGGGAAAAGCATTGCTGTGTAGTCAGATCTCCTGGAAATCAAAGCTAGTTCCAGAGTGGAGAGACTTTCGTGTGTCCTGAAATGAAGAAACCTGTGGTGGCTTTTTGACCCACAGACCATAACCCAATCTGATAAAGACAAATTTGATGCCCAGAAGAAAGCAATTGTTTTTCTGGGAAAGGAGGATAAAACCCACTGCAGGGACTATGAATTTTCCCAGGAAGATGAAAATAGGAAGCAGTGCTTTATTGGAGCTTTGGAGCAGTTCTTAGCATGCTCTTCTATGGAGATGATGACTGAAGAGAAAACAGGGGCAAGTTCTGTTAAATAACATTTCTCCTCTTCCATCTGCTGCCTCTGTTTCTCCATTGCAGGATTCCCTTTCTGGGCTGTGCTGTTTTCCTCCACATCTGGTGCTGGGAATGCTTTTGGGAGCTGGGCTGGCCTGCGGTTTGGGGAGTGTGTGGGAGGAGGCTGGGCTGGGCTGGGCTGGGCTGGGCTGGGCTGGGCTGGGCTGGTGGCTCCAGCAGGGTGTGAGGGTGGTTTCTGTCCTGCCTGTTCTGCTGTCTCAGGTATGGATGTTAGTCCAGAGTGAGGGATTGTCCATGCTTGGATCAGCCCAGGAAGGTGGGAGATGTGTCCTTCCTCCTGAGCAGGAGCACCTGGACAGGGATCAGGAGATCCCTGCCCCAGCCTGGGTGAAGGAAAGTGGAGCCCAGTGCCCTGGGGAGCTGTCAGCTCGTTTCTCCTGAGGAATCCAGTCAATCCAGAGTTATTAACAAAGGGGTAATTACTCACCTTGGACTTCAGCTCCTCCCTGCCTGGCTCTGTCACAGCCTAGAGGCTGGTGGCTGCACTGGGTGACCTGGCTCCCCTGTGATACTCTGACAGGCTGATGTGGCAAAAGCTTTTTTCTCTCCTTGGACAGGAGAGGCTGTGTGTGATGTGGATTTCCTGGGAAATCAGTGCTGATGGTGAAGCAACTGCGAGGATAAGCAGCAGGTGGGATGGTTCCAGTGGGCATCCACACATTGGGAAAAACCAATTTTCCCAATTCTCTGGTGTTCTGGCTGAGCACAGCTCACATTATCTCACTCCCATTCTGCCTGTCCCAGGCTGTGTCCCCTCCTGGGCTGGTCCCTGTGTCCCTCAATGTCTTTGTCCTTTGTCATCCTCTTTTCCAAGCTCTTGCAGTCCAAACTGCTCCTGTAAATCACTGGGCAGTTTATTCCTCCTTAGAGTAGGAAAGGCTTCTGCTAATGAGGCAATAGGAATTTTTATTCATGTAGTTAATAATTACAGAGAGCTCAGCAGAGATGATGTGACAGCTTCTAATAAAAACACCCCTGATGAGGAATTGGGCAATGGCTTGTTGGGACCTTGTTTCCATGTCTGGAATCAATAATCTTGGAGGTCTTCTCCAACCTGAGCCATTCTGTTTGTCACCTCTCAGCCCCTCGGTGCCTTCCTGAAGCTCTTGTGCTCTGGGTTGAAAAGGTCCAACTCCTCTCTGTGCTCCTTCCCCTGCAAGGGAGTGGTCAGGTACAAATAATGGCTGAAAAAAGGGTCAAACCCCAATTTCACAAGACCCTCTTCCATGATTTTGTTTTATTTTGGGTGATGTTTCCTATACACAAGCCGGTTGGAGCAAAAGCACTTTGAAGAATGCATCTCCCTCTCCTTCAGTGACAAGTGGGACGTGGTTTGGCTCTGTTTCCAAGGGATTTTCTGGCAGTGTTGGAGTTAGGGGGAGAAACAGGGAAGGGGATTCAAACATGCACCTTCAGGAGCATTTCCTGTTACTCTGCATAGCTTTTAAGGGATTTTGGAGGACTGGGACTCCACACTGCTCTACTGTGGCCAAGCAGCAGGAGGGCACAGGGGGTGCTCAACCCTCCCTGTAACACACAGGACATTTGTGAGCAGCACAATCACCATTTCCAAGAGATGGCTCAGAACTGTGGAACATCACCTTGGGGAGAATTCTTCCTGCAGGTGTGGTTTAGTGCCTCTCCTCATTTGTATTGTCTGTCCTCGATTTCCCCTAAACCCAGGCTGGGTTCTGATCAGGACGTGAAGGGCAAGTCTGAGATCAGAGGCTTTATAAATAACTTTATCAATCATTTTCATTGGTGCTTTTGCAGCTCTGGTGTTGAGGTTGGAGCCTAGGCTGGAGCAGGGGGTGTCTGTAGTCCCTGCCCAGGCTCACAGCTCTCCTGTCCATCATGTCTTTTCCAGAAGCAGGTGGATGGTTCTGATCCAAACCACTTCCCAGGGCTCAGTGACAGCTTTGGAGAGGCTTGGCATTAATTGTGATCAGTTTTTGGTGTGGCTAGTGGAGGGCAGAAACAGCAAGTGAGACCTGACTGACAAATACTAATGCCTGCATGTTGATGGAAGGGCTGTGAGTGTTGAAAGTGTTTCCTTTAATCCTTGTGGGGATCTTTCCAGACCCTGGACCCAAAACAGGGTCTGATAATTATCAGCATTGCTCTGATAATGAAATTCAGCCATGCTTGGAGGTAAGAACATTGTGAGCATTTCTTAGGCCTAGAAGCTCTGAGCTGGAGAGGATTGAACTGAGTTTAACTCTTACCCTGATTTCTCCATGTGGGAGCTTTGAGCTGAAAGGCTGAAGGATGGGATGGTGGCATCCAGTCAGTCCCAGCCTCTGGAACTGTCTGGTTTCTGCCTGTGTTAATTTGTGGTGTCACAGCCTCTGGTCCATTTGAGCTCCTGAGGCAAGGTTCTCTTTAATTTTATTTTGCTTATGGGGCAATCTTATCTAAAAGGTGCCACTCTGTGAGCTCCCAGGTGTGGAGCATCTCAAGGAGCCTCTGCTTCAGGGTACTCAAACCTTTGACAGGAGAGTGAGCACTGGGTGTGCCCAGGGTTGTGTCAGCACTGATGTGATCCTGGCAGCTGACTTTGGGGTGTTCTGCTGGTTCATAGTTCCATGAGTTCCTTCAAGAGGTCCTCCCTCAGTCTCTTCACAGAGCAGGGAGTTTAAGGACGTGGGGTAGTGGTGAGCTTTGCAGTGCTGGGTTGAACTTGATGATCTTGGAGCATTTCCAGCCTTGATGATTCTATGATCTCTGTCTAAGAAATCCAGTTTAGTTTCCAGAAGTGTAGAGATTTGGAAGCAGTAGGAGTGAAGGAGCTAGAGGACATCAGGAGGTCCCCTCACCAGCAGCAAATGCTATTTTGGAGGCTCAGTCTCTCCATCAGAAAGTGGCTCTAAGCCACTTTCTGGTGGCCATGGCCAGCACCTCATTTTCCACACCTCCAGCAATGAACCTTTCCTCCTGGTTGGCACAAGCCAGCAGGAATTTGAGCTGGTCTTGGTGACTGGCACTCACTGAAAAGACCACTCAGATTGCTGGGAAGTAAAAATGAGATCCCAGGTGTTAAACTGAGCACCAAATTCCGGGTGTTAAACCCAGCACAAATTCCAGGTGTCAGTGGTGGCCTCTTGGTCCATCTCCAAGGCAGAGGCAGCGATGAGATGAAGCTCAGAGGCCTCTGAGATGAAGGGAAGGCAGCTGGATTTGTGCTTCCAAAGGGCTTGGATGCCATGAGGTTAATTCCTTTCCTGATGGCTTTCCATGGTGTGTGTGAAGGAGGCTGCAGGGCTCAGAAGGGGATCAGAAGGAATGTGTGATGAGCCCCAGTCCGTGAGCAGTGATGCTCAGGAAATGAGGGATGCTGAGGAGCATTAGCCAGGGTTGTGTAAGCAGCCTTAATTCTGCCACTGCCTGCCTGGGAGCCTGGGCTGCCTCCTCCATCCCCTGTGGCATTTTGGGTTGGGAAAGGGTAGTTTTCAGTAAGTGCTCCTGCTCCCTTGGCCCATCTCTGGGGGAAGCTGAGCTACAGGGAAAGCAGGGAGCAGAAAGCAGCTCTTTTATGGAAGCATCAGATTATAAATGTATTCCTGGGCCACTCTGGGGAAGGAGAAGGTGGGTGAGTGGGATTGGTGCTGGCTTTATCCCACAGGGATCACACCACATGGGTGCTTAAGCACGAGACCCTGAGCTCCCTCTGGAAATACTGGATAATGGCTTCCCCTGTGCAAGATCCTCCTAAATTCCTGCAACTTTTAAATACTTGACTGTGTGTCTCTTGTTTTCCAGCAGCATTCCCAGTAAGGGAGATGAGTTTATATCACTTATTCTCCCTTAAACCAACCAGAATGTCGTCCTGCTCGTTTTTGGGGTCTGTTTTATTCTGTGCCATTCAGGCAGGTTCCAAGCCTTATTCCCACCCTGAATAATGCAGGTCTGTGAGCTCACATAATCCATCCTGTTGGAATCACTCAGAGTTGGAGGCTCTGTGGCTTGCAGCAGTGTGTACAGTGTGTTGGCAGATGACTTAAATGCTCCTGAAAGGCTGTTTTTTCTAGGTCACTCCTATAGGAAGCCAATAAAACTGGCTCTGTGTGACCCATGTGTCACTGCTGTACCCACAGCCCTTCACTCAAGGTGCCTTTTCACTGCGATCCTGCCTTCTGGAAGCAGTTTTTAGAATCTATTTCAGGAGCTTTATCCCAGAATTGCTGTTCCTGAGGGTTCCTGGGAGAGCCCAGGTGACGCAGGCACACCTGAGAGCTCTGAAGTTCAACAAGACATGGGAAGAGGTCTCATCCATCCCCATGGAGAGCCCATGGAATTATTTAGGTTGGGAAAGCCCTCTGAGATAATATTGAGACCAACCATTCCCCCAGCACTGCCAAAGCCACCAGTGACCCATGTCCCCAAGTGCCACATCCACATGGCTTTTAAATGGTGGCTTCCAGTGATAGGACAAGAGAAAACGGCCTCAAGTTGTGCCAGGGGAGGTTTAGGTTGAATATTGGGAATATTCCTTTGTGGAAAGGGTGATCAGGCACTGGCACAATTGTGCAGGTCAGTGGTGGATTCACCATCCTAGATGGATTTAAAAGCTGTGTGGATGTGGCATTTGGGGACATGGGTCAAGTGGTGGCCTTGGCAGTGCTGGGAGAACAGTTGGACTTGGTGACCTCAGAGGGCTTTTCCAACCTGAATTATTCCATGATTCTGTGATGGTTTAGCAGTAAAGCTGCCTGGAAGGTCTCTCAGAGCCTGATTTTTACCTTTAAGGGTTTTGGACGTTTATGGATGTGACTGGACTGGCAGTGGGAGTGATGGATAGAACTGGAAGTGCAGGAGAAGCTGGTCACGGACACTCAGAGGACAAAAAGGCAGTCCCTGATGCCAGCCCCAGCCCTGGGCAAAAGCTGGGGTTTGAGCAGGGTGGGGCAGAGGTGACTCCCAAGTGTTGTGACCACATCAGCTCTGAGTGAGGAAGGAAAGAGAAAGGAATGGGTGTAAGCAAGGAAAGGCTGCTTTGTGGTGTGAGGGGCAGGTAGAAGGGGAGGTGAAGCAGAGCAGGGATCAGCTGGGACTTGACTTTGATATCCAGGGGGGAGAGCAGAGGGAATGTGAAGGTCTGAGCTCAGCCCCATGGGTTGGGGCTGTTCAGTGCTGTGCTGGTGGCCCACAGCCATCCCTGGCTCTGTTCCTGGTATGGGGGGAGCAAACCCCTCCAGCTCCCTGTGCACCTGAGGACAGTGCTCTCCACGTGGGGAGTGCCACTCCACACCAAAGGTCTCTGATTTTTTGGCTCCCAGAGTTTTTTGGTTCTTTTGGGCCGGGAATTTGCAAGCTTAATGCAGGCTGTTGTGCTGGCAGCCTTGCAGGCAGGCTCTCCATGGCAACTCTCCCTATACACAAAGCACCATATGGCTTTTGGAGGGGGAGGGAATGAATCCAGCAGAAAAGTCAACCTTTGTTTGTGGTGCTGTTTGTCTTTGCTCTCTGGGAATGTGTGAGGAGGTGGAAACTTGGAATGCTGGCTCTTGGGCATGGCTTGTGCTGGCCATGCCACCACGAGGGTGCAGGTGGCCTCTCAGATGGCCTTTCCTGCGTTTTTACACTGGAATTTGCTGTGAAAATAAACCCATTGTACACAGAGATGTACACACTTTGGGCTGGGCTCTCTGCACACACATGGAGCAACAAGGATCCCGTTCATCCCCATCATGTTCATTCTCCAAAGGGCTGGGAAGGCTCCAGAGCCCCTGGTTTGGGCAGGAGGCAGGTGATGGATGGCAGGAGCTGCCTGTGCCTGTGCTCTGCCCACACTTTATACCCCTCATTCCAAAGGGAAGCCTTCACTTGCCTGCAAATCCTCCCTTTTCAAGCCCCCCTGGAAGGGATGAGGAGAATAAATATCTTTATCTGTGTCTGTGGAAGAGTAGGAAGTGTTTGTGTGTCTACTTGGAGGAGGAGGAAAAGAAATGATGTGGGAATGAGGAGAAGGGAGCAGCCTGTGCCTTTGGGATGTGGTTCCAGGGGCTGCTGTGGGCTGCCAGCAGGATCACTGGAGATGGCCTGGAGCTGACCACTGCCTGTGTGTGCTGGTTGGCAGGAGAGGTGGCTGCCTGTCCCCTCTGGGTGCTGTGACACAAGTTGCCTTCCAGGAGCACTGTTTGGTTTTGCCCCCAGATGTGGGCAAAGGCTCCTCTTTGTGGCACCCACTGTGGTGAACAGGTCATTGTCCCCATCCCCTCCCTGCTGTCAGCCAGGGGCTCAAATCCCAAAATAACAACAGGGATAATTATTAATGGGAAAACTCCCCCTGATTGTAGGCTCAGGCTCATGGGTGGAGCTGTGCAGGTGGGGACAGAGGGACATTTGAGGAGAGGGACAATGCCATCTTCAGATTATAGAACCATTAAAGTTGGAAAAGACCTCCAAGGTCATCAAGTCCAAGATCCTCCCGTGCTGCCTGAATAGTCAGAGCAGGAGGTGGCCTTACCCTGAGCACCCAGGGCAGCGTTTCCAGGTGAGTCCCAGGGCCCTGCCCTGGCGTAGCAGCTGGAAGCAGCACCACTGCTGCTGCCATAGTGGGACAGCAGTGGGATGGTGAACTGCTAAGCTGGGACCAAGAGCACCTTCCCCCTGCTGCAGCCCTGACCCTGTGGAGCACAATGTCTGGTGCTGGAAAAGCAATTTGTGTCATTCCTGGAGTGGATTCGCAGCCAGACCCCCAGGCCCACATGAGGGAACCCCTCAGGCTGGTGGCTCCAGTATCTCCTGGGTGCCCACCTGCATCTGCGTTTAATGGTCAGCTGAGAGGCCCTGGGGATGGTGTTTAGGTGAGAGGTGTTACTGCAGGTCTGAGTCCTTAGTTCATCAGGTGTCCTAATCAGAGAATCATGGAATGGTTTGGGTTGGAAGACGCTGTAAAGTTCATCTCATTCCACGAGCAGGGACACCTTCCACCATCCCAGGCTGCTCCAAGCCCTGTCCAGCCTGCCCTTGGGCACTGCCAGGGATCCAGGGGCAGCCACAGCTTCTCTGGGCACCCTGTGCCAGGGCCTCCCCACCCTCCCAGGGAACAATTCCTGCCCAATATCCCATCCAGCCCTCTGGCAGTGGGAAGCCATTCCCTGTGTCCTGTCCCTCTATCCCTTGTCCCCAGTCCCTCTCCAGCTCTCCTGGAGCCCCTTTAGGCCCTGGCAGGGGCTCTGAGCTCTCCCTGGAGCCTTCTCCTCTCCAGGTGAGCACCCCCAGTGACTTGATCAACCCCAAATCCCTTGACCTTTTACCAGGTGTATGAAATGACCACAAAGCGATTCCTGAATGAAAAAAGTGGCCTTTCTTGACACCTGGAGAGGGCCTGTTCCTCTGGCTGAGGCTGGCACTGTCCCACCTGGGTGGCTGCAGCAGGACAAACGTGCTTTATGTGCCCCTTTGGGGGGCCTGGGATGGGGCTCTGAAGGGGGCACAGAGGGTGACCCTGTCCCTCCCCAAATCCTTGTGCATTCCCCGGGATCATGGGCAGCTGCCTCCTCCTCCTCCTCCCGGCCGCTTCCTCGGCAGCAGGCAGGCCCGGTGCCGCAGCCATGGCAGCTCCGAGCCGTGTGGGCTTGAGGCGGGTGTTTATTTTGGGACTGCAGCGCTGCTCCCGATCCGGGATGGATCTAGGCCGTGTGCCGGAGCGGGCATTAGCTGGTGCTCCAGCGAGCACGGGCAATTCTCGCTGCCTCCCTCGCTGCCAGGGCCGGGAGCGGTGCTGCAGACGGGGCTTTGGGGTGGGAGGAGAGGTTTATTTGGCGGCTCTGTCGCCGCAAAGGTGCTGTTTTTCCCTTGGCCCGTGTGCGTGTGTCCGCGGGAGGAGGCGCAGCCCGCCTTCCCCGCCGTTCCCATGGCGCTGGGCTGTCACACACACACCCCGAGCATTCCCTGCCCACAGCAACCCGCCTGCCAGCAGGGAAAGGGGATGCGGGGAGCGGAGACAGGGGAGAAGCCGGGAGAAGGATTGGAGGGCATGGAGGGGCAGGGGTGAATCCAGGAGCCGGCCCCACTGGAATTGTGGCAGGGAGAAGCCACCGTGGGCATTGATTGCGTCGCAGCCCCGGTGCGGGTGGGATGCCCGGGGGCACAGCCCCTTGCTGAGGGCACCGCTGCGGGCACACGGGAGCTGCTGTCCCACCCTTGGCCTGAGGGTGCAGCTTTCCCTCCCGGTGATGCCAGCCGTGTGTTTGTTTCCCCCTGCAGATCCCGACAGCCAGCTGTATGATATGGGATATACCCCCGAGGAGGAAGCCCCGGCCTGTCCCGATGAGTTTGATGATTTCGTCACGTTTGAGGCAAGTATGAGCTCTGTTCATTCCCATAAATGATGGCTGCATTTGGTGGGAGTGGGGATTCGGGCATGAAGGCTCTTCCTGGGGACAGGGGAGTTTGCTGTGACAGGGCTCAGGGATGCTTGACATGTAAAGACAGATTAATTCTCTGGGTGATGGGCCCACAGAACCTGCACCAAGCATTTGGTGCTGTTAAAGCTTAAATTGGTGTTGATAAAACAGAAGGAGCACGGTGCCCTGGGTGGAAAGGGAGCCCCTTTTCTGTGGTTAAACACCGGTGACACGGGAAGGGGACCTGCTGCTCTTGGGTTTGTCTTCCTGCTAGAGTTTCTGAGCCTGGAAAACCTCATCTTGGTTTGGAGATGTTCCAGCCAGGAGCCTACCTGAGAGGCACAGCAGAGCAGTGGGATGTTGACATTTAATGCTGTTTGGCCAGTAAAAGGCAAAGCAGAGGACAAAAATCTACATTTTCTCTCTATTCTTGGGCTTGATGAAGGCTGTTTCTCTGATTTGGGTTGTTTTTCCTCTAGTTAAAGCCTCTATGCCTTGGTTCCCTCCTGCATTCCTTACCACAGGAGCACATTGCAGCAGTGATCCTGCTGTTCCCAGCTGGAAAGGAGAAACCACACATTCTTGTCTGTGTCTGGGGGTTTTGGGCTTGTCTTGGAAGGCTTCACCCATTCCTGCTCTGTGCCTTCCAGCCTGGAGCAGGAGGTGCTGCAGGTGTCTTGGGAGCAAGGGGATGGCTGGGTCCCTGTCCCACGGGGAGACTGAATCACTTCCCTCTGCTTTTTCTTGTCCAAACTTTCCTCTTCTGGGTTGTGACACCTGTGTCTTGGTAGTCTGGATGTTTTTGGGGTTGTCCTGTGCAGAACCAGGAGTTGAGCTCTGATCCTTGTGGACTCCTTCCCACTCAGGATATTTATGATTTTGTGTGATTTTTATCACACTACTTGTTGCTGGCAGTGAGACTCTCGACCTGCTTTGTATTTGCATGCAAATATATTTATTTGTATCTGTGTGTATTTTTGCTTGGTATAGTCTGTAGTACGTCGTTTTGGCCTTGTGTTTTGTTGATAAAAGGTTAATGATAGCCTGGGTGTTGGGCAGCTGGTCCTAAAATCATGGAATGATTTGGGTTGAAGGGACCTTAAAGCTCATCCAGTGCCACCCCCTGCCATGGGCAGGGACACCTTCCACTATCCCACATCACTCCAAGCCCACTCCAGCCTGGCCTTGGACACTTCCAGGGATCCAGGGGCAGCCAGAGCTTCTCCAGTCAAGGTCGAATATTGGTTTATTTTTCCTTTTTGAAAAGAAGTCACAAGTCCCAGGAACAGCTGAGGAGAAGTGGGACAGGAGGGCAGGCAGGGAGATGAATTTCCATGTTTTTTATGTGGTGCGGGGTCACAAATGTGCATTTTAACACTGGACTGAGCAGTGTGGAGGTGTGACAAGCAAAGGCTTTCACTCTTTGCTCCTCAGACCTGTGTCAAGGGACCATCTTGCCTGAGATTCCGAGCGGGGATGTTTTCCAAGGGCTAATTTAACATAGATGAGCTCTGTCAGTGCTGGGAGCTATTCTGGGCAGCAATACCAGCAAGGCAGGTGTGCGCCCCACTGGGATGAAATAGTTCTGCTGCTGGGCCAGCCTTTCCTTGAAAAGACAAGGTGACCCAAAGGAAAAAGGTGATGAGTCCTGAAATCTCCTTTTCCAAAAGGCCTAAGTGGATTTTTATACTGAATTCAGTGTAGTCATCTAAAGGACAGCTCTACGTTTAACATGCCAGGGAAGAATTACCCCTGTTGTCTTGGATACATGATTCGGAATAATTTCCAGCCTGCCAGGATTTCATAGAGGTTCAGCAAATGAGAACATGCTCGAGAAATACCACTCAGCCCTGGGAGTGTAAAAATAAACTGGAGTCTTGGGGCGAGGGGGTTTTTTGTTCTCTTCTGGCTGAGCCATGAGCTCCCAACGTGCCTTTTATCCCACACGTCCTGGAGTGCTGTGCCTTGGAAAGCTGGAGCTGGCCCAGCGAGGGAGAAGCTGTGGTACAAAGCATCCTGCTGGGAGCAGCAAAGGTGTGTTCCTCACAGGAGCACCTGGAAAAGAGCTGGAGAGGGCTCCAGCAGACCCTTCTTCCTTAGAGGCAGCAGAATATCAGCAAGGCAGAGAATAGAATAAACAGCCCTTCCCAATATCGATATTCCATCTTGCTTGGATTCTCCAGAAGAGATGAGGGGGGGAAAATCACCTTTCAAAGTGAAGACATCACCTTTCCTCAGAGTAAATTTCTCCTGCACCAAGCAGCAGTTTGGGCTCTGGGATATCCCCGTGTCAGCCCTGGGAGGATGCTGCACTGGGACACACAGCTGAACACACCCCAAAACACAACTGAGACTCCTCAGGCACTGGGTGAGCCCCTCTGGCTGTGGCAGGGCCATGGGGTGAAGTGGCACAGCTGGGATTTCTCCTCCCCTGTCACATCAGAGCTGAAGGAGTTGCTGCATTTGCAGAAGTGCTGGGAGCAGTTGTGGTTACTGGAGTGGAGCACTGGCTGTGGTCCCTCTTAGACAGCCCAAAATCCCGGTGGCTGGAGTGCTCAGCTCTTCCAAGTGCTGAGGTCTGAGGGGGAGCTTTTCTCCTCAATGTTTGTTCAAACAAGCGTAAACAAGTGCTTTAAGCAGTCTTCAGGAAAATGTCTTCCCTTTGTTAATAAGGTTGCTCTGCTTGATGACTCATGTCCTCTTCTGGTGACTGTCATCAGGAGAGCTCAGCATCCATGGAAAACCCTGAGAACTCAGAACCGGGGACTTTGGCCCAGTGTTTGCTCTCCAGAGAGAATCACCAACACCTGCTTCCTCCAGGAAAAGGCTTTTGAAGGGGTCAAGGTGTGAACCCAGGAATTTGTAATGTTGGATACTCCCCCAGTTCAGCCACTGGTGTGGCTGTGGATGTGCCATGGATCTCCTGGCTCCTGTTGCACCATTCCAGGAGTGTCAAGCAGACAGAGCTGTCTGTTAAGGTGCTTCCAAAGAGGATTTCTGCTCCCATGGCTCCACTGAGACAGCAGCTCTTGCAGCCACGTGGCTTCTTGTGCCTCCATTTGGGCTTGCAGGGGGCTCATCCCAATCCCTCCAGCTCTTCTGTCACACCTTCAAGAGGAGCCTCATCCCTGTGCATGCAGCTGGGAGCAGCGAGAGCATCACCTGGCTGGGATCACCTCCTACCAAAAACTAATGACAGCCTTCCTGCTTTGTCAAAGTCACGTTGAAGGGAGCTTGGAGCTTTTCCATCTGGACACCTGAGCCTTGTTTTCCCCCAGGCTGGGCTGGCACAGCTTGGCTGCTGACTGCCTGGAAGGTGGGAGTTCTTGCCTCCCTTTCGAGCTCCTGTGGAGCTCATGACTCAGTGCTGAGGCACAGGACTCGTTTGGAGTGTTCTGGGGGACATGGAGGGGAATTTGGAGTTAGCTTTCCTGGAGTCATGGAATCATTGAGGCTGGAAAAGGCCTCCAAGCTCAACCATCAGCCCAGCACTGCAGGCATACCCGCTGTGCCTTGCCCTAGGGTGAGGGCTCTGCCCCTCTGCTCTGCTCCTGGGGCAGGTGAGCCCCCTTGGGCAATGCAGAGTGGGAAGGATGACTCAAAAAAGGAAAACAAGGCATGAAAATGCTGGGATTAGGCTGGGATAGGCCTGGAGATGTGTAACTTGAGGTGGGCTGGAGGAGAGGCAGAACCAGTGCTCTGTAAAGGCTGCCTGGGAGCACCATAAATACCCCAAACATGGATTTTTAGTTCTGGGAACTCGTGTTTTGGGCCAGCAAGGTCAGAGGAAGGCTCTGGTTGAGCTCTGCAGGACAGGGCAGCCGTAAACCCTGCGGATGCAGTGCCTTGTGCAGGGCTGTTGCCATCTGCTGGGCAGCTGCCGTGGCTCCTCTTGGAAGCAGCCAGGAAAACACACTGCACAGCCACAAGAGGGGAATTTGGCTTTCCCTGGAAGCCTTCACCTGCCCAGGCACATCCCCTCTGGCTATTGGTCTAGCAGGGAGTGGATCTGGGGAGGAAAATGGGAGTTGGGCAGGTCCCAAGTTTTGTGTATTTTGGGAGTAGGAGCTACTGCTGGCTCTCCCAGCCTGCCTGCCTACAGGTGCAGCTGGGAGAACTCCAGCTCAGAATATTCCATGACATTCTGTGCAAAAGTGAGCAGCAGCTTTAAGGCCAACACATCAACTCTGTGAAACTTTAACTCTGTTACAGCCAGGATTTCTTTCCATGTTGAGCAATTGAATTTAAGCCTTCTTTGAGGGCAGAAATCAGAGCGAGGCCATTGAAATCTGCATTGCTGAGTTTCTCCAGCTGCTCAGAGCTTCTGCAAAGGGGGCCAGGGATTTGCAGGGCCCCAGCTGTGTGTTACAACACAGAAGCTGTTGTGGGAGCACGTGGGGACTGGAGCTGGGCTGTGCAGGAGCTGTTCCCAGAGGTGTCACTGTCATTCCTCCTGCCTTGTGTTTTGCAGGGAGCCCACGTGGGGTGGTTGTAGGAGGCTGCTGCAGACTCTTTGTGTCCTCTTCTAGTAGCCCTGTGGACCTTCTGAGCTCTCCTTTCCTAGTACAGAATTTCCAGGAAGATACTTGCCTTCCCAAAGGCAGAGCTGGGCCTGCTGAGCACAGAGTGTTTGAGGGCCCTGCTTTGCAATCTGTGGCATTTTAGGTGAGGTTTTTTTCCTCCCTCTGCCTCTCCACAGCACTGTTACCACAGGGTGCATGTTTGACAGAGGCCAGCCAGGCTGAAAAGGTGAGGTTGAGCTTTGTAACCTCCTCTGAGCTGTGCAAGGGGCTCAGAGCACCAGGACAGACCTGGCTTCAGCTGTTCCCTGGCTGTCCTGACCCAGGTGTGAAGGTCTGGTGGTTGGAATGGGGGCATGGAGGTGAGAGCTCAGGTTTTCTGTACAAGTGCCATTCCTACCTTCTGGAATGGCCTCAGTGAGCCTCTGGTCACAGGGCTGACCTGAAAACACCTTGAATGAAATGGTCACAAACCCTTCTCCAGGGGCTGGCTGCTGGATAATTGGGTGATAATTTGTCCTGAACAGCTGGTGGACTTGAAGTCTTGCAGGTGGCTGGAGCTGCAGGGCTGTGGAATGTGACAGATGCAGCTCAGTGTCTGTTCACCCATCCCTGGGGAAGCGCATGGAGCCCTGAGCAATGTCCCCATTGTCCCCGAAGCCTTTCTGCTCCCCTGCACTGAGAGACCAAGGGCCATGAGCCCTCTGGACAGCAAGTGACATTCCTGTATTATCCTTGTATTGACAGAATCCTGGAATGGTTTGTGTTGGAAGGAACCTTAAAGCCCATCCAGTTCCACCCCTGCCATGGGCAGGGACACCTTCCACTGTCCCAGGTCACTCCAAGCCCCATCCAGCCTGGCCTGGACGCTGCCAGGGATCCAGGGGCAGCCACAGCTTCTCTGGGCACCCTGTGCCAGGGCCTCCCCACCCTCCCAGGGAACAATTCCTTCCCAATATCCCATCCATCCCTGCCCTCTGACAGTGGGAAGCCATTCCCTGTGTCCTGTCCCTCCATCCCTTGTCCCCAGTCCCTCTCCAGCTCTCCTGGAGCCCCTTTAGGCCCTGGCAGGGGCTCTGAGCTCTCCCTGGATCCTTCTCCTCTCCAGGTGAGCACCCCCAGCTCTCCCAGCCTGGCTCCAGAGCAGAGGGGCTCCAGCTCTCCCAGATCAGTTCATGCTGATAATTTGATATCTTAAAGCGTGAAAATACCAAAGAAATTAATTTTTAGTGTAGATTCTGAACTGTGTAGAGGGAAGGATGGGAGTGTAAATTGGACAGGGATGTCCCTGAGGGCAGGACCCAAGTGCAGGGCTACGGTGAGAAATTTCTCCACTGATCAGAAAAGATCCGAGTTGAAGTGTTTGCCCTGTAGGAAACAGGCTGGAAGGAGTTTGGAAAACAACCTCCTTGGAGCCTTATCTTGAACCACGAGCAGATTGTGTGAGACTGGGAACGTGGGAACGGCGCTGTGGGACACCGGGAAGGACCGGGAGGTGCGGGGGGGCAGCAGTGGAAGCAGAGGTGTCTCAGTAAGAGTTTGAGAAGTGAAACGGGCAGGGATTGAGCTTTCCTGGTTAGTTTTAGTGTCTGAATTTGGGCTCTCATGGGAGGTTCTCTGAGGTGCTGAGGCATGAGAGAGCAGCAGAAGGGCTCTGTGGAGGAGCAGATGCAGGCAGAGCTCGGGTTAAAGCATAACTCCTTCCTGCTCCGAGCAGGAATCTGGGCTGGCCTGGACTGGGCTCAGGAGGTCAACTGCTTATCAAGGTACAGGACACTTCCAGGCAGTGCTGCTGAGCACTGGGTTCTGCTCAGAAGGAAGGATGTGGCCCAGAGGACAGCAAGGATAACCCAGAGAAAAAGGGCAAAACGTGCTTTGGGAAGGTAATGGAAGGAAATCAGTGTGTTTATGCTGGGTAGGCAGGGCTGAGGGAGCTGAAATATGTGAGGTTTCTCTGGAGAGGAAACAGAAAACCAGACAAAACCCTCAAAACTTGTGGGTGTGAGCAGTTCCGAGGCGTCCCTATGCTGGGGGCTGCCATGGGGAAGGGAAAATCCCATGGATCAGCTCTCGCCCAGTGCTGGCTCTGCTGGGCTCCTGTCTGCGGGAGCAGCTGCTTGGCTGAGAGCTCGGGCAGGGTGGCATTGGGGTGGTTGTAAACCCTCTTTGGGCTCAGTATTGTCACTGCCTGCCAGAGATCACCCTCTGAGTCACCAAAAGTGCTTCTGACCTGCTCCTGGTAAGCAATCCGAGCTGTATTCATCCCTCTTTTTGTGGCTATAAGGAAGGAATTTGTCATTTAACGCTTAATTATTCACCAGATACAGCAGGAAGGCCGAGATAAGCCTGGACAGGTTGCCTTCGGATTCAACCTTTTTCTTTGGGGATGGATTCCTGGGAAGCGTGAGCACCTGGAGCGGGGCTCCCAGGACGTGCTCTTATTTTGGAATTCAGGGGAGCGGGAGGAGGCTGCGGTCACACGGAGGGAAGTGCTGGAGCTGCTGCTCCTTATCGGCAGCTCGGGAACAAAAGGCGCTCTGTTGGGACTCAGCAGCTCTCTCCTTAAGCCTCCCGGCTCCCCTGGACTTTGCTTCCCTCCTGCCTCACAGAAGCAGCTCCCGGGGCTGGATCTGGCTCTGCAGAGGTGATGTCTCCACAGGTGGGTTTTTGGGAGCTGACACAAAAGGAGGAGGGATTGGATTTCCAGAGGGACCCTGCTCAGCCCCGGAGGTGCCGGGAAGGGGCAGGTTGGGAACCCTCCTGAATTTTACATGGGCAGATCCACCTGATTTTTTTACATGGGAATGGTTTAGATTAAAACAGGGGAGATTTAGATGGGATATTGGGAAGAAATTGTTCCCTGTGAGGAGAGAGAGGCCCTGGCACAGAGGGCCCAGAGAAGCTGTGGCTGCCCCTGGATCCTTGGAAGTGTCCAAGGCTGGGTTGGACGGGGCTTGGAGCAAGCTGAGTTAGTGTCCCTGGACATGGCAGGGGGGGTGGAACTCGGTAGAATTTAATTGTCCCTTCCAACCTAAACCATTCCGTAATTCTGTGATTATGGAATTCCATAATTCTGTGATTATGATGGGCTGTGGTGTAACTTCATACTCCTCTGCCTGGGTCTCCCTGGGGGAGCTGGTGTATCAGGGATGGTGCCTGCTGATTTTTGGGGTGCTGGGGACAGTGTTCCAGGTGTGGTGTTTTGTGAGTTGGTTTTGGGGTTGTTTTTGGGCTGGGTGAGTGTTTTCAATTTGCCCCAACAGGTGCAGCACCGTTTCTCTTGCCCAGCCTTGAGGGGGTGATGGAATGTAACAACCCAAACTGCAGGAGCTGAGCTGTGAATTTGCTAGGGCTGAGCACAGGCTCCCTGGCCTCTCTGAAAAGCTGGCATTGCCCGGATGTGTGGGAAGAGGGCAATATTGGGACCCAGAGGTGGCAGTCCCCAGAGTGGCATTCCCAAGGCTGAGCTGCCCTGGGGTGTTCCAGGGCTTTAATGTGCTCCATTAATGTGGGACCATAAACACAACTGTGTCCCTTCTCCCTGCCTCCCAGCCTGGCACTGTCACCACTGTCTGGGCCACAGGGTGTCCTTGGGGTGGGATTTTTGTAGCTGATCCATCTCCTCTCCATCCTGTGTTCAGTCAGGGCTGGATTCTTCAGAAACAGATTCTTCTGCTGGGAAAACAGAGTTGTTTTTCCTTTTCCTTGTCACTCACCTCCCCTCCCAACCTTCCCAGTGTTTGTGTCCAAGGACAGCAGAGCTTTGGGATGTCGGGACAGCTCCAGGGACAGCCCTGCCTGGAAGGAACCTCCCTGGGAGCCAGACTTTGCCCTCCTTTCCAAGGCAACGCCTTGGCAGAGCTTGTGCTGAAGCTTCTGCCCCTGGCAGATCAAAGCTGAGCCTGTCCCTGCCTGGACCTTCCAGGTGATTCCCCAGAATCCCTCTCCTCTCACTGCAGCAGCTTTTTTTTTTTTTTTTTTTAATTTTTATTTTTTAAATCCATATGGTTTTACAGCACTTTACAACACCTGGTTAAGTCATCTTTACTCCTGTGTGTCATCAGAGTCCTGGAATGGATGAGCTGCTGCTGGAGGAGGCTCCAAAGGCACCTCACCTGTCTCAGCAGGGCACCTTACACCACCCCAGTGCTGATTGCACCATTTATTTCCGTTCAAAGCAGGAGTGCTCACCTGGGCTCTCAAATCCCTGGAGTTTCCCTGAGCAGGCAGAGATGCCTGTGGGTGGCCCATGTCCTGTCAGCCAGGTGTGGCTCTGGGGAAATACCTGCTGGGGGAGCTGGATTTGGGATTGGGAACCTCTGTCAAACCCTGATCCTGTTCCAGCTCACAACTCTGTGTGTGCCTGAGTCCCAATTTCAATGTCTGAGGTTGCCTGAAGGGTGTGCTTTATTAGATAAAAACTTAAAATGTACTGATACTGGTGACACCAACCCTGCTCTGAATGTTCCTGGCAAGTCCCCTGGGGTGGTTGAAGCTCAGCCTGGCTGTCCTGAGCCCATGGATGTTTTTAAGGGTATTTGGCTGTTTTTTAAGCTGGAAAAAATGTTTACTTTCTGCTCACAGGAAGGCAAAGCTGGCTGAAGGAGAGCTGTGGCAAGGGGGTTTGAAGGGTCAGTGTACAAACCAGCTGCTCATGAGGCCATAAATAAGAACTTTCTGTACCCACAGGCTTGCACAGGAACAGGAATTTGGCTCTGTCAGGCATTTGGCAATACCTGAACCCCCTTGGTTTGCCTATCTCCTCCTGGCATCTCTTTTTGAGGTTTAGTTACTGATTCTGTGGTGAAATGTGTAGCAAAGTTCTCCACGCTCGTGCTCAGGAGAAGGACTTTGTTTACAGCCTCAGCTGCTTCTTAACTCATTGTCCACACAGGTTTAATTTTAATAGGGCTCTCTTGCTTTTGAAACCTCATCTAGGCTGGTATGACAGAGGAAAAATGCAATTTTTAGATAAGAAATTGATGCATATCTTTGGTGTGGCCAAAGGGCAGTGGTTGATGTGCTGTGCTGGTGGATTCTCCTACTCCAAAAGGGCTGCTCCCAAATCCAGCCTGTCCATGCATGTATTTCCCATCAATAAGGTGTTTTGGAACAATTTGATAGAGAAATCATAGAATCATGGAATGGTTTGGGTTGGAAGGGACCTTAAAGGTCCTCTTGTTAACATCTGACTGAGGGCACTGTTCTGCTCCTGGTTTGCTTCATGTTGAGAGGGTCAGCAGTAACCACAGCAGGGTTTTTAATCTAATTACTTGTGAATTGGAGTGTTAGGAGGTTTTTTGGCTTCTTTCAATAGTTGTCTTTACTCTGTGCTTATTATAATATCTCGATTTGCTCATTATAATATTTCAACATATGCTTAAATTTGAGCTTTTCCTCTGAGGAGTGTGGCAGAGAGGTTGGTATTTAAAAAGCTGCCTTTATTTTGTAGTGTGCAAGCAAAATTCTTTCCAGTTTGGCATGAAATCTTTTTCAAACAGGCAAAAGGGAGGGGAATGTGCAGCAGGGGGTGGCTGCTGTCACCTCCTGGGCTCTCTCTGTCCGTGACCAAGCCAAGGCAGGTCAAGCCTCTGCTTCCCCTTGTCCCTCCTGCTGGAGCATTAATGGTGTTTCTAGAAAGTGCAGCATAAATCCAGTAAAGCACTTAAACAAGTCCCAGCTTTAGGTGTATAAGTGGTTTTGGTGGATTTATGCTTTTTTAAGTGGGTGGGGGTTTTAGAGGCTTTTGTTTCTCTCTGCAAGACTGGCACAGGCTCTGGCCTGGTGGAGCTCACTGGAACAGCCCCTGACTTCAGCCCAGCTCCGTGCAGGTTTATGTTGTGTTTAACTTCAGGGTGGTGTCCTGGAGGTGCTGGTGTCCACAAGCCAGGTGGAGGCTGAGCCAGGCTTCCAAGGGGAGCTCCTGGCTGTCTCCATCCTGCTGAGTGTGGTGGGCACAGGGGCTGGGAGAGCCAAGCAGTGCTGCACTGAGTCACTTGGCTGCTCCCAGTGCCCATTTGGAGTGGGAATTGCTGTTATCCGCTCTCTCCCTATCCTTTCGAGGTTTTCAATCTCTTTTTGCCCCTGGAAGTGTCCAAGGCCAGGCTGGGTGGGGCTTGGAGCAACCTGGGATAGTGGAATGGGCAGGGAGTGGAATGAGATGGGCCTTAAAGTTCGTTCCAACCCAAAGCACTCCATGATTTTATGAATACACTCCTTTGAGAAACGTCATATTCTCCAAAATCTTGTAAAAAGCCCTGAAAGCTGTTCTGTGTGCCCTGCAGAGGAAAAGGGTTTTGCTTCAGTCGTGCCTGCATTCAAACTGCTGCTGCTCGGCTCTGCTGCCGTGCTGGAGGGGCAGCTGAGCACCTGGGATCGTGCCAGGTGAACTTCAGGTGGGGCAGGTGGCTTTCCATGAGCAGCTCTTCACCTGGAGGCCGGGCAGGAGGGCTCCCACCCCTTGGAATGGCCCATCCAGTGACAGGGGATCAGCCAGAGCTCAGCACCAGCACTGGCACATCCCAAAATTCCTTGATTTGCTCTGAGGCATGGTGGGGAAATCCCCAAATCTTAGGAAAGGGGCTGGCACTGTGAGAGGTAACAAGAGCTTTGGCTTTTGGGGGGTTTCTGCTGCTGCTCCCGTGGTTCTCCAGACATCAGGGTCAGGAGGGGTTGTTCCTGCCCGTGTGTGGGAGCAAACAGGCAGGACTGAAGCTGAACACCTGCCTGGGGTGCAGAACTGGGAGGGAAACACAGTTCTCCTTGCTCATATCACAATCTCTTAAAACCCAAACCCTACTGCTTTCCCAGAGCCTGCTCAGTGATGGGTTTGAGATGCTGCTCCACCTGAAGTACAGAGATTTGAGTGGCTACAAAACAGAAGCTATGATGAAGATTTAGAAACAGTTTATTTGCTGTTGAGGGATGGAAGGTTTTACCAGGGGAAAAAAAAAAAGGTGGTCCAAGGGCTAAGTGGGAGTTTTGCATGGTGTTTTTTGCAGGGAATTCAGATTAATAACATATCCTCTTGGAATGGGGTGGGAGAAAGCAGCCGTGATGGGAACTGCTGAGTCAGCAGTGGGTAATCCCTCCTGCCCTGGTCAAATCCATCCTGGCTCACAACAAAACCTCCCTCCAGCTCTCATTTAGTCCCTATTTTCATGATCTGCTTCCCAAGCCCTGCAAGCATGAGGTGCACCCCGTGGTGCCCACAGAGCAGTACGTGGGCCTGGGGTGATTCCAGAGGTTGGATTCCTGCGCTCAGAAATGCATCACAGCCAGAATTCCCTGCCTCATCCATGTCTTGTCCCGCTCTGCCACGGATCCACGCAGCTGCAGGATCTCACTGTTTTGCTTCTTGTGTTGTTTTGTTTTTTTGTTAACCAGGCAAATGAGGTGACTGACAGTGCCTACATGGGCTCGGAGAGCACCTACAGCGAGTGCGAGACCTTCACGGATGAGGACACCAGCACCCTGGTGCAGCACGAGATGCACGACGAGGTGGAGACCGACAGCGCCATCGACTCCGCCGTGCACTCGGAATTCACCGATGCCATCGAGGAGCCGGAGCATGGGTGAGGGGGAGCAGCCAGGAGCAGAGCCCCCCACGTGGGGCAGGCAGGAGGGAGACACAGCCCCAGGGCTGCGCAGCGAGTGGGCCGAGTTTGTCTTGCTGGGACTTGGTTCGTTCTTTGTGTTTGTAACGGCGTGCGGGACCGAAATAGCTCTTCTGGAGGAATAACGAGAATAATTAGGCTGGGTTGTGTAGGCTGGTTTGGAGCCCAGCCTGGCAATCTCTTTGAGTTAATCGTTGCTTGCCTTGGGAGATCTTCTGTACCCTCATTAGCATCTTTAACCTCTAAAATAACTTCTCAGGTGATCCAAACACCTGAAAGACTTGCAGTTTTTAATCTATCACTTAAGCCAGAAACACAACATATAATTTTCCAGTCAGGAGGGGAACTCGTTCTATTTTTGTTTTCCCTAAAAACATGCATGTTTCCTTTGATGTGCAACCACCTCCTATAATAACTGGTTTCAAACCTCTGCCTGGAGCACAGAAATGTGAGCCAAGATCTCCTTCCCCGGGTCTGAACTGCTGCTGGCGAAACTGCTCCTGGGCCCACCCCATTTTTGGAGGAAAAGTGGGGTTTGGGGTGAAACTGGGATGCTGGCAGGTAGGAGGGCAGGGAAGAACTCCTTTAGGATCAGAGTCACAGAATGGTTTGGGTTGAAAGGGACCTTAAAGCTGATCTCATTCCACCCTCTGCTGTGGGCAGGGACACCTTCCACTAGACCACGTTTCTCCAAGCCCCATCCTGGACATGTCCAGGATTGGGACAGCCACAGCTTCCCTGGAAAATCTGTGCCAGTGCCAGGTTAGTGCCCCAAGAACACCAATCTGCACCAAAACCTCTGGAATCACCTTTACTTGAGGTCTGTACCACACACGATGAGTTTTGTCCCAAAACACAAGGCCCAGGCTTGGCGCTCCAGGGAGTGCTTACAGCTCCCGCTGCTTTTTGGGAGCACCAGGCTTCCCTCCCACCCAGAAATCCAAACTGGGAATGTCAGAGAGGCAGCGAGCAGCGCTGAGCCCCGGGGCTGAAAGGGTGCCGTGGATTAGAGCAGGAATGGGATTATCCAGCTCGGCTCTTGTCGGCGCAGCTCGCCCGGCTCAGTGACAGTTAAATTGGGAGATAATCGGCTGCGAGGTCGCTGTCAGCAGCACAGGGTCCCCGCGGGGGTCATGGCAGCCTGCGTGCGCTCCCGGCCGCTGGGGAAGGCGCCCGCCTTCGGATTCGCCTGCCTGTAGGTACAGAGCTGGGAAAAGGGGGAGACAGCAGCTTGTGCTGGTGCTTGCCACGGATGGGCTCAGCAGCACAGGAGGGACAGGCTGCTTGGAAAGAGTCCAGAGGAGGCCACGGAGATGCTCCAAGGGCTGCAGCTTCTCTGCTCTGGAGCCAGGCTGGGAGAGCTGGGGGTGCTCACCTGGAGAGGAGAAGGATCCAGGGACACCTCAGAGCCCCTGCCAGGGCCTAAAGGGGCTCCAGGAGAGCTGGAGAGGGACTGGGGACAAGGGATGGAGGGACAGGACACAGGGAATGGCTTCCCACTGCCAGAGGGCAGGGTTAGATGGGAGATTGGGCAGGAATTGTTCCCTGGGAGGGTGGGCAGGCCCTGGCACAGGGTGCCCAGAGAAGCTGTGGCTGCCCCTGGATCCCTGGCAGTGTCCAAGGCCAGGTTGGACACTGGGGCTTGGAGCAGCCTGGGATGGTGGATGTGTCCCTGCCCGTGGCAGGGGTGGAACTGGGACTTCCAACCCAAACCATTCTGGGATTCCCTCCTACCCAGGTGTGGGCTTGGGAAGGTTGGATGTCCTTTGGGTGCTCTGTCCAAGCACAGTGGGGCTTGTTCCCAGATTGTTAAATGTGTGCAAATTCCAGGGAGCCAAAAACTTGATTTGATTTATAGATTTGACTTGGGAACCTCTGGGAGTGCTGAGGGCTGGTTTTGGTACCATCAGACCCCACACTGGAGGACACCTCTGGTGCCCAGGGACACCCAAGGCAGTACAATTCCTTCAGTGCAGCTGCTGGGCTGAATGAGAGTTTCAGCATCACTCCTCAGGACCTCTCAGAGCTCAACATACCTGAAATGGTTTGAGCTTAAAGGTTGTTTAGGCTGTGTGTAGTAAAGATTAGTTGGACTCTGGGTCCTGAAACTGCCTGAGCCTCAAGATGGGAATAGGAAATAAAATTTACTGCCCGAAGCATCCAGGTTGAGGGTTTCCAGGTGCCTGATCAGATCTGCTTCTGTACAGTGCTTATCAAACCACAGCCCCAAATTTAGAGTTCTGGGCTTGGATTTTGCTTCTGAATTAGCAATTCCACCCCCTGGCTTCTATTCCTGGAGAGATTTCCGCTGCTTTTGGTGAAGGTCTGACTCACCACAGGGATGGATGGGTTCTGGTGGATCCCACTGTGGAATATTGGTGCTTCTCAAGGGCACGAGGAGGATGTGCAGATTCCCACAAGCTGGGCTGGATTTATTTGTGGTTAGAGATCTGGAGGGTTGACATGTTTTTATTAGCAGGATAAGGGCAAATCCTTCAGATGGAGCAGGTTTTTTGTCATAAATGGCTTATCTGTAATCTTTTTTTCTTTCTGGTTTAGTCCAGCAATCTGCTCGTGCCCATTTCCCTCTCCTAGCAAGTGCATGGAGATAAGGGCATAGCCAATACCAATTTCTGTAATAATGCAATATTATTATGATTTTTAGCGTAGAATTTTAGAGAGCAGAGTGTTCTTAATCCCCCAAAGCACAGACCTGTGGCTCACAGCCCCGTGGCTGCTTTCACAGCTCAGTTGTTGCAAATCCCTCCTGCCTTTTCTCCAGCTTAGTTTGAGAACTTCCAAAGTCCTGGGCAGGAAAGGGGGCTTGGCTTGGTGGGGAGGCCCTGGCACAGGGTGCCCAGAGAAGCTGTGGCTGCCTCTGGATCCCTGGCAGTGCCCAAGGCCAGGTTGGACAGGGTTTGGAGCAGCCTGGGATGGTGGAAGGTGTCCCTGCCATGGCAGGGGCTGGAATGAGATGAGCTTTAAGGTCCTTTCAGCCCAAACCATTCCAGCATTTTGTGGCTCCATGCAATGGAAAGACTCTTCCAGGGACAGTGACTCTGTGTCCCCTCAGGAGCAAGGGACATCCCAGGAGCCCTGCTGGGTGTGTTCAGGGTTTGCAGCCTCCTGGATCTGGTGTTACAAACACATGGAGCACAATCCCCACTCCAGGATTGTCACACACAGCATTTTCCCAGGAGGAGCAGGGAAGGGGCTCCTTTGTCTTGCTGGGGGTCTGTCCCCACCCCTCCCCAACACCAATCCCTCAGGGTTATGGGGTTAAAGCCCAGGCCCTGGAGAGGATTAGGCAGCAACAAGCCAGTGTGAGCCTGGCACGGGCTGCCATGGAACCCACAGCATTTAGGATGTGGCTGGGACATGCCCAGCTCTGTCTCTGCCATGCTTCCACTCAAGCAAGGGCTTGTCACCAGCCCTGGGCACTGTCTGCAAGTCTGAGTGCCCCCACATCCTGTGTTGCAGCTGCCAATGGAAAAACTTGGTTTATTGGGAAAACAAGTCACCATGAACTTCCCAGTGATGCCTGGGCTGTTCCTGTCCTGTCCTGCTCTGTCACCCTCACTTGGTGGGTTGGGTTGACCCTGGCTGGACACCAGGAACCCACCAAAGCTGCTCCATCCCTGCCCTCCAAAGATGGACAGGAAAAGAAAACATAACAAAGGGTTCATGAGCTGAGATAAGGACAGGGAGAAATCACCCATCAAATACCATCATGGGCAAAACAGACTCAAAGTGGAGATATTAATTGAATTTATCACTGGCAAAATCAGAGCAGGATAATGAGAAGTAAAATCAGATTTAAAAACACCTTCACCCCCACATCATGCCTGCTTCCCAGTTCTCTCTCCTTCCCCCCAGTGGCACAGGGAGATGGGAGAGGGGTTATGGTCAGGTCATCACACATTGTTCCAGGCATTGCTCAGGGAGAGGAGTCAGAGCCCTTCCCCTGCCCCGGTGTGGGGTCCCTTGCACAGGAGACAGTGCTCCAGGAACCTCTCCAGCCTGAGTCCATCCCATGGGCGATGGTTCTCCAGGAGCTGCTGCTCTCTGTGTCACTCCTCTGTGGGGTCAGTCCTTCAGGCACAGCCTGGGTCCCCCACAGAGTCACAAATCCCACCAGGACCCTGCTCCAGCGTGGGCTCCTCTCTCCACGGATCCACAGGTCCCTGCCAGCACCCTGTCCCAGCACAGCTTCCCACGGGCTCACAGCCCCTCTCAGGCACCCACTGCTCCAGGCCTGGGCTCCTCCAGGGGCTGCAGGTGCATCTCTGCACCTCCCTGCCCTCCATGGGCTGCTGGGACACAGCTTCCTCCCCATGGGCTTCCCCACAGAATCTCAGAGTCATCCCAGGAATCTCAGGGCAGTCTCAGCTCTGGTGCCTGGAGCAGCTCCTGCCCCTCTCCTGCCCTGCCCTGCAGAGCTGTTCCTGTCCAGTGTTCTCACCCCACTCCTTGTAGGCACTCAGGTCAGCTGCCCCATCATTTTTTCGTGTTTTCCCTCTCAAATCTGTTATCCCAGAGGTGCCACCGCCATTCCTGGTGGCCCCAGCCTCAGACAGCAGCGGGTCCATCTTGGAGCCACCGAGGATGGGCTCTGCTGGACACGGGGGAAGCTTCCAGCAGCTCCTCACAGAACCCACCACTCCCATACCGAGTCCTGTCCACACAAACCCGATACTCCTGGGAAGAGGATGTCCTGGATGCAGTGGAAGGGCTGCTGTGGCACCTCCCTCTAACATGTCCTTGTCTGTTCCCACAGATCCCATCCCCACGAGCTGGCCCTGGGCTCCGAGCTCAGCCACTCCATCGTCACCGTCATCAGCGGGGAGGAGCATTTCGAGGATTACGGGGAAGGGAACGAGGCCGATCTGTTCCCGGACCCTTTGTGTAATGGGGAAAGCAGCTTTGGCAGCTCCTCCTTCCTCTCTCCCAGGTAATGGTGCTGCTCCACCAGGGGCACTCTCTCGGTGCTTCCCTCTGCTCCGTGGGACGGGGGTTTCCTTGGGATTTGCCGGACAGGGGGCTTGGCATACTCTGGGTACAAGGGGATAATCAGCTTGGAAGTGGAAGAGGAATTCCCCCCCTCAGTGTTTCCTTTCCCTGGTCGGTGCCTGTCCTGCTGATGCCCAGCAGGAGGTGGAAGAGCTGTCTGCATTTCCAGCCTCACATTCCTACTCCTGTTAGGGATGTGGCTCCTCACAGAGCCTTCCAGGAGAGCAAACCACCTGCAGCTTTACCCCTGATCCTGCAAGATGACTCTTATTTATATTTTTCTCTTTTATTATTTTGGGCTTTGCTGCAATGTTTGGTTGGATTTGCATGAGCTGCAGCAGCATTCCTTCTCTAGGGATGTGTAGAGCAGGAAGCAGGCTGTAGCATTTCCTCCTTGCTTTAGGGTCTGAAACCAGGAAAAAGTCCCATTTTCCAGCCCAAGCAGGGTGGGCTGAGGAGCTGGTATGCTGGTACAAACCCCATCAATAGTTACTTTCTAAAGAAAATAAGTAAAAGCTGGAATGTCATCCAGTGCTGCAGCCCACAAGGTGTCTGGGATGACAAGTAACACCAGGAATGTGTTCCTCCATTGGAAGCACATCCCTGCCAGCTACACACACGTGCTAAACACAAAAATATACTTTTTATCTCTTTGGAATGACACTTTTGTGCCTTTCTGCAGCCATGTAAACTTCTCAAAACATTTTTTTTTTTCCCCCATCTTCCTGTTTTCTCCCAGCTTCCCAAACCCCTTCATGGAGTTTGGACAATTCTAGTTGCACAGGGCTGGCAGGGAAGAGCAGGTCAGAACTCATTTCTTTTGGGCTGGTGCAGCAGCAATGTTGGAGGTGTTAATCACAAATAGGAGAGTTGCTGTAGAGAATTCTCAGCCTTTTCCTTTAGGAAATCAGTGCTCCAGCACTGGGATACCCTGCAGTGGGAAGGGCAGGGTCTCTGAGCTGTGCTTGTCCTTGGCTTGCTCCATGCAGGAATGTAGGGCTGGCTGTGCTGCTGCTGTGGCATAGGAAGAACTCTCTGATTAAAACCCAGCCTTGGTGTTTGTTTTCCCTTGAGGATGAGCTGCCAGCCTGATCCAGAAGGCTCCTGGCAAGAAAATACCCAGCTAAAGGAGCTTTTCAATCACTTAAACTTTTTCTTTAACGTCAGGCCAGAGCTCGCAGTTTGCCCACGCTCCCAGAGTTCCAGTCTTGCTCTGCCAGGGCACCATCTCTCCTCTGCTCTGTCTCTGGATCTGATCCACACCTTATCCCATTTCCCTGTGCTGGGAGGGGCTCTCTGGGCACGTGGCCACACAGGTTGTGGTGGTTTGTGCTGGAGACTCTCTGCTGGGGCTTGCTGGGGAGGCAGGCTGGAGATAAACCCTGCAAAACCTCTGGAGTCAGGAATGTGGGGCTGTTTGAGCTGGAGGATTTCCTCATGCCTCTCAGGTCTGGCCTCCCTTTGGATTATTGCTGCATGTGTGAAGCCCTTCCCTAAACATTCCCTGAGTCTGGGCAGCTCTTCTGACTTTGGATAGGAAGGGACAGGACAAGAGGGAACAGCATCCCACTGCCAGAGGGCAGGGATAGATGGGACATTGGGAAGGAATTGTTCCCTGGGAGGGTGGGGAGGCCCTGGCACAGGGTGCCCAGAGAAGCTGTGGCTGCCCCTGGATCCCTGGCAGTGCCCAAGGTCAGGCTGGACAGGACTTGGAGCAGCCTGGGATGGTGGAAGGTGTCCCTGCCCATGGCAGAGTGTAGAATGGGATGAGCTTTAATCTCCTTTCCCACCCAAATCATTCCATGCCTGAGCAGCCCCGGTGTGTTTAAATGCACCTGAAGGATCCACAGGCTGTCCCTGGTTCAGGCTCAATGGGGTTTTTGGCTGTATTTTGAGTACAATTACATCCCTTGTAAAGGGCCACATCACCACACACCCTTTCCATGCTACAGGAGTCCCTAAATGGGAGTAATCTCTAGAAATTCTCCTGCCACGACTCCAGAAGATGAACATAAACCCCAAGACCCTTCAGGGAACACTGTGGGGTGCAGTGCTTCCCTGCCCAGTCCTTCTATGTCTGTTTGTGATCCCTCCTCTTGAGTGTTCCCTTGTCCTCTTGAGTGTCCCCATCCAGCAGGAAAAGCTTCTTTGCAGCTCTTCATGGGAAATAAAGGGAAAAGCTCCTTGTGCCCATCCCAGCCTCCAGGAAGCACCAGGGACCTGTGGGAGACAAACGTTGCTCCAGGAGATGGAGGGAGGCACAGGAAGACTCTGGATTGTAGGACCACAGAATGTGCTGAGCTGGAAGGGACCCATCAGGATCCTGGAATGGGTGGGGACACCCCAGGGCTGAGCTCTCACCCACTCCAAGGCAGGGAGCCAGGGCAGCCAGAGGCCAGGAGGATCTGCACACACCCCAGGAGCTGCCAGGCTGGCCTGGGGCTTCTCCTCCACACTTCTCATTTTGATTAATGCTGGCTAAATTTGGGTTCCCACCTGGCCCAGGCTGCACCACCTGGGAAGGGAATACCCTCAAGGGCACCCAGAACAGGGACATCCCTTCCCCCAGGTACCACACAGCTGCTGTCACCTCTTCCCTGCACAAACCCCGACCTGTCTGCTGCTGGGAAAATGTTATCCTGGGGCCAGAGCTGCCCTAAGGGGTAAGGGGAATGGTTTTCAATTGAATGGGTTTTTACAGGAATGGGAAGAGATGATAATTTGGTATTTGCTGGTGTCCAGCCTGTCTGAAGGGGCTGGGAAATACTGTACAGACAGCACAGATCCAGGCCTGACCCTGGGGTGGGGGCTGAGCCAGGGCACCCTCGGGCTGCCCCAGCTCTGCACATGCCCCAGGCCAGGAGTTGCTGGTGTGTTTCTGTATCCTGGGATTCACTGCCCCGTGCAGGTACCTGTTGGGTTTATCTTGCTTGTGTTTGCTCACACCTTTACCTGTCTCTCTGACTGAACTGCTTGGGATTTTCACTATTTAACCTTTCTTTGATTCACATCCGTGGCTTCCAGAAGCTCATTTTCCTACAGGAAGGATTTGTGGATTCTGGCCCCAAATTAACACAAAGCATTGGCTGTTCAGAATCCCCTCTGCCCTGCCCAAATCATGAGGAAGTGTCTCCCAGCTTCCCAAGCTGTGCAAGTCCTCTAGCCCCCCATGCCCTTCCCAACTGGCATTCCCTGCAGGAACTCAGCACTGCTGCTTGGCTCCTCTGGGCTTTGCTTTGGAGGAGAGAGGGGTTAAACTGCACCTGGCCATGGCTTAAAAGCTGTTTGCAGTAAAAATCTGACTCTGCATTACTAAGGCAGGACTGCAGCAGCACAGCTGCTCTACTTTTAAAGCATCCCATTGGAAAATGGGACAGTGACCAAAGGATCACAGAATGCCACAATATCCTGAGTGGGAATACACCCACCAGGATCATCCAGCCCAGCCCCTGGCCCTGCACAGACCCCCAACAATCCCACCCTGGGCATCCCTGGGAGCATTGTCCAAACCCTCCTGGAGCTCTGGCAGCCTCGGGGCTGTGCCCATTCCCTGGGGAGCCTGGGCAGTGCCAGCACCCTCTGAGAGAGGAACCTTTTCCTAAAATCCAGCCTAAACCCCCCTTTAGATGCAGCTCTGGCTCACAGCACCCAGTCCTGCAGTGTGCAGGTTCATTCTGCACTCACTGAGGCAAACCAGGAGCCTCCTGAGACAGATTGCCTGGAAAATCCTGTTGGAAAATAAACTTTGCAGTGCTGTAGGTTTGTGGGAAGCACTTACCTCACCTGCCCTGGGCTCTTGGGGATTGAGATTGGCTCAAGGGTTTGGAAATGTGGGCCAAGCTCAGCTGCTGGGAGTCTCTGGGAGGAGGGTGATGGAAGTATTGCTAATTATTTACTATATAAATTCTACCGAGCAATTACAAATTGTCAATTAGCTACCAATTGTTACAAACTATTCTAAATTAGAAATTATCTATATACTATTATAAGCAATCCCATATTGGCTTTAATTTGGCTTCGAAAATCATGGTGGGAGGCGGCCCAGCCTGCCCTGTGACTTTTTAATTCAAATTTCCTACCTCCCACCAAAAATCCCCCTACCTTGAGGGACCCTCAGCTTGTGGAAGCCGCGGCTGCAGGCGCTCCCTGCGCGTCCTGTGCTGCTGACCTGACCCTTGTGCTCTCTCTAGCGCCACTCCGCTCGCTGCCAAACTGCGCAGCATTCTCGCAGATGAAGCTTTTGAGTTTTACTGTAGCCAGTGCCACAAACAAATCAACCGCCTCGAGGATCTTTCTGCTCGCCTGAATGATCTTGAAATGAATAGGTAACCGGGCTCGTGTGCGTGGCCGTCTCAGCCTGGCAGTGATGTTCTGGCCGGGAAGGCTCTCCCTGTCTGGCACAGCCTTTCCCTGGCTCCGCGCTGGTGGATGGAGGGTGGGGAAAGGGGATGGGTTTCACCTCTTGGCCACAGGAGGTGCTCCAGGTGGTGGTGAGCTCGTGGAGGGTGAGCAGGAGGTGCCTTTAATGCGGGCCCTGGGGGCTGGCAGACAAGGAGAGCGTTTCCTGCCCTTTGCATGCCTGTGCATGGTGGGTTCCATGGGAGCTGGCCGTGTGCAGTATTTCTGTCACCGAGGAAAGGCTGGGAATGGTGTGGAAGGGCAGCCTGGAAGGGCAGGGACAGCCCATCCTCCTGCTGCAGGAACAACCTGGAGGCATCAGCCTGCTCCACAGAGCTTGGGAGCAGAGAAATCTTGTCTCACACAGCTTCACCCAAAGCCTGCCCATGCTGATGTCACCATGGGCTGGGGAGATGTGACAGACACCAGGAACATCAGGAGATTTTGAATGGCATTTTGGAGGTCTCGCAGGCAGCAGCTGGATGTGTTGTCTGACAAGTGAGGAGGGATTTCTGCCTGTTGATTTGTTCATTCAGAGCTGGTTGCAGCCCTCTGGGTGGAAGGAGCCTGGCATTGGTGATAAATCTTTCTTCTCATGGCTGTTGTGGCTGTTCAGACCTGGGGTTTGGTCATGTTTTTGATCTCTGTCTGTCCTTTGCAGGGACAGTGTGATCTGGGAGCTCCCCTGGTCTATGGGAGAACTGGATAAAAAATAGCAGCTTGAATTCAATTCTTTTTAAGGAAAAAAAAAGGCCTCTCCCCTTATTTTTCTTGGTTACATTGGTCTTTGCTGTTGGAGGCCTTGTGGATCAGTGATGGGTCTCAGGTTTTGCAGATATTAAGGTGAACACTGGTTTTCCCTGGAAGCCCCACTCCACTTCAGGTTTTCTCCACCACATCTCCTGCAAAGCTGAGTGAACACCTCAGAGCTTCCTGTGATGGGTGGGATTTCCTGTGGAGCTCCTCTGTCCTCTGGTCACAGTGGGAATTCCTTAGGCTTTGATTTGCCCTGTGAGTAGGTGCAGTTCCTCCCTCTGTGTTCAGGGTTTCCCAAGTACAGATTTACTGGGAATGTGTTCCAAGGGCCTTTGTGGAAGGGGCAGTGCCCTCTGTGTGTGTGGTGTGGATGGGAGGTGTCCTGAGCAGGACCTGCTGCTCCTCCCTGTGCAGCACCACAGATGTGAACAGGGGACAAGTCCTGGAGCAGCAGGAATTGGACCAAAATCTGGGACAAGCCTGAAGACACCTCCTCCAGGGGATTCTGGCAGCTGGGGTGAAGCCCAAAGCATCCCAGAACAGCCTCACTCATAAAACCTGTGTGCAGATAGTGTTCTATCCTTGGAATGAACTGGGGAGCTTGCTCCCAGCATTGGGGTGCTGCTTCCCGAGCCCACAGCATGGAAAAGAAGGGAAGAATCCTCCAGGAGCTTGGGATGAAGTGGTTTGTGCCTCTGTTTTGTTCCAGTGCCCTTGCTGGTGTCTCAGCCTTTGGACACTGCGGGTGCCGTCGCTTCCCCAGGAGCTTTTTCCAGAGGAAAATATTTTTCCCCCCAGTGCTGGGGCCATTCCTTCCAATTCCTGGCAAACACCAGGGCCTGACCTGCTCCCCTTGGGCGCTGAGCAGCCTTGAAGCCCAGCCAGCAGCGGCTCTTGTGCTCCCTGGAGATCTGGGATTTGAGGATGCACTCTGACCTGAGGGCTGGTCACCCTGACAACACCCCCCAGGCAGGTTTGGGGGTTGCTTTACAAAGCAAACTGTCCTAAGCTATTTTTAATCCCTCATTTGAAGAACTCATGTTGCAGCTCCAGGCAGGAGTGGACTTACAGATGATTTTAGTTCTTTTATTTTTTCCCTAAAACTGAGCTAAGCACCAAGGAATGCAGTTGTTGCTTCTTGGATTGGAGCTGCTCCTGCTGCCATCACTGAGTGAGGGTTTGGTGTGCCCCAATGGCATCTTGTGACACCAGCATGGGTGGAAGATGAGGAGTGAGATCCAAGCTGTGGCACCTCCCCAGCACCAGTCATAACCAGAAAACTGGAAGGAGCATCTCAGCAAGGAGCTGGTTCTGGAAAAGGCTGGTTTTTCTCAGCAGGGAGAGCCTGCAGCCTGTCCCCTGGGGGTGGGACACGGTGACACAGCCCTTGGCTGCTCGTCCTGTGGTGACACTGATCCCTGACCGCTGTGGAATGGTGGCAGCTGGCTCAGACATGGATACAAGGAGTGATCTCTGTGAGAAGGAGAGCTCATCCCCTTCCCCAGCCACTGCAAGTGCCATGCTCAAAATCCAGACAGGGACACCACCAACAGCTCCTGAAGCCTCTGAGCCAGGAGCAGGCAGCACTTCCCTGCTGATCCAGAGCCCAGCAGTGGGATGGTGGCTGTGGAAGGGCAGAAGGATGGATTGATCCAGGGATCATGGCTGTGGGAAGGGCAGAAGGATGGATTGATCCAGGGATCATGGCTGTGGGAAGG
>VWYP01025236.1:104888-122407 GCA_013400435.1 Pycnonotus jocosus | reverse complement strand
GGATCATGGCTGTGGAAGGACAGAAGGATGGATTGATCCAGGGATTATTTCTGTGGAAGGACAGAAGGATGGATTGATCCAGGGATCATGGCTGTGGAAGGACAGAAGGATGGATGTGCTGTTGGTCTCCAGTCCGTGGGAGCTCTGGGGGTGGCAGGGGAGGCCTGGAGTGCCATGGGGTGCAGGACATGTGGCTCAGTCTGCCATCAGCACCCAGCTGGAGCCCCCCCAGCCTCCCTGCTATTCTTAGCTCTTTCCTTGGGGATCAGTTTTCAGGCAGGGATCAGCAGGGGAACAGAGCGTGGCGGGGGGCAGCGAGCTCTTCTCAGTGTTATTCCATGTGCTTTGTTATTCCTTGCTGTTGAACACGGCACTGGCCCCTCTCCTGCCCTCTCCAGGGGTTTGGGGGTGCATGCCAAGGGCGCTCCCTGCCAGAGCAAAGGATGTGCCCCGGAGTCCCTGCAGTTTCCTGTTTCCCTGGCTCTCCACTGTCAGCTTTTCTGACTCTTTCCTGTTTTTTCTTCATTTTGCAGCCCAAATAAAAGACTCTCCAGCAAGAAGGTGGCAAGGTAAGCTCACACTCCTGTCATTATTTGCTTGATCCGTGCGAGCTGCTGGCTCCGCGGAAGGAAAACTCAAAATAAGTTTGGAGAGTTGTATTTCTGGATCTATTCCATAGTGCTGGGGAAAAGTGGGTTTAATTCTGGTATCTTTTGTCTGGAATGAGGGTTTCTCACTCGTGCACACAGCTGGAGGCTGCTGGCAACCTGATTCCTTCCAGGAAAAACTGGGGGGGCTTTTCCTCACGCTCTGTCCTGCCAGTGCCATAGCAGGGGGCACATGGAGGAGGAAAGGAGTCTTTAGAAGGACATATCCCTCTGGGATGTCCCCTCCTGGTATCACCATGTCTGCAGAGTTCTACAGGACCAGAGCAGTCAGTACCCCCACCTGGAGGGATTCTCCAGCACTCCAAAAACTCCAGCTGCCTTAGACAGCTCTTGGTCCTGTTTTATTTCACTCCATGTCACCCTCAGCACTTGGCTTTGTGGGAGCAGCTCCCCCTGCTCAGCCAGGAGCTCTGGGGCACCTGGGCAGGCTGCAGGTAGCTCTGGTTGGATGGTTTAACCCTGCTTTAGCCCTGCTTTAAGCCCAGGTTTAATGCTGTGCTGCTTCTGTCCTGCACGACCACCTCGTGTGATGTCAGTCACCTTTTCCCTGTGGGTGTTGTGATCCCTGACTGCACAGGGAGATTGGATAGATTGGATATATCCAGGCTCACCTTTCCTCTCCCAGTTTCCCCATCCCCCCTGTTCCTGTGCCATCATGATTTTAAGGATAAACTGAGTCTTACCTCCACTGTTCTGCCTCTGCCATGCTCAGGAGGGAGATTTCCCTCTGCACTTGTTGGATTTCTCCTTGCTTGTTTCCCAGCAGGACAGGGACACTGTGGAGGAACAGGCAGCTCAGTTTGGGAATGTTCCTGTTCCTGACACTCTGCTCCCTGTGCTGACCCAAGCAGCTTCCCTGCACCTCTTCCTCCCACTGTGCTCTCACACCTTTCCCCTCTCCATTTTTCCCGCACTCAGCAATCTCCCCTGGCATGATTCTCCCTCCTGGAAAGGAAGCAGATCCTTGATATTACATTTCCTGCTTCCACTCATCTTACTTTCTAGAGCTTTGTTAAAAACACTGGCAGGAAGGAGGGCTGAGGGGAGCAGCGTGTCCCCAGGTTTCCTGTTTTAGGACTCGTTTTTTGTCCCATGCCTGGCACAGATAATTTGGGGAGGATTTGAGTTAAACATTTGGGAATGGAGATACCCTGTTTTATGGGGGATTGAGCCCTCCTAGCCCTTTGCTTTTCTGAGGCGAGGATGTGTTGGCTTGGGTAAATATTAGTTAATTGAAGAGCAGTAAGGTTTGGTTTGTGATAAGGAGGCAGATAACAAGGTTTTGCTGAGCCAGATCCTTAAGCTCAGCCCAAAGCAAATCCTTTGTTGCAGATACTGTAATTACTGAATAATCCCAAAACATTTGCTTTTAGAAAATTGATTTTATTTTGGTAAGGGCTCTTTCTTCATTTTTGTTATCCAGGTTCTGCTCGTGCCAAGAAATCTCAGCTGCTTAAGCCCTGTTGTGCTTGGCATGATTTAAATGACAAATGTGCCTGAGACATTAAAATCTAAATATAAACTGAGGGTGAGGATGCAAAATCAGGCTGTGGTCTCTTTGCAAATGCCAGTTGTGCTTAGTGAGTCTTGGCATGAGCACACTGTGTAGTGGGAGGAATTTGAGAGCCAATGGTACGAATTCCTAGGAAAAACTGAGGTTTCCAGAAACCTGTGTGGTTTTGTCATCCATCCCCTGCTCAAAGCAGGAGAGCAGTGTTTTCCTCCTGCCTGGGGTCCCAGGGCTGGAACACCTCCCGTCTCCACAGCAGATCTACAGCCCTGGGGAGGGTGAAGCCCCAGGCAGCCGCTCCCCAGGGTGTCCTTTAGCTCGTCACAAAGCGGGGACACCGCTGTCGCGAGGCCTCGTTAATGATTAACAGCTCACCCTGGGCTGGGGGGCCACTGCAGCCTCAGCGGGGTTTGCCCCCCTCCCTCCCCTTACACCCCCACTTCTTCCCAGCTTTATCACCCCTGGGGGTACTCTGGCCTTTGCTGGATAACCCCCGGCCTTGGGACCGTGCTAACGAAAGAAAGTGGGAAGAGGGAGCTCTTATCTCTCGCCATTCCAAAGAGCAAGAGCAATGATCGCGGTGTGAAGTCCCGGCTGCGCGTCCACGTCTGCGGTGCGGGCGCTCCCGGGCGAGGGGCTGGATTTCCCGGGACAACTCCGTGGTGAGGGGCACGGGGACATCCAGCGTTCCCAGGAGCAGGGCTGACAAATCCCTGTGGCAGAGGCCGAGGAGGGCGGGAGGTGGCGGCCGGGCCGGCGTTTGTCCCCTGGTGTCGCCATGGTGCCGGTGCTGGCGCTGATGCCGGTGCTGCTCTGGGTCGGGGCGGTTTGTCTCCGTTTCAGGCAGCTGCACCAGACCAGCTCCTTGGCCGTGGGGGTGATGGAGGAATCCTACCGGGAGAACCTGGAGTGCACGGACGAGGACATCACGGACAAGGTGAGGGCCTCCTTCCCTTCTTCCCTCCTTTGCTTGTCCCACCAGGATCAAGCTGATTTTGTGCTGGTGCTGCTGAGTGTTTCTGAGGTATTGAGAGGAAAGGGTTATAGGATAAGGTGGCAGCAGCACTGTCTGTGTTACCCTGCAGGATTCAGGACCTTGCAGTGCTCCCATGTCCCCAGGCAGGATCAGGCTGAAGCTCCTCTCTGTGGGTGGATGGCTGCAGAGGGACATGGGAAGGGAGGAGGAGAGCACTGCAGGTGCTCTGCAGGGTCAGGAGGTGACACTGGATCCTTCTCCAGGGACAGTGGCTTCCCCCAGTGTGCTGGGAGGAGGAATGGGCTCTTCACAGGCAGCATTTTCACTTCTCCTTCACACAAGAAGATATTCTCAGGTTCTGCTTTTCTGTGGCAACCCACCCAATGGGAAAGAGAAACTTCCTCTCCTTGGCACACTCTGCTCGTGCTGTCAGGGTAGAGCAGATCTTGTGCTGGTGCTGATGGGTTTTCCTGGGGTGTTACAAGAAAAGAGTTGTAGGATAAGATGGGAGCACAGGGAAGATTTTGTTTGAGTATCCCTAGTTAAAAAACAGGAAGAAGCTATGGGAAAGAAGCTAAGATTGTGTAAATGTCTACTGAAGTCCTGAAACTCCTTGGAAATTACTTTTTAGCTCTGGAAAATGAATGTCCTGAGGAGCTGTGTGTGAAAGAGAAATGTGTATGTGTGTGGCTGCACTTGGAAATAATTATAATACATAAAATATTTATTGAAAAATAAATAAAAATCAACATTTTTCCAAGGCTGGAAGTTGAGTAAAATAGTTGGGTTCCTTCAGGCATTTGACTTGGGAAACCTTTGATGGAAAAGGCACAGCTGGGAAAGGCCTTGTGTGCCTTCATGGCCTCTTTAATACTCCCATGTCTCCTGCCCTTCTCCCAGAGCCAGGGTTTGGCTTTTCCAGACATGTTCCTCATTTCTTCTCCAGGATTGTTTTATATGGAATTTGAATGATTAAAATGCAAATACTGGAATAAACCCAGTACAGGTACAGGGAGAAAATCCTCACCTCTGGTCCTTCCCCTCCAGCTGGCATTGATCCTTCCATGTGTAAATCCAGGGTTTCCATCCTGGTCCAGGCAGTGGGGAGTTATCCATAGAGCTCTGGAGATCCACTGTAATCTTCCTCTCTAGACTTCTTTTAGGGTGTCATCAGGAAGGGCTTGAAGAAAGGGAAGAGTGAAGTGTTTGACCCCAAACTGGTACATGGGAGCCGTCAAAACCTGAAAAACTGGGGGTCAAAAGGATGTTTTAAAGATATGCTCTAAATGAAGGCATGACTGGCCAATTCCAGTGGGAGCACTCCTTGTTTAGGGGTGTTGTGGGGGCTGCTCTGGGTCTGAGGATGCCCAGGGGCTGATGCATGTCCCTGCTGGCAGGTGGTGTTCCTGGAGAAGCGGGTGACAGAGCTGGAGAAGGACACGGCTGCCAACGGGGAGCAGCACAGCCGCCTCCGGCAGGAGAACCTGCAGCTGGTGCACAGGTAAGAGCCTCACCTGGGGAGCCTTTCCCCCTCCATGTGCTCCATCCCTTCCCAAACCCAAACCACAGCCCTTAGCAGGGATATGGACTCCATCCCAGCTGAGAGCAGGACACAGTGATGTGCAGATTTGATATTTTAGGTGCTTAAGTTCTCTGGAGCTCCAGAACCTGGCTTTTGGTGATTTTCACATATGGCTTTTAATTGCTGGAGCTGTGTCAGGGAGGGTCAGGCTGGAGAGCAGGGAAAGGTTCTTCCCCCAGAGGGTGCTGGCACTGCCCAGGCTCCCCAGGGAATGGGCACAGCCCCGAGGCTGCCAGAGCTCCAGGAGTGTTTGTGCTTAGTGAGTCTCACTAAGCTCCCAGGGATGCCCAGGGTGGGATTGTTGGGGGGTCTGTGCAGGGCCAGGGGCTGGACTGGATGATCCCTGTGGCTCCCTTCCCACTCAGGATGTTTCACTATATATCTGTAGTATATTTTTAATGTATATTTTTAATGTGCTTCCCTGCTCCATGTGTCACTCCCAAAAGGTGTCTGGAACTCTGCATCTTGGCTTTTATATATAATATGTGTGTGTATATATATTTGTATTTATATTTGCTATGTTTTCCTGCCCCATATGCCCTTTCCAAATGGTCTCTGGAGCTCCAAGGCTTGCCTCATGCCAGATCCTGGCCGGGGTGCAGCCCTTTGGATCCCACATGACGTAATCCCTGTGTGTGCTAATCTGCCAGGCTCCTGTCTCCCAGCATAGCCTTACCCTGGGCAGATAAACCTGGCAGAATTTATCTATAGGGCTGTAATTCTGTTAAGTAACAGTCGTGTCAGGGAACTGAGCCACTCAAACAAAGGTTTCCCTAAGCCCTGATAAACCTGGGAGCAAGGGAAATGTTTTCACTTCAGCAGCTTGGCCTGGAAGTGTCAGCTGGCTCTGGGTGAGCTCGGTGCTGGGGAGGGGTGGGATCAGCTGGGAAAAGCCTTCCCCTGGGAAAAGCCATTGCATAAATTCCAGCCCCCAGCCCCATCCTTGGAAGTGCTCATGGCTGGGTTGGACAGGGCTTGGAGCAACCTGGGATAGTGGAGCCAGGCTGGGAGAGCTGGGGGTGCTCACCTGGAAAAGAGAAGGCTCCAGGGACACCTCAGAGCCCCTGCCAGGGCCTAAAGGGGCTCCAGGAGAGCTGGAGAGGGACTGGGGACAAGGGATGGAAGGACAGGACACAGGGAATGGCTTCCACTGCCAGAGGGCAGGGATGGATGGGATATTGGGATGGAATTTTTCCCTGTGAGGATAGGAAGGCCCTGGCACAGGGTGCCCAGAGAAGCTGTGGCTGCCCCTGGATCCCTGGCAGTGTCCAAGGCCAGGTTGGACATTGGGGCTTGGAGCAGCCTGGGATGGTGGAAGGTGTCCCTGCCCATGGCAGGGGGGTGGAATGAGATGAGCTTTAAGTTCCCTCCCAGCCCAAACCATTGTGGGATTCTGTGATCTGCAGTTCTGCTGACACACAGGGAAGGGTGACCTGCAGATTCCTTTATTTTTTGTTGGGATACAAAAGAGTGAAAAGAAGAAGGATTGAGGTTGTTGCCTTTTCTCTGAGCAATGAGACCACTTCATGCTGGAAGCAGCTGAAGGAGGATTTCTCTGCCATGGCTGCTGCAGGTGGAACCACAACCCTGGGATTTCTGTTTGGATGAGATGTTCTTAAAGGTCTTTTCCAACCTCAGTGATTCTGCGATTCCCATTAAGAGATGTGTGTGTATGTGGCACACTTGGAAATCTAATGCATAGAAGACATTTAAAAATAATTATTTCCCAGGCTGGAAGTTGAATAGCTTGCTTGTGTTCCTTGAGGCATCTGACTTAATGGAAAGGATGGAAAAGGTGCTGCTTCTCCCACTGCACCTGCTGGGATGCAGTGAAGCTCTTTGAGATGGTGGTTGGTGTATTTTCCCTGGAAGCTTGTTCTGTTTTACCATCTGCTTCTCCCAGCTCACCTGAGGGGTGGGAGAGGGACTGGGGAGAGAATCTGATCCTTCCCTTGGGATGGCAGCCTGCTCCAGTGGGCCTGAGGAAAGTTCAACCCCTTCTTTCTCCTCTCTGCAGGGCAAACGCACTCGAGGAGCAGCTGAAGGAGCAGGAGCTCAGGGCTGACCAGACCCTGCTGGAGGAGATCAAGAAGCAGAGGGAGCTGCTCAGCAAAATGGAGAGGGAGAAGAGCATTGAGATCGAGAACCTGCAGGCCAGGTGGGGCTGGGGAGGGGCAGCTCTCCTGGAGCCACCCCAGAATCTGTGCACAGGCAGCCTTGGGGGACAGAGGGAGCCAGGCAGGGAGTTCACTTGGTTCAAGGGTTTACTAAAGTCACCACAAACCCTGAGTTTTTGGTTTTTATCACCTTTGGCCCACAAACCCCTTCTTGGATTCTTTATTTGAGCTGCTCTGATGCATTTGAAGTTTAGCTTCATCCTTTATCCATGTGCCTGCCCAGCAGTGTGGGGATGAGGAGGGGATTTATTAATGCTTCTTCCCATAAATGACCCCTTGGAGTACTTTTAATGCCCAGATGTTTTCCACCTTGATGGAAACAGGCAAATATCTGGGAAAGAATGATCCTGCAAAGAGGCAGAGTGTCCCAGCCAGGGTGCTTCGTGCTGCCTGGTGGATTCCAAAGGAAGAGCTGGGGTAGAAGAGGTGTCAGTTATTGGACAGGGTTTTTCCAGCTTTCCCAGAATGTTTTGCTGTTGTTCATCCCTTGTAGTCCATGGAAGATGAAGGCAGTGGGGTTTTACCTGGAAATGCAAAGCCAAAGTCCTCTCTGACCCCCTGTTCTGTTGTCTGTGCTGCTGAGGGTTGTCCAGGGACTGAAAATCCCTTGGAACCAGGAGGAGCACTGGCCCTGATGGATGTCAGGATTGTGTGGATGCCCCTCTCCTTCCTCTGGCAGCAGAAATACCTCAGGGTTTGCCTTGAACAGATGAATCCCTGCTGGCTTCCCTTTGGTTTAATATTCCTGGGGATGTTTTCCCCGCCCTGTGGGACACTGGGATGAGTCTCACAGCCGTTCCCTTTGCAGGCTGCAGCAGCTGGATGATGAGAACAGTGAGCTGAGGTCCTGTGTCCCCTGCCTGAGAGCCAACATCGAGAGGCTTGAGGAGGTGAGGCCAGGGGGTGCCTGGTTTGGGGATGAAATTCTGGCTTTGGGGTGAATTTTCATGAACATGAGATCCATTTAATGTAACAAACCAGTTGCTTCCAGTGGCTGCAGCCCCCAGTTTGGACAGCACTATCCCACACAGTTATCCCTGCAGTTTCCCACTGTTCAGCCTGGAGGCTGGGAATGAGCCTGTGCTAAATCCCTCTGTGGCAGTGGCTGCTCAGGAGGGGACTCGTGCCCTCTTGTGGAAACTCATCCCCATCCCTGTCCCCATCCCCGTGGCCAGGCCAGTGCAGGGGAGGAGGAGGAGCAGGGATGCTCCATCTCCATGTCCTGGGATTGGTGAGTTGAGCTTTCAAAGATCCATTTCACCTGCCAGCCCCTCTCCCATCACCCTGCTCAGGACCCAAGGCCCAGTGTGGGTTATGGGTGGGACACCTGGAACAGGGGCTGCATTTTGTCTCTGCCAAGCTTGGGGCAGAATTAAGGTTAAAACTGAACTGAAATCAAACCTCCTCACCCAGCTGAAGGGCCTGAGGCATTTTATCCATGTTTCATCCCATGGGAGAGCACTGCACTCCTCCTGATGGGGTCTTCATCTGCCAGGACCTTGTGAGCACAGTGAGGCTGGGGGCAGGAAAACCCCAGTGGCTCTGAGGATAAATTCCCTGCCATGGTGTGTTTCAGCCATGGGAAGTTGGTTTTGATCCATGCAGAGCCATTCTCCTCTTCTCCACAGTGAGTGGGATGAAGGAGGAGCAAGAGGTGCAGTCACTGCCCCTCCCTGCCCAGGAGAAGCCTGGCTGATGAGCTGCTCTTCTGTCCAATGCCCCAAAATCAGAATTTTGTTGTCAGTGTTGCCTTTCCTGCTGGTGTGGTGCCTCTGGCACTGCTCCGTGGAGCAGGACACCCCTGAGCCAGCACCTGGAGCTCCCCATGCAGCTGCTCCTCAGCCCTGTGTGCCACAGGCCATCCATCACCAGCACTGGGAGGGGTCTTGTGCCATTTCTGGAGTTCTGAAAGCCAAAACCTTTCCCCTGGGCCTGGAAGCTGTGAGCCTGGGGAGGGGGTGAGCTGGGCACAGGCAGAAAGTTCTGCTCTAGGGGCTGTTGGCATCTTCACCAGCATCCCAAACATTCAGCCAAGGCTTTGAGGAGGAGGAGGGAACAGAGCTGGGCTGTGTGTTTTACATCCCAGCTTGAACTGGTCTATTCCTTCTTGGATCAGCCCTCAATTAAAACCTTTCATATCTGAAACCAAGAGGGAGGTAAAGATCCCAGATTCAGGACTTTTCTGAAATGCAGACATAAGGAGCCTTATGATTTAATGTCTCTCCTTGGCCTGGAGCCCCATGCTGGCCCCAGTCCCTCCCAGCCCATCCCACACCATCATCACGCTTCCCAGAAAGCAGCACAAGTGTGGATATTCATGTGGATTCACTCTGGAGCCATCCCTCAGTGCTGCCAGAGCCCCTGGGGCCCTGAGCAGATGAGATCCCAGCAGGCAGAGCCTCCTGGTGCATCAGGAGAGGAGCATTCCCTGGGAGCCAGGCTGGGCCCCTCACTGGGGCTGCTTGTGTCCTTGCAGGAGAAGCAGAAGCTGCTGGATGAGATTGAGGACCTCACTGTGCAGCTCACAGAGGAGCAGGAGAAAAAGAGGAAGATGGGGGACAAGCTGAGTCAGGAGAGGCACCAGTTCCAGAAGGAGAAGGAGTCGACACAGGAGGTGAGTGGAGCCTGGGCTTCCACAGCCCTGTCCCCAAAATGTGGGAATTTGGAGCAGTGGGAGCTGCCTGGACAGAGGAAAGGGGTTCAGCAACTGAGCTGCAGCACCTCAGTGACTTCTGCTGCTCTGAAATCCATCCAGCATTGTCCCTGCAAGGGGCCTGTGCCACCCTGGCCCCTTCCTTCCTGCCTGGAAGGAGCAGTGGCAGAGGCACATGGAGGCAGCAGGCAGGAGCAGAGGGGGCTCAGAGCTGAGTGCTTGGGAGCAGGATCACACCCTGCCAGCCCTCCCATCATCTGTGCCTGCTGATTCCAGCTGGAGGCCCAAGCAGGGCTGGCAGTGGTGGCAGGGAAGGAGCTTTGGGCCCAAATGGAATTAGTTGTCACTGTGGTGTCACTGAGGGCTCTGGGATGAGGAGGGAACCCAACCCTGTGGGAATGACCCACATTTCTGTGGGGTCTGTGCTGCTGCAGACCCAAACCCAGCATCTTTGGGCCTCCAGCAAGGTCCTTCCAGGGCTGTGCTCCTGTGTTTTAGTAGTTCCCCATCTCCTGCTTGCTGGAGGTGTGAGGAAGGAAGAGGAAACCAAGTGCCACCCCAGAAAGGAATCCAATCATGGATTGGTTTGGGATGGGAGGGACCTCAAAGCCCATCCCATTCCACCTCCTGCCTTGGGCAAGGACACCCTCCTCTGTCCCAGATTGCTCCAAACTCCATCCAGCCAGGCCTTGGGCACTTCCAGGGATGGGGCAGCCACTGCTCTGGCCAACAATCCTGCTGCAGCAATCCATGGAGCTGCTCCCACAGCAGCCACACCCAAAGGGTGCTGCTGGATCTCTGTGGCACTCAGCTGTCCCCTTGCCTTGCCCTGCAGCTCATCGAGGACCTCAGGAAGCAGCTGGAGCACCTGCAGCTCTTCAAGCTGGAGGCAGAGCAGCGCAGGGGCCGGAGCAGCAGCATGGGGCTGCAGGAGTACAACAGCAGGACACGGGAGACAGAGCTGGAGCAGGAGATCAAGCAGCTCAAGCAGGTAAGGAGGGCTGGGCTGGCAGGGAAACGATCCTCTGATGCCAAGGGAGGACCAGCAGGGTCCAGGGGCTCTCTCCCAAGGGATAGAGTGCATCCAGGGGCCCAGTGCTGTCTCCCTGTCCCGAGAGAGGGAGGTTGGTGCTTTCTCAGGGACAGCAGGAGCCCTTCTCTCTGCTATGTCCCGGTGTATCTCATGCCTCCAGAGGTTCTCCAGGCTCTGCTGGGATGGAGGCAGCAGCCCATGTGCTGTTCCCTGAGCTGTGTTAGGATGAAAGCCCCTGTCTGCCTTTGCCAGGCTGGATCAGCTCTGAGTCCCAGGTGCTGCAGCAGCGTGTGGTTTGTGTGTTTGAACAGGATAACAGGAACCTGAAGGAGCAGAACGATGAACTGAACGGGCAGATCATCAACCTGAGCATCCAGGGAGCCAAGAACCTGTTCTCAGCCTCCTTCTCTGAGTCCCTGGCAGCAGAGATCAGCTCTGTCTCCAGAGATGAGGTACGTGCCATGAGGAGCTGCTGCCTCAGACTGCACCTTCCTGGGTGCCTCCACCTGGGGTGGCCTGGGAGGAGTTGATGTGCCCTGTTTGTGGCCCAGCCCATGCTCAAAATTCCCCTGGAAGCTGGCAAGAGCAAAGAAATCCCCACACAATTATCTGTAGAGCTGTCAGGACTTACCTTGCCTCCCAGCCCTCCCTCCTGGGAACAGGGAAGCTGCTCCCTGCCCATTTGCTGAATCTGGCAGCTCTGCCTGGGACAGCCTTCACCTTCCAGGACAGAGCAGCCACCATGGGCTGTGTCCGTTTGTCTGGAGCTGTCTTTAAACCCCTGAGAGCCAGGAGATTCACCCTGGAGATCCCAGCTCCTCCAGCACATGCTCTCCCTGAACGCCAGCCATGGGCAACTGAGCCTGCACAAGCACTGGGATTAAATCTTTGACACCTCAGGAATTGGGGAAACACACCCGGATATTTTGGGGATCCAGTGGAGATGTGATGCTCCCTGCTCTCCCCAGGGCCCCAGCAGGCTGAGAGCTTGAGGAAGGACAGGAGTGAGCACAAGCAGTTCTCCCTGGCCACTTAAACAGGGTCAGGAATATCCCAGCTTCCCCAGAGTCAGGACCCCACTTAAACAGGGTCAGGAATATCCCAGTCCAGAGTGAAGAGTCATGGAGACACCCATGGATGCACAGAGCCACAGGAGCTTTCAGCAGTGTCAGGCAGTGACCTCTCCCTCCCTTTCCTCCCCGTGCTGCAGCTCATGGAAGCAATCCAGAAGCAAGAGGAGATCAACTTCCGCCTGCAGGATTACATCGACAGGATCATCGTGGCCATCATGGAGACCAACCCCTCCATCCTGGAGGTGAAGTAACGGCGGCCGCGCTGGTCGGGCGGATTTGGTGCTCTGAGAGGATGAAGAGGGACTCCAGACATCTTTGCACTTGATGAAGGCACAAGGAAGCCTCAGGTCGGGGGGTGACTGAGCCACGGACCAGGGAAAAGGAGACCCAGCAGCCAGGCTTTGTTGTCTGACTGCGTTATTTTGAAGCCCTTCTGGCTGCGGAGGGGTGAAAGGGAACCTGGAGAAGGAGCTCAGGAAGGGGACACTGCAGGAAGTGCCTGTGGCGCTGGGGACTGTCCCCACAGGCACCGGGCCCCTCCCAGGGATGCTCCGAACCGCGGGGGATCGGCGTGGAGATGGAAGCGGCAGCGCTGACTTTCCCCTGCTGGCCTGCCCAGCGCCAGCGTCTGCCGTGCCAAAGTGTCCCTGACACACTCACCGGGCAGAGCTGGGAACGAGGGAAGCACGTCCCGGACTCGCACAGGGTTGGGGTTTGGTTTTGTTTTGGGGTTTTGTTTTGTTTTTTTAATTAACTTAATGCAAATGTCCTCATCCAGCTGGCTCAGCCCATCCTTGCCCCGTGCTCCTGCTGGGGCCAGCAGAGCCCTCAGTGGCTGCAGGGGCAGCCCGGGGCTCTTGGGGACAGGGCGTGAGTGCACTCGGTCACCTGCCTCCTTATTTATTTTTGCTGTCTGTGGCTCAGTACTGTCGGCTCGTCTCGGCATCCCGGCTCCGCTCCCTCCTCCTCCCTCCTCCTCCTGCCGGGCTGTGCCGCTGAGGTGGCTCCAGGGTCAGCTGTCACTCGTCCCCAGCTGGGGACAGACACTCGGGCTCTGTCCGGCACCGGGGCGAGGCTGCAGCTCCTCAGCCCGCACTGGAGGCAGGTCCTGGCCACCTCTCCTCGTCCCGGCGCGGGACACGCAGCGCTTTGGGAGCTGCAACGGAGCTGCAACTGGCCTGGGGACAATGGCCTGTGCCATTCCCAGCCGGAGCGGGGCTCTGCTGGTGATAGCTGCAGCCCTGGAGGGAGAGCCCGCTCCGGCTGCCTTTCCCCTCTGTCCCCCGGGCTGCAGGAGCCGCGCTCATTCCTCATCCCTGGCCCGGGCTGGAATCTCTGGGCCGGTGAGAGAGCAGCCGGGGAGCTCCTGGGAACAAAAGCCATGTTTACATCGGACAGCTCTGGGCTTGCTGGCACAAGCGGCACAGCGTGACCCCGGGAGCGGCCGCTCTCCCCCTGCTCCCCGGGAATCCCGGGAGGAGCCAGCCAGCGGGATCCCGGGGATCGGCTCCAGCCAGCGGGATCCCGGGGATCGGCTCCAGCCAGCGGGATCCCGGGGATCGGCTCCAGCCAGCGGGATCCCGGGGATCGGCTCCAGCCAGCGGGATCCCGGGGATCGGCTGCAGCCAGCGGTTCCTCTTCCTGCTCGGCAGGTTTGGGGAATGCCAGAACGGCCTAGAAGCAGAAGCCGCAGCAATCCCGGGGCTGCCTGCTCCTCCCCAAGCCCCTTCCAGCCCTCGGGGTGTCCCTGCCCGGGGACACACGGCCGCTGTCACCGCCTTATCCGGGGGGACCCGGCCGAGCCGCGGCCACGGCACCTCTGGGTGCTCGTCCCCCAGAGCCCCTGTGGGGTCGGGGTGGACCCCAAACCCCCGGGCAGCCCCTGCACCCCAGCCCTCCCCAGCCCTCCCTGCCGCGAGGCCGCGGGAAGAAGCCACGTAATGTACATTTCCAGAGAAGCTTTGGGTGTAAATCAGTGTATACTTGGAGAGGGAAAATTTTTCTATCTTGTAGAGTAGGTATTTTTATAGAATGAAGGTTGATCCATTTTTTTAATACTTTAAAAGAAGAGAGAAATGTATCTGTGTATACACAAAAGCATATATATATATATGTATAAATATATAAATATTGGAGATCTGCCTTTCTCGACTTGGGATCCCGGATCCCCAGGTCTCAAACAATCGTTTGTTTTTTCCTGTCACTCTCACAGAGGTACTGTAACTGTAAATAAGCACCGGGAAAAAAAAAAAAAGTTTTAAGCAAACAAAAAGCACTGACTTGCACATTCACCATGCTTTAAAGTCCCTATGGAGAGAGAAAAACAAAACAAAAACTGTACATCTTGAAAATGTTCCTCATTCCCGACCGGTATGTGAAGGAAGTCCCCCAAAAAAGAGGCAAAAGCGGTATTGTCTTAACTGATGTATCAATTCTTGTCGGATTAAAAGCTGTTACTATTCCTGCCCGGAGACTTTCTTTCCACAGAGGTGGATTGGAGCATCCTTAGGATTGGAGCATCCCAAATCTCCAAGTGCTGGATCTCCCGGGGGGCTGGGTTGAGTGGAAATGCTCCTGCAGCAAGGAGTGCCCTGGTTTGGGGAGGATGAGGATGACGGAGGCTGGAATGCCCTGATGTGGGGAGGATGAAGATGAGGATGAGGGAGGTTGAACCTTGCTGATTCCAGAGGGATCAAGGTCAGAGGGAGCCAAAATCTGCAGCCAGGCAAGCTGTGTGGGTGGGAATGGGGGAATTTCCCCTTTGCCTTCCTGGAGGATCCGGGTGGGGTGAGGGACCCTCGGAGCTGATCCTGCTGCCCAGGGATGGGGCAGGCTGGGACAGGGACTCTGGGTCTGCTCCAGGCAGGAACACGGAGCTTTCCCTTCCCTCCCCACCGGGAGAACCCCTCGGAGCTGTTCTGAACTGCTCCAAAAATCCCTTAAACGCCCTCGCCTCCCTGCTAAGCTGCTCCCCACCCCTCTAAGCCTCCTCCACCCCTCCCCACCCCTTTAAGCCGCCCCAAAGGGCCCGAACGTGCGGAATCCCCTCCCAGCTCCTGCCGAGCCTCCGGATGGCTCCAGACTGTTCCTCTGAACTGCCCTGAGCAGCCCTGGAGCTGCTGCAAAGGGCTGGGGAAAGTCTCTGCCACACCCTGAGCACTCTGAAACCCCCCCAGATTGCTTCAAACTGCTCCACACTGCTCACAGCAGCACTGAGCTGCTCCACAACGTCCCCAGAGCTGTCCCAAAACATCCCTGACGTGCTCCAAAATGTCCCTGACATGCTCCAAAATATCCCTGACGTGCTCCAAAATGTCCCTGAGCTGCATAAAATGTCCCAGAGCTGCCCAAAAACATCCCAGAGCTCCTCCAAAACATCCCTGACATGCTCTAAAATGTTCCTGAGCTGCCCTAAACTGTCCCTGAGCTGCTCTGAACCATCCCTGACCTGTCCTAAGCATCCCTGAGCACCTCTCAAGCATCCAGGAGCTGCTCTAAACCACCCCTGAGCTGCCCTAAAGCATCTCTGAGCACCTCCAAAGCATCCCTGGGTATCTGTAAATCACCTCTGTGGCATTCCTAGGTGCTCTACACCCTGCAAGCAGCTCCAGAGTGCACCAAAGTTTTCCCTAAACACCTCCAAAACATCCTTTTAAAAATTCTTCTGAAATCTCGACCTCCAACATCTCGAAGCTGCTCTAGAAATGGGGTGAGTAAATAGCTCTGGGGGTGTTTCTGTGATGCTGCGTTGATTCAAGGAGCTGTAATTCACCATTGAGCAGCTCAGGCTCTGGAAGGATGGAGCTCTGGCCATTCCTGAACCACTTGAACTGCTCAAACAGCTCTTGTGCTCCTCCAACCAGCCCTGAAAGGCACCAAGATTCTCAAACTGCCTCGAAGTAGCACTTGAAGCCCTCTAAACTCTTCTAACACTCCTCGAAATAGCTCAAAATGCATCACAGAAAAGGTTTCATGGCAGCTCTGAAGCTCTCCGAGCCTGCTCTGTGCAGCTGTGAAACTCCTCAAGTGCCCCAACAGCCTCCAAAAGGCCCTTGAAACCCCTCTGGACCTTCCTCCTGTGCCTTGCAACAGGGCTAAAACTTTTAACAACATCTCTAAACTCAAAGAATTTGCAATCACCCTAAACCGCCTCTGAACGACATCAGAGGAGCACAGGCAACCCTAAAACGATTCCAAAGCTGCTTGAAAACTCATAAATAATCAGAGCTGCCCCAAAGCTCGCCAGCTCTTCTGCACCTCCTCAGAAAAGGCTCTGAACAGCTTAAAACCTCTCCAGCCTTTTCAAAACTGCTCCAGAAAAGTCCTCTGAAGGTCTCTGCATCCTTCAGAACAGCTCCAGAGCTGGTCCCAGCCCAGCCCAGCTCGGGGGGCTGAGCTCTGTGACAAACCCCCAGTCCTAGGGACAGCTCTGGGCCACTCATGACAGAAAGGACACTGAGGGGTAGGAGGGAAGGGAACAGAGCTGGGGAAGGGGCTGGAGCACCAGGAGCAGCTGAGGGAGCTGGGAAAGGGGCTCAGCCTGGAGAAAAGGAGGCTCAGGGGGGCCCTTCTGGCTCTGCACAACTCCCTGACAGGAGGGGACAGCCAGGGGTGGGGGTCGGGCTGTGCTCCCAGGGAACAGGGACAGGACAAGGAGAAACAGCCTCAAGTTGTACCAGGGGAGGTTTAGGTTGAATACAGGGGAAATTTCTTCACTGAAAGAGTGGTCAGGCACTGGCACAGCTGCCCAGGGCTGTGGTGGAGTCACTGCCCTTGGAGAGGTTTAGAGATGTGGATGTGGCACTTGGGGCCATGGGTCAGTGTGGCCTTGGCAGTGCTGAGGGACAGTTGGACTTGATGATCTCAGAGGATTTTCCCAACCACAATAATCCCGTGATTCCAGTGGGCACTTTGGAATGCCCCCGAAGCCTGGCCATGACCAAGGCCACCACGATCGTGTCCCACGTGCCCTGGTCCTTGTCCTGTGTCTCCAGAAGGGCTGGATCCAGCAGGACTCCACGGCCCCTCGGCTCCATCCATGGCAGGAATGTGCTCAGCCCACGAGTGGGGCTGGTGGGGGCCGGGCTCTGCTGCAGGAGGGCCCTGTGTGCCCCAGGGATTTCCAGCTCCTTCCTCTCCTGCTGCAGATCCCGGGCCGGGGCTGGGCTGGGGTTAACCCTTGGCAGCCGGGCTGGGAGGGAGGAGCGCCCCAGCTCTGGGTTAGGGGGGGCAGCCCCAGGGCCACCCTCACCCCGGGGTGCTGCCTGGGCCACCCTGCGGTTCTTGCCGTGGGCAGAGCACCCGCGATGATCCCGGGGAGCGCAGCCCCAGGGATGCTCCAGGTGTTCCAGGGGACACAGCCCCTGACAGGGACACGCCGGAGGGTGGTGACACCACAACAGAGACCCCACACCCAGCCAGGAGACGGCGACGGCAGCCCTGCCTGTTCCACACCATTTTCATCCTCTTGCTCCCAGATGGAAATTCCTGGCTGATGCAGAACTTGGGGAGGACAGCCTGTTCGAAATTCCCTGCCACTGGAGCCTGGCAGGGCCCCCCAGCCTGCCTGGGACCCCCAGCCTGGCCAGGCATCCCCACTGCTTCTCTGGGACCTCCAGCCTGCCCGGAATCCTCCAGCCCGCCGGGGCTCCCCAGCCTTCCTGGGAGCCCCCCAGCCCGGCCAGGAACCCCCCACGCTCTCTCTGGGCCCCCCAGCCTGCCTGGGACCCCCAGCCGGGGGCTGCAGCATCCCAGCGCCCCGGGATGGGGCGGGCGCGGCGGAGCTGCGGGGGCCGGCCCAGGGGAGGCGGGGGGGTCTCGGGCCGGGGCGGGGGCGCAGGCAGGACC
>VWYP01025236.1:18623-90505 GCA_013400435.1 Pycnonotus jocosus | reverse complement strand
TCCACCCGGTGAGGGCCGGTCTGGGCTGCCGGGATGGGGAGGGGACTGCCGTGCCCTGCAGTGCTCCGGTGAGTCCCAGGGGTGTCACCTCCCGTTTGCTCTGCCCTCGGTACTGGGGTCCCTGCAACCTGACACCAGCACCCAGCCTTCCACCCTGTCAGCAGGGTGTCCCTGTGTCCCCCAGGGATGCCCCCATAGCCTCAAATGGCTCTGTGGCCCCAGGGACACTCCTGTGTCCCCCGGTGCCCCCAAACATGCCCTTGTGTCCCGCCATGACCCTGTACCCTCAAGGATGTCCCCGTGTCCCCAGACGGACAAGTTGCCTCCAGACAAAACCCCATGTGACCCCTCATCTGCCCTACCAAGGCCTGATCCCCCATCCAGGGTGACTTTGAGGAGAGCTCACGTCCCCTCCCTTCTCTGTGAGGTTGGGGGGCACGTCCAGGAGCCCCCTGAGCTGTCCTGAGACTCACTCTGAGCATCCCCACCCCTGGCTGGAGAGGGCAGGGAGTGTGCCAGCCTGGCAGTGCCATGGCTGGGGTGGGTGCTGGGGGGCAGCCCCAGGGTGGGTGCTGCCTGGGACAGGTGCTGGGGAAAGCCTCGGGGAAGGGAATCCAACTCCTGCCCAGGGAAGGGATGTCCTACATCAGGGACATGATCCTCTGCTCCCAGGGAGCACCCCTCAGGACAGGACAGTGTGGGTGCCCAGAGGTGGGTTCCCAGGAGCATCGGGCAGGTCTGACCCCATCCTCAAGTCCCCGCAACCCTCTTGCTGCACTGGCCACCACAGCTGGCTGGGGATGCGGCACCCCGAAGGGATGGCACCCTATTTTGGGGGGACACGCGTGCTCCAAGACAGCCACGTAGGGACGGGTTTGTCTGCCCGGCAGGGAAGGGGTTAAGGCCGGGAGGGTTTTGGGGTGCCGGGGTGTCCCCAGCTGGGTACACCCAGGCTGCTCCTCGCACGGGTGTGACCTCACGCCACTGCCATGGCAACGGCTCGTGAAGTCACCGGGAGCGGGGCGGCTGCTCCAGCGCGGGGTGCTGGGATGGGAGCGTGGGAGGCAGCGGCGCGGCCCCCCCGCCCCGCTCCCCGCGGGCCCCCGCAATGAGCTGTGGCCCCGCCAGCGCCGACGCCTCCGCCTGACCCCCGTCGTGCCCGCCGTGCCCGTGTCACCCCGCCCGTGTCACCATGCTCGTCAAGGAGTACCGCATCTGCATGCCGCTCACCACCGAGGAGGTGAGCGCGGGGCAGCGGGGCCGCGGCGGGCGGGAACGGCGAGTCCCGGGGGCGTCAGGGATGGAGGGGTTGTGGTGGGGGTCTCATACCCAGAGCAGCGCCAGGGGGTCGGTTCCTGGCCTGAGAGGGACACGGTGACCCCTTGGCGGTCCCCTCGTGGCACGGCTTGTGGCAGGGACCGGGCTGTGCCGGGCACGGGATGTTCCGTGCGAGGGCTGAGCAGCACTTTGGGGTGCAGGTGGGGGGACATCCTGTCCCTGGGCACGGCGACCTCGGGGCACAGAGCCCGATGGCAGCAGCGGGGCACAGCAGGACCGGGGGATAGACCAGCAGGCGAAGGGCACCGGGGGGTTGGATGGAACGACAGGGACCATAAGCTCCATCCCTGCTCCGGCAGGGAGCCTGAATGCCATCGGCAAACAGCACTGACAGCATCCCTGGGCAAAGGTCTCACCTGGTGCCCACGGGGCCGTTTTGGAGAGCGGGGACCCACAGTGGTGCCCACGCTGGGCAGTGCCATCCCTCCCTGGTAGCACCTGGGGAAGCTTTCCATCGAGGCAGAGTGGGGTGGAGAAATCTTGCTGGCGATGGCGGCGGTGGACAGGATCTTCAGCAGAACACTCAAACCCTTATTGCACAGCTGCATCACCAAGTACACAAACACATCCTCACGGTTATATATCTGACAGAGACACATCCATATATATCCTATAGATACACATTTTCCCTGGCTCCCAGGTAGTTTGCTGAGCAGAAAACATCCAGGCATTCTGCAAGGCACTGGGAAAGCACAGGGAGAGCAGGATCTAGCCCTTGCCTGGGAGTTGGGACAGCCTAGGGACACGGGAGGTGCCCCAGGACCCCCCTGTCCGCTGCACGGCTCAGGGTGTGGCACCCCTGGCTCCGTGCCTCAGTTTCCCGTCTCGGCAGCGTGGCTCAGCCCCCAGGCTGTGCCGGGCGGTCACCGGGGCCGGCGGCACTGAGGGCGGGCGCTGTGCTTGCAGTACCGCGTGGGGCAGCTCTACACCATCAGCAAGCACAGCCACCAGGAGAGCGAGAAGGGCGAGGGCGTGGAGGTGGTGAAGAACGAGCCCCACGAGGACCCCGTGCACGGCCCCGGGCAGTTCACTGAGAAGCGCGTCCACCTCTCCAGGTGAGCCTGTGACCCTGCTGCTGGGTGGGCACTGCGGTGGGGGGCAGGGACAGGCATCGGGGTGGCCCCAGCTCTTCCTCCAGAATTCCTGGGGAACTTCCTTCCTGTGTCCTGGACATGGTGCAGTGTGGCTGATTCCCCTCATTTCCCAGGCTGCCTCCATCATTTCTTGCGGGTGCCTCCATCTCCTGGGGTGCACTGATCTTGGGGGGCTGCAGTGATCTTGGGGTCTGCACCATTCCCCAGGCACCCACCCATCTTCAAGGGCTGTGTGTGTCTCCCAGTGGGGTTCCCAAGTCCTGGAGTGCACCCATCTTTGGGGTCTGCATCCACTTTTGGGAGCTACCCTTATCTCTCAGGGTGTTCCCATCTCCTGGGGTGCACTTTTCTTCAGGGGCTGCACCCATCTCAGGGAGCTCTGTCCCAGGGTGCACCCATCCTAAGGGTTCACTGGGGGGATCTTGGGGGTCTGCACTGATCTGGGGGGCTGCCCTCTTCTCATGGGGTGCACCCACCTCAGGACATGCACCCACCCCTCAGGGGTGCACCCACCCCTCTCCGGTGGGCACCCACCTCTGGGTGCTGTTGGGTGCCTGACTGGGGGGCTTGGCAATGCCCTGGCCCTGGGGGTGTCACTGTGGGGCAGCTGCTGGCCCTAGCACCACTGTCCCCATGTCCCCACTGTCCCCATGTCCCCTCAAGTGCCTGTGGACACGGGCTGCTCCCCACCAGGAGCTGCTGGTGTGAGACGGGTTATTTTTAGCTGCAGCACTCACGATTCCCCTCTCGCCTGAAATTTATTTATAACGCCTGAAAATTAATCAAAACCCCCCTCGCAGCTCCCCAGGGGGCCCGATCCTGCCGGGGTGCTGGGAGGGAACAGGAGCATCCAGGGAGCTCAGCCCTGGGGAGGTGGAGGGATCCTGGGGGAGGGGGAAGGGTCCAGGATGGAGGGTGGGTGTTTCTTGGGGAGCAGGTGGGGAGCCTGAGGAGAGGATGAGGGCACTGGGGTGGAGATGTGGGGTTGGCACAGATCCCTGGGGGTCCTGGTGTACAGATGAAGGTGCTGGGGAGGTGGCAGGGATCTCTGGTGGGGGAATGCTGGGGCACTGGGGAGGGTCCTGGGGAGGTGACAGGGGCCCCTGAGGGTGTTGTGAGGTGCAGGTGATGATCCAGGGGTGAAAATGAGGGTCCTGGGGAGGTAACAGGGCTCCTGGGGGGTGTTCTGAGGTACAGGTGAGGGTCCCTGGAGGCATTCTGGAGTGAAGGTGAGGGTGCATGGTGGGGAGTTGGGGCAGGGGTGCAGGTCCTGGGGAGGTGACAGGGGTCCCTGGGGATGTCCTGAGGTGCACATGACAGTGTTGGAGTGCAGATGCAGGTGATGGGGAGGTGGCAGTGGCTCCTGGGAAAGGTGTTGGGATGCAGATGACGGTCCTGAGGTGCAGGTGAGGAGGTCCCTGGGGGCATCCTGGGGTGGAGCTGAGGGTCCTAGGTAGCAGGTAGGGTTCCTGGGGTGGGAATGGGGGTCCCAGAGCCAGGCTGTGTTTGGCAGTCCATGTCCTGTCCTGAGGGGGTCCCCTGACATGCTCCCCACAGCAAACTGCCAAGCTGGGCACGGGCAGTGACCCCTCGCATCTTCTACATCACCGAGAAGGCCTGGAACTACTACCCCTACACCATCACAGGTGAGCCCCAGGCAGGGTGGGACATGGGCACCCCTGGGCACCACAGCCCTGCCCAGGGATGGGGGGGCTGCAGGAGTTGCCCCTGGTCTCACTGCTCCCTCTCTCCCCTGTGATATCACCCGGTGATGCCACCCTGTGATGCTGATGTGCCATGGTGTCCCTGCAGAGTACACGGTAAGGACGTGGCATGGGATGACCTGTCCCCAGCAGCTGGCTGGGGAGGGGGCTCTGGGGGGGCATTTTTGGGGGTGGTGTGCTTTGGGACAAGCATCCTTTAGGGGTGGGTGTCATTCAGGGTGGGTGTCTTCATGGTGGGTGGTCCTTGGCTGGGTGTCCTTAGGGCTGGGCACCTCTCAGGGTGAGTGTCTCCTGGGGCTTGGATTTCCTTGGGAGTCCCCTGGAGCGGGTGTCCTCGTGGCTGGGTGTTCCTTGAGGATGATCATCCTTGGAGGTGGTTGTCCCTCAGGGCTGGGTGTCCTTTGGGCGGGTGTCCCTCAGCATCAGTGTCCCTGGACTGCACATCTTTTGGGGATGGGCATCCTTGGGGGTGGGATGTCCCTCAGGGTGGGTGTCCCTCAGGGTGGGTGTCCCTCAGGGTGGGCATCCCTGGCAGTGGTGTCCCTCGGGGACCAGCTGACAGCCACTCTCTGCAGTGCTCCTTCCTGCCCAAGTTCTCCATCTACATCGAGACCAAGTACGAGGACAACTGCGGGGACAGCGAGAATGTGAGTGTGCAGCACAGCTGAGAATGGGCAAACTCATCACTTCATGACTCCTTGTCTGTGTCACTCACCCTCTCTCTCCTCCCCAGATCTTCCACAGTGACAAAATCCTGGGGGACCACGAGGTCTCTTTCCTGGACATCGCCTTCGATGAGATCCCCGAGCGCTACTACCGCAGCCTGGAGGTACCATGGCTGGGGACGAGGCCACCCCCTTGTCTCCTGTCCCAAGGGGGGACTCATGACTCTGATCTTCCCCATCCCCCCAGGACCCCCGTTTCTTCAGCTCGGCCAAAACAGGCCGGGGCCCGCTGCGGGAGGGCTGGCGCCAGCACACCAAGCCCATCATGTGCTCCTACAAACTGGTGAGCGTCAAGTTCGAGGTGTGGGGGCTGCAGACGCGGGTGGAGCAGTTCGTGCACAAGGTGAGGGAGGGCCAAGGGGGGTATGGGGGCACTGGGGGGGCAGTGACAGGGTGCTGACCCCCATGGTGCTGCAGGTGATCCGGGACATCCTGCTCATTGGGCACCGGCAGGCTTTTGCCTGGGTGGACGAGTGGTGCGGTGAGTCTGTGGGGTCACCCCAGTGCTGTGGGGAGGGGGGTGCCCATGGAGGGAGGTGGCTGCAGGTCTAACTGCTGATACCACTGACCCCACCACAGCTCCTGCTCTTCCTCTGCTTGCACTGCTGCCTGTGCTACCTGTGCTGCCTGTGCTACCTGCACTGCCTGTGCTGCTGTACTACCTGCACTGCCTGCTCTGCCTGTGCTGCCTGTGCTACCTGCACTGCCTGCACTGCTGTCTGTGCTGCCTGTGCTGCTGTCTGTGCTGCCTGTGCTGTGTACTACCTGCACTGCCTGCACAGCTGTCTGCTGCCTGCACTGCCTGTGCTACCTGCACTGCCTGCTCTGCCTGTGCTGCTGTACTACCTGCACTGCCTGCACTGCTGTCTCTGCTGCCTGCACTGCCTGCACTGCTGTCTGTGCTGCCTGCACTGTTGCCTGTACTGCCTGCAATCCCTGCTCTGCCTGTGCTGCCTGCTCACCCCTGCCTGCACCCCCGCATGCTGCATGCTCCCCTGCACCCCTCGAGGAGGATGGGTAGAGGGGTCCCAGCACCCTGCCTGTGCTGCCTGCACCCCCATTCTGGCAGGGACACGCGCTGCAGGCGGCTGCCACGTGTGGGCACGGGTTTGGTGACAGCTGGCAGCGGGTGCCAGGCCATCCCGGTGAGCGGCTCTCTGCCTTCCAGACATGTCCCTGGAAGAGGTCCGGGCCTTCGAGACTCAGATGCAAGTGGCCACAAACCAAAAGCTGGGGAGCCAGCACCCCTAAGCCCCTCTGCCTGCCGGGGATGGACACCCCGGACCCCGCCTTGCTGCCTGGGGGTGGGTGCAGGCAGGGGGGCTTGTGCCCCCCCTGCACCCCGCGGCGGAGTGTCCCCCTTCCCAGCTGCCCTTCCCGCGCGTCCCCTGCCTGCGCTGCCTGCGCTGCCTGTCCATCCCTTCCCCTCTGCTGGCTGGGCTGGTGCTGGAGTCGGGGAGCTGGCTGTGCTGCCCAGCATCCCCTTCCCTGCCCGTCCCCCTGTCTCCAGTCCCTGTCCCCTTCCTGTCCCCCGGCTCGGTGGGGAGCCCGGGGCTGCCCCGGGATGAGGGGGTGCCGGCCGCGGCCGTGCCGAGCGGCCCCAAGCCCGGCTGTGCTCGGCAGGGATGACGATGGAGGAGGTGCGGCGCTACGAGCAGGAGACGCAGGAGGCCACCAACGAGCTCATCGGCCTGGTGGCACCGGCCATCTCGGTCAGCGAGGTGGGGCAGCCCACGGCCACGCACTCGGCCCCTGCCAGCGCCCCCTCCACCCCCCTCAGCGACGAGGCCCCCGAGTTCCTGGCTCCCCCCAAGGCTCGCCCGCGGAAGAAGTCGGCGCCGGAGACCCTGACGCTGCCCGCGCTGCGGGAACGCGCTGGCGCCGAGTGACGCCGGCGGTGCCGCTCCGTGCTGGACTGTGCCAGCTCTGCCCACCCCGGCCCCCCGACAGGCGCAGAGCCCAGGGAGGGACCCGGACCCGCTGTCAGGGCGCTGGCAGCCCTGGGGTGTGCTGGCCTCCCTGAGCCACCGTGGGTGCCCACACGGGTCGGTGCCACCACTGCCATGCCAGACCCGCTGGCTGCACCAGGAGGGGACGCCAGGCCAGCGCGGGTCCCCGGCAGCGTCGGGGGATGCCGCGGGAGTTGCTTCCCTCGACTCCACCCGCTCCGGTGTCCGCAGGGGCCATCGAGGCTGGCGAGCAGTGGGGTGGTGCCAGCCGGTGCCCATTTGCCGTGGCTAGTGCCTGGCTGGAGCAGTGCCCTGCAGGGTAGGCACCAGCGTGGGGGCACAGTGAGGGTGACAGTGACAGCCAAGCGCCGGGCTGGGGCTCCCCACCGGACCCCAAGGAGCTGCACAGCCCCGTGCACGGCTCGCCCCGCAGTCGGGGTCCCTTCGCTGTCCCTCCAGAGGCCGTGGCTGCTCCAGAGGGGCTGGGGTGGGCTCAGTCCCTCGTTTTCTTTAGGAAAACAAAGGCCTTTTTGGAAATAAAGCTCGAGACACGGCAGCTGGTTGCTGGTAGTGATTTATTTGGGGCTGTGGAAAGGTGCTATGCCTCTGCTGGGGTGCTGCATCCTCCCTGCCTGCGTGTGTGTGGTGAGGGATTTCTCATCCCAGGATGAGGAGATGAGGTCCTGGATGGGCAGCGAGGCTCTGGAGGGCAGGAATCAGCCCTGCCCTGGGGCAATGCCCCCAGCCACAGCAGCAGCACTGGGCTCTCCTCCCTGCCAGCCATCATCATCCTCCAGCTCCTCGGCCCCTGGCACAGCCTCTGCTCCCAGCAGGGCGATGTAGTGGGAGCTGCAGTAGACAGGTGGTTTGTTGGGGCTCGAGTAGACCTGCTCAGGCCGCAGGGAGGCAAAGGGGTTGCTGGCATAACCCACAATGTGCATCTCGAGCTCCACAAGGATCTGCAGGGAGGCCTTGAGCTCCTGCTCACTGCCACAAGAGAGGACAGGCACCGTCAGTGGGTGCTTGTGCCGGCTCAGCAGGGCTGTGGGGCTGTGCTCACCTGTACACAGTGAAGAGCACGGGCAGGCCATAGTCCCGCAGCAGCAGCAGGGTGGGCAGCCAGCCTGCCAGCAGGTCTGGGCAGGCATGGAAACCTGTGGGGATACAGCCATGAGGGTTCTACCTCCTTCCCATCCCACCCTGGCCCCACGAAAAGCCAGCTCCAACTGCATCCGCTTTGTGCTGGACACCCCAGAGTATTGCAGTGAGTTTGGCAGCCCTCAGCAAGGTGGGGTCTGGCTTCCCACCAGCATGGGGGTACCCCAAACTCTGGCTCCTGGGCTAAGCCACAGCACCGAGACCTGAAGGGAAGGATCCATTTCACCTCCAAGTGGGTGACACAGACAGGACAGAGCGACTGGTGAAGAGACAAGGCAGCCATGTCCCAGGAGGTTCCCCCAGCTGCCTGTTGTGCCTTAGTGCAAAGCCCTGGGCATGTCCCAGGCCACCTTCAGACAGCCCCACGTGCTGCCAGGGTGCTCGGGGCAGACCCTGAATCCATGTGCCCTGGGGACGTCCCCATCCCGGCAGTGGGGTGTGAGGGTCCAACCCCTCCACGGTGCAGACACTTACCTGGGTGAAAGCCCACCACCAGGTCAGGACGGGCGGCCAGCTTGGTCTCCACGTGGCTTTCCCAGAAGTCGTGGTAGAGCCCCTTGTAGCTGCTGAGATAGACACTTCCCCGGGGCGCCAGCGTGGTCAGGGGTGGCCTCATGATGGGTCCGTCCACCACGTCCACCCCCACCATGACCATCTCCATGCCCTGGTGCCCCGGGAACATCCGCGTCAGCTCGTCGTAGTCCGTCAGGCGCGTGTTGAGGGTCTCCACGTGGGAAGCCCCCACCACGTGCACGGTGAGGGGCCTGGTGAGGGGGTCAATGCCGAAAAGCCGCAGTCCCAGGCCGATGGTGAGGGGCCGTGAGTGGAAGTCGGTGACCAGGCGCCGGATGGATTCCCGCAGCTCCGTGTCCTCCGGCCGGGGCTTCCCGGCGTTGGCCCAGAGCAGGGTCATGTACCGCCCAGCTATGATGGCACCCAGCTTCTCCTCCAGCTGCTCCTGCATGGAGAACCAGTCCTCCCAGCCCTTCACGTCCCGGGCAGGTTTTGTCCAGGTGTCCGTGGGAAACGGGATATCTCCTGGGGGGTCAGGAGGAGGTTGGAGGGTACAGTGGTGGTGCCACAGCCCAGGCTGCCTGTCCCACCTGTGCTGTGGGAGTGAGACTGGAGAAGGGATACTACATCCCACTACAGGACCTGTGCAGCCCAGGATGGGGGTCAGGCAGGCCTGAGGGGACACATGCCCCACCTGTGAAGATGAGCCACTCCACCAGCCGGTCCAGGGCCACCAACTTCAGCTTCTTGCAGAACTTCTTGTGCATCGGCCAGTTGGCACGCTGGCATGCCACGCCACAGTAGTACACATTTTGGCACCTGGGCAGACAGGCAGCATGCCCAGCCATGGGGAGGGGGGACACCATCCAGCCCACCGAGCCTGGCTCCCTGCCACCCCCTCTCAGGGATATGTGACTGTTCTGGGGGTGCCCTGTGTCTGGGGGTGGGCACTGGGGTCAGACACCCCTCATTTCACCCAGTCACCAGGTTGGAAGTGAGGGATGGCTCCATCCTGTGCCATCAGACCATCTTCCCACCATACCTCTTGCAACGCCGGAGGCTTTTGGGGTCTGGGAGGGCATCGGGGAGCTTCTTGCACTCAACGCAAAACTTGAAGGTGTCCTCCATCTTCTGGAACATGTCAAAATACGTCCGAATGCCGAAATCGCTGCCGCTCTTCCTCCCATCCAAGGCAGACCTGCAGATATCAGAGGGTGAGCAGAATCCAGCTCACTGCCACAATGGTGGGGCTGATGTTGTCTCTCTCAGGTTGCCAAGATTTTTAGCTCCAGCCAGGAGCATCCTGGCCTGGGTGGGGACAGGGAGCCAGGCACTCTGGAGGGATCCATCCAGGAGCCCATCAGAGCTCCCGGAGGGCTGAGCCGGGAGGGTGGGATGAACCATAAGAGCTGCTCCAGCTGCTGGGATGCTGGACACAGGGGTGGTCTTCCTGGGGGAGGGGTTGGGGAATAGGCACCCATGGGTGCTCACTCACTTGTAGTCCTCGTAGCTCTTCATGTTGAGCTTCTGCAGGATGACGTGAGACAGCCCTGGCACGTTGCGGTCCATGGCCTGGAAGCCCAGCGAGTCCACGTCTGGAGCCCTCGCCGCTGGCTCCTCCAGGGCCTTCTTGGAGCGGCCGGTTTTGGGGGCAGTGCCTGCGTTTGGCTGGGCCGCGGTGGCTGCAGGAGAGAGGGGTGCGGGCGAGGAGGCCGGTCCGGGGGTCCCCGGGTGCTGCCGGGGTCCCCCGCGCCGCCCTCCACCCCCACGGCGCCTCCCGCCCGCCATCCCGCTCCTGTCCCGGTAGCGCCGGGAGATCCTGGGCAGTCCCGGCGCCCGTCCCGTCTCGTCCTGCGGCTGGGCTCAAATGTCAGCCCCCGGGAGCCGGCGGTGCAGACGGCCGTGGCCCCTCGGAATCGGATAGCGGAGCTATTCTGGGCATCCCCTCCCCGGGAACGGGCCAACCCGCTCCGGGGGTCCGGCTCCCGCCCCAAAAGCCGCGATGGTGGCAGTGGGATGCCCCAAAACCCTGTAGAGTCCCACACTGCAAATCTGCGGGGAGCTCGGGGGGCTGCCCAAGCCCCTGGGCCCCCTCTGTCACCACAGGGACACAAAGTCCCTGCCCCAGCCCCCCGTCATAGGGTCCCTGCCCCAGCCCGGCCTGCGGGGAGCCCCCTCCCACCCGCTCGGGTCCCCAGCAGGGTGTGAGGGAGTGCCTGGGTGGGCACCACGGCCTGTGCCAGCCGGGGCGGAGGCCAGCAGTGGGCTCTGGCACAGCCGGGCACACCCGGCTGCCAGGGGGCCATGGTGGCCGTGCAGCCCCGCCAGGTGACACGGGACGGCTCGGGGGGTGTCCCCCGCCCCACCGGGGGCTGCTGAGGGCTGCCCACACCCATCATGGCGGCGGCCGCGGCCTCACGGGCACGCCCCCAGCACGCGGGGCTGGGCCGGGGTCCCGCGAGGTTTCGGGGGCCTGCGGGAGCGGCCGCGTCGCTGTGGTGACGGGACGCGAGCCCTCCGCCGAGCCCGGGAAGCCGCAGGTTCGAGCCCCGGCGCCGCACGGTGCCCCGGCGGCTCCCAGTGAGGGGTGCGGGATCCCTCCCGGCGCGGGAGGGGCTCCAGAATTGTTGGTGAGGGGCTGCAGGACCTTTCGGGGGCAGGAGAGCTTCCAGGCCCGTGGGTGAGGGGCTGCAGGAGCCCTCAGGCCCGGGGTGAGGGGCTGCAGGAGCCCTCGGGCCCGTGGGTGAGGAGCTGCAGGAGCCCCCGGGCCCGTGGGTGAGGGGCTGCAGGAGCCCTCAGGCCCGGGGTGAGGGGCTGCAGGAGCCCTCAGGGCCGGGGTGAGGGGCTGCAGGAGCCCTCGGGCCCGTGGGTCAGGGGCTGCAGGTGCAGCCCAGGTCGGGAGGACCCCCAGGAGCGTCAGTGAGGGGCTGCGGGACCATTCTGGGGCAGGAGAACCACCAGGCCCGTGGGGAGGGGCTGCTGGAGACCCCCGGGTTGGGAATACCGGGGGGCAGGGCTGCAGAACCACACCGGGGTGAGAGGAGCCCCGAGCCCATCAATGCTGCCCTGAGGGGGCTGCCAGGCCCTGGGGCTGGGAGGCGAGGGGGCCGTGGGCTCCCTGGGGAGCCTTGAGGGAATCCTGAGGGATTCACGAACCTGGGGAGCAGATGGAGCCAGGTCCCCACGGCATTTGGGAGCCACGAGGGGACGGGGTGGTGGCTGCCGGCCTTTGGCCTGTAGTGTCAACATTAACTTAAAAAAAGAGTAAAAGGGAGCCATGAATGTACTGGGAGGCCAGAGCAGCCTGGCACAACAAAGCTTTCCTGAGAGCTGCAGCTGGGTGAAGCTTACAGAGGAGGATAATTTTCACATTACATTTTTTCCCAGTCCTCCCGCTGCACCTCGTGAGAGATTCGTCACTGCCAAAGCCCTCTGCTTTCAATGGTGTTTTGACAGCCAAGCCCTGAATAGCGCTTGCAACCAGCACTGCTGTGTCCTGCAGAGGTATCTGAGAGAGGAATGGAGCAGTTTCATGTTTCTTTCCTCATTCTTTCTCCTGCAGAGCCATGGAGGTCCCTGCGGGGATGACTGCTGGGAAGGAGCCCGCTGCCGCAGCTCTTCACAGTGTGTCACAGCCCATACCAGTACACATCACAGTCCTGAATGCACAGGGCCTGGTAAAGTTCTGAAAATATCTCTGCTAATTTAATAAACAAGGGCAGAGTGACTCTGTGTGCACAGGAATCCCCTGTGAGGGCAGATGGGGGGTGATAAGGCTAAAGGAAGGAGTGGTGGGAGTATCAGAGGTTCAGCAATGCCACACTGAGGGTTCCTCCTCCCTGCTGAGGAGTTCACACAGAGGAAGAAGTTTGTGAGGCACATAAATTGGGGAGCACACCTCCCTAGCAGCAGGCCAGAGATACTGGGATGAAATGTACCTCTCTGCCTCCTCTAACTGTATGGAAATGGCAGGTTTTTAAAGCAGAACACAGCAAAATGTGATCAGTGAGACAAAAACCTGTGAAAGGACACCTTGGTTGTGAAGCCAGATTTTCATCCCAGCTCCAGCTATTTAAATCATATTGAAAGCATTAGGGTGGCTCTGGTCTTAAAAAGGCAGTGAATCCAGTTCAAGGCTATGAGCTGGTGCCAATCAAACCACTGCTGTGAATTCCATGTGATGCACCCAGCTGTCCTTTAAGTCTTCCAGAGGAACTGGCATTTGGGAGGGAATGTGGAGGAGAAGCTCAGCTCCTGCTGCAAGCAGAAAAAAATGCAAATCCCTGCTTCTGCTCCAGCAGCAGACAGAAAAAGCAATCCAAAAGCACCTGCTTGAGGCTTTCACACTGTAGTATTGAAGTACCTCTTACACTGATGGATTCAGCAAACAGCAGCTTAGGTGAGGTATGAGGTGAAAGGAGGATAAACAATGCTGGGAAGAAAAGACTCCTGGATTGATTGCATCTGGAATGTTGCTTTGTGGTTCTGATTGCTCCACCGTGAGAAAGGGCTGTACAAAAGGGAGGAGAGGTTACAAAAGGCCAATAATCACAGCAACAATATGAAAAAAAAAATCTGGCTGTAAGAATGTGGAATCCACTTCTAGCTATAAGTGTGGAATCTGCTTAATTAGAGGCAATGTAGAGAAGGATGAGAGAGGAGTCTTGGATAATTAATGGTACAGGGAAAGGTTAATTGGATTCTTCTGTTTAGCCATTCATAGGATGTATGCTCAAAGAGACAGTGAGAAGGGCTGAAAATTAAAACCAAGTGAAAGAGATCTCTTTTTGTGTAAGAACCAGCATGGAACTAATTACCCCAGTGACAGGGACAGAGGGAGCTGAGGGCGGGTTAGACATCCCTGTGGCTCAGCACTAAGGAAAAGCTGGGGTTGGGTACAATGGTCCTTGTGTTCAGCCACTTCTCTGTGGATTGAGAGCTAAACTGTGTTTCTGCTTCAGAGAGCCCTTTGGTACCTGCTGCCCTGCCTCTGCTGTGGAGGTGCCCGATACTGCCCATGTAGGTCCCCACTGCCACGTGCTGTGCCCTCACTGTCCTCTCCAGCCCTGTTTAAGCCCCTCTGTTTAGACATTTGAAATTCAAAGTAAAATCTGAATGTCCTCATCTCTGATTAAAGCAAGTCGTGTGAATGTGGTGTATCAGTAAACTGCAGAGCTTCCAAAGAGCTTGCTGGAGCCCGTCCTTTGATTTCACAGAATCATGGAATCATTTAGGTTGGAAAAGGCTTCTAAGACCATCAAGTCCAACCTTTAACCCAGCACTGCCAAGGACACCACTAAAACTATTCCCAAGTGCCACATGCAATGTATTTTGAACACTTGCAGGGATGGGAACTCCCTTACTTCCCTGAGGAACCTGTGCCAGTGTCTGACTGCCCTTACAGTGAAGAAATTTTCCCTAATATCCAACCTAAACCTCCCCTGGCACAACTTGAGGCTGTTTTCTCCTGTCCATTTCAGGACATTCTGCACCACACGATATCCACAGGTGTCCTGTGAGCTCATCCCTGTAGCTCAGGAGCTGCTTTCTTAGGAGACAGCAAAGGTCTCAAGCTTCCTGGAAAGACAAAAATATCAGTGGAGTATTTTGGGATTTGTTTTAGATGTGTCTTTCATGAAGTGAAGCCTGAACCTCTCTATCTCCCCTGCCACAGCTCCTGATAATCTTTGGGGCATCACAGCATGGTGAAACAGGAAATTTCCCTCCTAAAGACAGGGAATGGTGAGGTCTCAGTGTGGCCAAGCTCTGCTCCTCTTCCCCATTCCTGTGGTGGAACAGACCCCTTCAAGCAAGCCCTGTCCTGATCACTGACCTGAGCTGCTGCCAGAGGATCTCTGACCCTGGGATGCTGCTGCAGAGCCAGCTTCTCACTGAGCTCTTTTTTTGACAGAAAACCCCCCAAAGCAAGGTGCTGACTACGCTGGTGCGTGTGGAGTACAACGGAGCAGTCCTGGGAGACTCCTCCAAGACCGCTGTCCTGCCAGATGGGACAGCAGAGTACGACTTCAGCACCAGCTTTGAGTACAGCCCTGATGGGCCCAACTCCTTGGATGTCCTTGTGCAGAAACCACTGCTCTGTAAGTAGCTGGTGCCAGATCTCCCACCTTGGAGCTGGGTGCTGCTGCTGCAGGACTCACTGGTTCAGGAATAGCACTTCAGCAGCAGTGGTGGGAGGCTCTCAGCACTTCTTGTCCATCTCTGCCAGCTGGAAGAATCCCCTTTCATGTTGGCCCGTGCTCCTTTGGCTTTGCTGTGCTTGTCAGCCTTGGGAGGTGAAGAGGAACATGTGCCAGAGCTCACACAGACCCTCCCTGGTGCCTGACCTGCTGGTCCAAGGATTTCTGCCAGCTCCTCTCTTTTTATCTCCCTAGTGACAGTGCTAGAAGTGGTGCCAAAGGAGAAGAAAAAACCAGAGAAAATCACTCCTCTTAGCCAAGCTGTGGTGGACCTTCTACCTCTGCTGCAAGGTACAACACTGAATTCCACAGCATCCATAACCACTGCTTGCTCCCTGGCACTTTCTGATCTCTGCTTATTGACCCCTGACTACAATTTATCTCCTTTGGACAAAGTGACCTTCATAGCTCTGCAAAATCTGACTCAGGGGGGAGAAAGGATAGCTCAGCATTCAGAATTAGACTATGGTGTTGTCTCATGTAAGGTGTCCCTGCCCATGGCAGGGGGCTGGAACATGATGATCTTAAAGGTCCCTTCCAACCTAAATAATTCCATGACTATGATTCTTTGCAGAGGGTTTTACTTCAGGCTGTTCTCATTCCTCTTTCTTCCCAGGAATTCGTTCGCTGAAGGTCTTTGCTCCTTTGTATGCAGTGTCTGCCTCCCCATCAGAGATGCTTCACCCCGAGGCCACGGTATGTGGAATTTGGAACTGTTCCTTCCCTCATTCAGCTCTCTGCTGCTTTTTAATGGGAGAGAGAACATGACTCAGCTGCCTGGCTCATCACGGATGTGGTACAGCCCTATATGTTACAGGCTTAGAAGCCTTTCCCGCTCCCTCTGACGTCTGTCCCTACTTCCCTCTGATAGGTGAGGTTGTGCTGGGAATTGTTAATGTGTGCAGCTACCCAATTGCTCTGCAAAAAATAACAAAGATGGAAAGCACAGTGCTGAAAACTCCCCAAAAGGCAACGGCAGGGTCACCTGCCCAGATTTATTAGCCTTCCTTTCTGCAGATAAAATGTCTGAGTCCATTATTGTACAAACTCTGACTGCCTTTCCTGCAAGGTCCTTATTCATTCAGCGGGTTGCAAAGTACCCAGTGACTAAAACGAAGTATGAGGCTGGGAAAATGTGTCCAATTTTGCTCCTAAGCCTGCCTGCAGTGAGCACCAGGAGCAAACTGGAAGGGTGGATATCCCATTAACAGCTCTGTGTTTAAGAGGAGTTCACAGTGAGCAAGGTGGGGGGGCACTCATTAGGGAGGACAGGTAATAAATGCTGACCAGCTGGTTTTCCCTCACACGCCATCCATCCAGGGCTGGGACAGGTAATTAAAGGCTGCACACAGAGCATGGAGATAGGGCAGAGGCAAAGCTGTGGCTCTCTGAATCACCAGGGGAAAAAAGCATCATTTTCCACCCTTGATGTTCTTCCTCTGTGACTCCTTTCATGAGACCCTGCCTCTTTTTCCACAGCTCATTTTAAGAGACCCTTGGGGCATGTGCCATACCTCAGCCAGCCTGTGATTTAAACAAACAAATACCACAATTGAGCCAAATTGGTCCTGAAATTCCTTTCCTGTGCTGGGCTGTTTTCTTTTACATCGGAGATGAGGCACAAGATAACATTATATGTTCTGGCCTTGAGTTTCTGCTTGCTTCTCCCTAAGAGCAGGAAAGTTATAATTGTCTGTTTACTGGCTCAATTTTATCTTTGTCTCACAGGGTGGCCTTGAAGTGACAGTAAGCACCAAAGAGATCCTGCTCTCTGCCACCCAGTTCTCAAGTGGGAACCTCCTGAGCATCACGCTGGAGGCAGCTTATTCTGTCCCTGACACCTTTACTGCTGACGCTCAGCAGAACTGCATGGTTTGCTTGCAAACACCAGCAGCTGGTGAGGTGAGAATGGTCCAGGCACAGTGACAGGGGTTTGGCTGGGTTTGGGTTGTTCTCCCACCCCATGGAACAAGTGTCCAGGCACGTGGGGTGCACAGCTTCCGTGCTTGTGCACCAGCAGCCTTTGTTGGGAGGGCTTAGAGTCTCTCTGGTGTGATGTGTTTCTTTAACACAAACAAAGGTCTGTTTGGAAAGATTTGGATTCAAACTGGCAGGGTTTTTTCCACGTGTCTCTTTATTTTTATTCTATTCTTTGTATGTGTGTGGTGGAGTGCATTTTCTAAGCTAGGCACCCTGTACTATTGCTTTGCTTTGTTATCCCAGCTCGGAGCAGCTGGCTCTTGCTCCTGCTCCTGTTAGAAATGCAAATCCTTTGTTTCTCGTGTCTCTCTAGAAAGAATTGCTATTGCTCTTCAAGAATGGCATCCTGAAGGCTGATGATAAAAGTGAACCATTGCCCCGGCCCAAACACTGGCCCTTTGGCCCCATCCTGGCCCCTGATGCTCTGAACATACCCCACTCCTTCATTGTTGGTGGGGCCTATGAAGATGAGGATGGAGACCTCACCAAAAGCGAGGTGAGGAAGGACTGGCAAGTTTGGAAGAGAACCAGGAGGGACTGAGAGTCTTGATGTGACAGGGAGGTGGGTGGTCAGTGTGCAGTGTCCAGCACCGAGGTGGTGCCCCAGGGGCAGCAGACATGCTGACTCACTGCTGGAGACATCCCAAGGGAGACTGTGGCAGGTCTGGTCCCAGAAAACACCCACATGGAGCTGCTGGGCTGGGAGCTGTGATACCTGCTGTGAGCCAGGCACTTAACGCTGATGGTGTCTGCAGGAAAGGCTGCCGGCCTCTCTGCAGGGCTGGCCTGGCTATGAGTGCTTGGACGCCTCTGTCTGACTCACATTCTCTCTCGGGGACACTTGTGAGGAGGGTGCAGGCTGTGGAGTTTGCTGTCCTGGCTGTGACTGCACGCTGTGTCTCACAGGACAGGGAATTCAGGATCCAGGCAGAGAGCGCAAAGAGGATCGTGTGGGACACGGAAAGGCGCTGTTTCCTGGACGCTGCTGCAGTGGCTGTGTAAGGGACCAGAACATGCTCAGAATGACCTGAGCCATGGAGCTGCAACATGCAGGTGCTCTTGGACCACTTAGGGGTCAAACTGTGGCTCTGCCTCACCTCCCATGGCTGCTGTGGCTGCCTCTTGGCCACAAGTGTTCACCTGAGCAAGGGCACAGCTCTTGAAGTGCCTTGAACTGCTGGCAGCAGCTTTGTTCTGCTGTGCTGGGAGAAGATGAATTGGCTGGAGCTGCTGTCTCCAGGCCACAAATGCTCTCCCTGGCTGCAAGCAGCTGGGGCTGGGGGTTGATCCCTCCATAATTTGAAGGAAGGGGCAGCAGCTATGGTGAGCAGACATGGAGTAGAGTGGTGTGCACAGCTCTCCTCTGAGCTGCTAATTAAGTTTTTACTGAATCCCAAACACATTCAAACCTTTCACTCCATGTGGGCACTCTTCATTTGCTTTTTTATTGGATAAGTGTTGCCTTTAGCAGCTCCAGATATGCTCAAGATCAGGATGAGTGTTTCATTTATCTTTGAATCCTGCTATTTTCTGGCCTCAGCTGCATCATGGCTGTGCATTTCACAGCCAAATTACTCCTTGTGTGGAAATACTCATTTCTACCTTATTTGATTTGCTAAATTCTTTTCCCTACACATCCATCCACCTGCCTGCTGGTGTCAGAGTCACCAGCCACATTGAATGCAAACTCAGGATCCACTTGCTCTGTACAGTTCAGGTTTTATACCAAAGTTAATCACATTCCTTCTTACTTATTTCTGAAGTAACCAGTGGAGAGAGAAAACCCAGTGTGTTGTTCTCACAGTTGTTTTAAAGCTGGCTGTGCCATAAATGCATGCAGCAGTGGGCAGAGGAGAAAGCCCAGCCTGCCCCAAATCACAGTGTTCCCATGGCCTGAGGGTGTGTGCTGAGGGAATAGGGTGAAGCAAACCCAAGAGGAGCTGCTGGGGCTCAAAGGAGGGTGGTGGGGCTCTCCAGCTTCGTGTCTGCATCCCCTGAGGGCATCCTGCATCTGCTTTGTGCCCAGCCTGAAGAAGCACATTGCTGAGCACCGCCACTGGCCCGTGGAGCTCTGCAGGATGTCCATGGTTTCATCTGGCAAAGGGAAAACCAGCAAAGCTGACAAGGTAAAAGTGGGCTCTGGCTTGTGGAGTAGCATTGCATTATCAGGCATTTTCCTCTTGAGGCCTTTGTGATACCAAAATCAGCCTTGAAGCTGCCAAAGTGAGTCAGAGAGCAGGAGGCTTTGTGAAAAATCAGCTTTATAGGGTTGTTAAATAGATACAGAGTCATATTTTTTCCTTCCAGCTCTCTCTGATCTCTGTGGTAGCTTATTGGAAAGGGGACAGGGAGAGGGTGGCTTTTAAAATCACAGAATAGTTTGGGTTGGAAGAGACCCTGGACTCCATCTCCTTCCAACTCCCTGCCACAGGCAGGGACACTTTCCACTAGACCAGATTGCTCAGAGGCTTGTCCAGCCTGGCTTTGAAGAGAATTAAGTAATTCACTGAGCTGATCTTTGGCCAGCTTGAAGAAGTTCATGCATTCTTTCTCAGGCTGTAGCTAAGTTATGCTTTTGCATCTAAACCAGGGTGGTTTAACAGAGAAACAGCCCCTTAGAGAATAGTTCTGCTCCTGGCAGCTGGTTGTGTGAGAGCTCCTAATCTATCCCAGGGCAAAGCCCTGTAAGTTGGTGTAAATCCCTTTCAGCACTCACCAGTGCCAGGGTTTTGCAGCTCTGATGATGACCCTTCTAGCCAGGCCTCCCACACCTCCTAAGCCATTTGGTTTCTGTCCAACCTGAGATGCACAACTCTGGTAGGGTCACCTGGATTTCCAACCACACAGCTGATAATCTTCCAGCTGTATCTCAACAAGACCATCCTGAGGAATAGCAGAGTGCAGGAATTAGAGAGAAAAGCTGCCCCATGGGTATTGGGATAAAATTAATATTCTACATATGGAATGACTCCAGTGTATTCATCCAGGTTGTCTTGGCTGTGTGCCAGTGGCAGAACCATGGGCTCATCAGGTGCAGCAGTGTGGCCTCTTCTTAATGAGATTGGTGACCTTGTTCCCTTAAGGAGAATAACAGGCTGTTCAGGATCTCAGTCCCTTGCTCTGTGTTTCCAGGGAGATGAGGACAAGCAGATTGCCTTCCATGGCGTGGCATATGTCAACATGATGCATTTGCTGTGCCCTGGGGTGAAGCAGATCCGAGGGGCCTTCCGTGTCTTTAACTACCAGGACAAAGAGGTGTTTCAGAAGGTGAGAGCAGCAGGCTGTGCTCCAGCTCTGCAGCTGGGTTTGCACTGAGGGGTTGGGAGCAGGCAGGGTGTCAGGGAGATGTTTGGGAGCAGACAGGGTTTCAGGGAGAGGTTTGGGAGCAGGCAGGGTGGACAGAGGGTGTTTGGGAGCAGGCAGGGTGGGCAGTGGGCGTTTGGGAGCAGGCAGGGTGTCAGGGAGATGTTTGGAAGCAAGTGGGATGGACAGAGGGTGTTTGGGCGCAGGCAGGGTGTCAGGGAGATGTTTGGGAGCAGGTGGGGTGGACAGAGGATGTTTGGGAGCAGGCAGGGTGTCAGGGAGATGTTTGGGAGCAGGCAGGATGGACAGAGGGTGTTTGGGACCAGGCAGGATGTATGGGAGCAGGCAGGGTGGACTGTGGGTGTTTGGGAGCAGCCAGGGTGTCAGGGAGAAGTTTGGGAGCAGGCAGGGTGGAGAGAGGGTGTTTGGGAGCAGGCAGGGTGTCAGGGAGATGTTTGGAAGCAGGCAGGATGGACAGAGGGTGTTTGGGAGCAGACAGGGTGTCAGGGAGATGTTTGGGAGCAGGTGGGATGGACAGAGGGTGTTTGGGAGCAGGCAGGGTGTCAGGGAGATGTTTGGGAGCAGGCAGGGTGGACAGAGGGTGTTTGGGAGCAGGCAGGGTGTCAGGGAGATGTTTGGGAGCAGGCAGGGTGTCAGGGAGATGTTTGGGAGCAGGCAGGGTGGACAGAGGGTGTTTGGGACCAGGCAGGGTGGACAGTGTGCTAGCTGAGCTGGATCTGAACCTTGAGTGCCCTTCTGGTGATGGAGAAAAGTAATGATACAAGCTTTTAGGTGCAGATCTCTCTGAGACAGGGGATTTCTGGGGGCAGGGTGAGCAGGTCAGGGGGCTGAGAGAGGCTTTGAATCTCACTGCACTCCCTCCTATGCAAGCATGCTCCACTCTCCCCAGTCTGGAACACGGGCAAGGAAACTGTATTGCTGGGAAGAGCAAACAGTGGCTTTAAAAGGATCCCGTTCCCCTGGCAACCACCAAAAAAGCTGTCACTGGAGCTCTTTCAGCTCTAGCTCACCGAGGTTTATTTGTCTTTGCATTTTTCCCTCTCTGTTACTAAGAGTGACAGTTGCATCTCCATTTTCCCACAGTCTATCCCTCCTGGAACAGACCTGAGCTTGTTTCAGGAGGGCAGATGTACAGCCTGGTTTTACCACCCATGTTCCCTGTGGGACTGTGGTCCAGGTGCAGGGGCTGGGTGAATTCCAGCCCTTCTCCTGCCTCCCTGCTCCCACTGGCTGCTGCAGAGCTGGGCTGGGCACCAGTGTGTCTGCTGGGCTCTGCTTTCCTGCCATGAATAATGACCCCTTGGCTGCATGGTGCTGCCTGTCCTGTGCCATTTGTCTGTCACAGGTGAAGCCCTTCTCATTCCCCAGGTGTTTTGGGTTGCCTCTTGGTCTAAGGAGTTTCCCTACAGCTGCTCCATCCTCTCCTCAGGATCCTCATAACTCTTGCTAGGCCAGTTCCTGTAACCAGGATGTGTGGGAGGGAACAGCCTGTCTAGGTGGTCAAACACTGTGTAAACACACAGTCTGACAAACCTGTTCCTTGCAATTCCCTGGTCTGTGTCAGGGAAGCTGCTTCACACCAGAAGATGATCTGGGAGCCAGGAGATGCTGTCAGGCAGGTGGGGACCCCCAAAAATGTGTGGAGCAGGCCTGGTGAGAGTAGCCAGATTCACTCAGCAGCCCTCATCACCAGGCAAGTCCATAGCTGTGAGGCAGGGCTAGAATCCCACCAGGAATTCAGGATCATGGATCTGAGTTCCAGCATGTTCACCACATATCTCAGGCAAGGATCAAGGGCCAGTCCTCAGTGAAAACACAGCTCTGAGGGAAGAGGGAGAGAACCCCACTGAGTCTCATAGTCTAACCTGAGGCTTCACAGCTACACAGGATCAGAGCTGGCCTGGAGCACCAGCAGCTGAACTCTAGGAGGAGAGAATGAGGTTACAAAACCTCTTAATGCATCTAAGACCCTAACAATGTGTTTTGTGATGAGAGAGGTTAAGGCAAAGGAGTGAGGAAGCCTGCTTTGTCCCTTGATTCTCTCTGTTGCCTCTATTTTTCAGACCAGATTTCAGCACAGTATTTTCCGGGACCGCAGGTCACAGCTCAGTCTGGCCAAGGAAGTGTTTCAGACCTCTCCTGTGTCCAAATCTGCTCCCAGTAAGGCTCTGAAGGAAGATTTCAGTGCAACGGTAAGGTCTAGGGAGGCACATGGCACCATGATTGCTCTGCTTCTGTGTCACAGGGAGTTGGGACATGCAGGAACAGGGGTGGATGCTGTGTTGCCTCAGCCAGCTGATTATCCCAGCCTCATAGAATCTCCTCAACACGAAGGGATCCACAAGGATCATGAGTCCAACCCCTGGCCATGCACAGACACCCCAGCAATCCCACCCTGTGCCTCACAGTGTTGTCCAAACACTCCTGGAGCCCCGGTAGCCTTGGGGTTCTGACAGTGCCCAACCACCCTCTGGAGGGAGACTCTTTCCCTGATATCCAGCCTAATCCATCCCTGGCACAGCTCCAGCCATTCCCTCAGGTCCTGTCACTGGTCACAGAGAGCAGAGATTGGAGCTGCTCCTTGTAAGAAAGCTGCAGCTTTCCCTTATCTGAAATCACAGGACATGCTGCCTGAACAAATGTACCATCTCACACCCTGAGTTTGCAAAGATTTGAGATTTATTGACTCTGAAACAAGAGACATCTTTTCTTTTTCTTAATACTTGCTCAACCCATCCAAAATCCAGTTCTCAGATGGCACTGGAGAATCTGAAAATGTCACAAATCTCAGCCTTGAAGGGCAGGTAATTATGTCTCTCCAAAGAGAAGGAGAGACTGTAGAGCATCACTGTGCTGGTGTCTCACACCTTTCACACAATTAAATTCCTCAAGAGTGAGTTGGACAAGGGATGTTTTACGTAGATGCTGTCCCAGAGTTCTTCCAGTGACGTGCACCTGGAGAGCAGACTGACACTGAGCTAGAAGGTCTCTGTAAATTGTCAGGCATCTATTTAAAGTATCCCTTCATATTTTGGCTTCTTCCTCTGGAATGCACATTCATTCTGCAGGCAGATTGATTATCTGGGCTCTCTCCTTTTCCCTAGCCTGGCTTCTCGAGCTGGATTTTGCTGCTGTAACTCATGAGGGTGGGTTATAAAACAAGCTGGATCTCTGCAATTTGGAGATCTGTGGCTGTGTGCTCAGTATTCCACTGTGCCAGCACTGGCTGCAGACAGCACAGCACAGCACAGGGAGCAATGTTTATCTCCACAGCAATACAGTGATTCCAGAACATTCCTGGTGATGGAGATAAAGCTGGACAGGCCCTTGGTCCCAAAGCGGTCGCGGGAGGAGCTGGTCCGGCGGTGCGTAAGGATGGGCTGTGGGGCTGACAGCTCCTCTCTGCAGGGTGGAGAGAGGCTTGTACAGCAACCCCCCCTTGGAATACTCCATAAAGAGGGCCTGAGACAAAGCCCACAGGAATCAGGGGGAGGATTTGGCCAGACTGCTTTAGACGTGGCATCTGGTGTGTTGGGAAAGCACTTGTTCATCCCAGCTGGCATCTCCCTGCCATTCCTCTCAAAACAAGAGACACCAGAGCAGCACAACAGAGTCTGTGTTCCTGTCTGGGCTTTGTTTCCCTCTAATCCCCATGTGCTTGCCTCTTGCATGTGATGTTCAGTGGCTTGGTCAGTTCTGGCCACCAGTGTGGACTGCCCTGGGTAGTGCTGCTGTTCCTTCACCACAGCATTCTCTCATTTTTAACTTTCCAGAAGTTTTCTCACAATGAAACCCATTCCTTAGCTTTTATGTTGGTTTTCATGTCATTCTGCTGCAGAGCTGCTCTTTCATCTCTGCAGCTTTGAGACTTCCAGTTCCTGTCCAGTGGCAGCCCTGCTGTGTTATGGGTTAGAAAGGCATAAAACATCGAGTTTATGGAACAAAAAAAAAAAATAGAAAATGCATCAGATTAATAAGGTATAGGAGGTGCAGGTTTATGTCTCTCTCAAACAGAAATATCATCCACTCGTTGAAGATATGTGTGTTGTCCTCACTGCTCCCTGCTGTCTTCCAAGGAGGAACAGGCTGAGGAAAGTGAACCCCTCTTAGAACAGACCTTTTCCTGGCCTATTTTATGCATTTCTACTCCTCTGGAATGTGTGTGGATTCAGTATAACTCCTCCTTGTTCACCTGCCTGTGTGCACCTGAACAAGGCCTGTGGCACCTTGGCTTGGTGGGCTGGATTGTGTTCTGAGGACTGAGGGTGTTCTGGTGTCCACCAAGAAGCAAATGTTGAAAAAAAAATTAGATTAATTAAGGCCAGTTTGGCACCAGCGATTTTAATCCCAGAGTCCCAAAAATGATTCAGTTTGCAAGGGACCTCTGAAGGTCACCTGGTCCAATGTTCATGTTCAAGCAGGGCTCCCCAAAGCACGTTGCTCTGTGTCCAGATGGGTTTTGGATATATCCAGGGAAGGAGACTCCACAGAGAATCCTGCTCCAGTGCTCAGCCACCCTCACCTTAATAAAACCATAGTTAAAAATATGCTAATCCTAATGAAAGGTCATTGTAACTCCAGCAGGGGCCCAGGGAGGGCTGTGTGGTGTCTGGGGGTCTGAGGTTGGTGTCTGGGGGTCGATGTGTGGCCAGGGGATGAGGTGCCACAGCCAAACCAGGTGACATTGGAACTGATGGATCGAGTGGCCTGGTTATTTAGTGACCAAATTCTACAGAGCTTTCCTCAGGCTGGTTCCTTCCTTAACACCTGTTCAGCAGAACCAGGAGCTCCAAGATCAGGCTCTGCTGCTCCAGGAGAGCCCTTTGGGTTAGCAGTAATGTTAAGCCTGTCATGACAAGCCACAACCATCAGTTGTAGGGACCTGTTCACTCTTGGTCTGACACTTCAGGTTTCCTCCCAGGTGCCTGTGAGGTGTCTCAGGGACACGATGGCAGGGTGGAGCCCTCACACTACAAGCCAACATCCCTGGCTGTGGATCTGCTGATCTCCCCTCTGCTCTCACTGACAGGGTCAAGGAGCTGATTCCTGTCCGCCCTGCACTGCCCCAGCACACAGAAGGAGCCAAGAAGGTACGTGTGAGAGCCTGTGGCCTTGCCACCACCCTGCCACCCCACCCTGCCCTCACCCCTCTCACACACCAGAGTCTCCATTCTCAGCCCACAGCAACATGGGGATGAGGTTTGGGAGAACCAGGGTGCAGGGGTACAAAGGTGGTGAAGGGTCTAGAAGGGAATACGGCAATATGGGGAGTGGTGAGGTCACTTGGAATGTTCAGCCTGGAGAAGAGAGACTGAAGGTAGAGCTCACTGGGGTCTGCACCTTCCTCACAAGGGGCAGCTTCAATCTCTGCTGTCTGTGAGCAGTGACAGGACCCAAGGGAACAGCTGGGGCTGTGTCAGGGGAGGTTTTAATGGATAATAGGAAAAGAATGGCATGGCTGGGCACTGACCAGGTTCCCCAGGGAATGGGCACAGCCCCAAGGCTGCCAGAGCTCCAGAAGTGTTTGAACAACACTCTCAGAGATGCACAGGGTGGGATTGTTGGGGTGTCTGGGCAGGGCCAAGAGTTGGACTCAATCTTTGTAGATCCCTTCCAATTCAATATATTCTATGAAATACACAGAAAAGGAAATTTCTGCATGTGTTGGCTCCACAGCAGTGTGCCTTGGGAACCCATTGATCACCTGTGTTCACATCCCAATAAAAAGGGAAGTGATGAAGAGATGGAGCAAAGGCAGCCATGGGGGGATGTTGGGAAGGAAATGGGATGCTAGGAAAAGAGGCTACCAGCACTTTACATTTATATCCTAGACAGTCCCAACAGTCTCAGACCAGCCCCTGTGCTTCATCAGGCTCAGACAAACCTGAACAAAATCAGCCCTGACCTTTCTCAGGTCACCAAGAATTTTTGAGGATCAAGATTATGGAGATTACAGGCTCTGCTGAAGAGGGCTGGCCGTGGGTTTCAAGGCTCCCAGTAAATGAGATACCTTTTACTCACAGCCAATTATATTGCTGTAGGAGAGATAGCAGTGACTGGAATACTGGGTTGTGATGGAAAATCCTAGCAGGAAGGAGTTCTTTTATGTTTACCTGCAGATATTTTCTCAGCCCTCAGGCGTGGACAGGAAAGGATGTGTGACAGACTAATTGAGACTTGAGTCAGGTGGAGTTAATGAGAGGCGTGGGCTGTGGCAAATCAAATACATATCAAGGCTGATTGCATAAGTGGCTTGTGAAATTTATTTATTTCTTTCCTAGGCAGTGGAAGATTATCACAAACGTGTCACCGATGTTGCTCTTGCCATCCTGAGGGAATACCATGAGCTTTTTGGGAAGCAGCTGCCTGACCAGGGAGCACTAGACCACGAAACCCTGGAGGAACAAAAGCGTCAGCTCAACTACGAGCTCAATACTTCTGGGAAATATTTTGCTTTTAAGGAACAGCTTAAGGTGAAGGCTCCTTTGTGCTTTTTGCTTTCCTACTTGTCTTGTCCTGACAGTTTCTCAGTGAGGAACTGCTGCTCCATGGTGGTAACTTAAGATGATGTGTGGTGCTCCAGAATCCTTTCCTGCCACCTGGAGCTGTTGCAGTGGGCACTGAGGGTACAGGATTCCCCTCTAATGGAGCAGGCACCAAGCTGCTTGGTCTCACACCAAGAGAACACTTCCTTTCAATGGAAGCTACTCACATCCATTTGCCCCATGCTCTTAACCTGAGAAGGGCAAAGCTGGCTGCTCTCACATTCCCAGCCTGCCCCAGCAGGGAAAGGAGGTTCATCTCTCTCAGCTGCTCAGCTTCAGGCACACTCTTCCTGGAGACCCCCTCTCTGTCCTGAGGAAATGAGCCATCCACATGCCATCCCTAAAGGCTGTGTCAGGGAGGTGGGAAAGGAAATCCCCTTTTCTTGCCTTTTTTTTTTTTTTTTTGCTTTTTATCAGTAGTGGACTGGATTTATTTCTCAGAACTAAGCTGGAGCTTCAGGCTCTGTCTGACTACAGAGCTGCTGGGGGGCACGGGAGGGAACCTGCCTTGTCCAATGTCCTTTGTCCCCACAGTATTCTGTGGTGAAGATTGTGAGGGAGAAATACCTGAAGACCACAGCGTTTGAGACCAAGGACCAGCTTCAGGCATTCCTCAGTGAGCTCTATGTGTACCTTGTGGACCACATGCACATTTCCCTGAACAAGGTAGGGGGAAAAGTCACCCACAAAGTCTGGCCATGGCTTCACTGTGGGTCCAGGGCAGATGAAGAACTTTTGCCTTCAAGACAGAAGCAAGCTCATGCTTTCAGAAATCTGCTGAAGTTGGCACATGTGGCCCATGAGCCACACTGGAGGCTGGGATCTGGTGCCTTTGTATCCCATTCTTAAAATCCTGATGGTGGGATAGATGTGAGATGCCACTGGTAAAGCTGCTGTAGCTGGCACATGGTGAGGGTGGTTGGGCAGAGCAGGAGCTGGGGTCACCAGTGAGTGGCCCCTCTGAATTTTGTCATCACCTTGATCTAGGGAATGCTGTGAATAATCACAGGATCACAGACAGGTTTGGGTTGGAAAGGGACCTTAAAGCTCGTCTCATTCCACCCCTGCCATGGGCAGGGACACCTTCCACTATCCCAGGCTGCTCCAAGCCCCAATGTCCAACCTGGCCTTGGGCACTGCCAGGGATCCAGGGGCAGCCACAGCTTCTCTGGGCACCCTGTGTCAGGGCCTGCCCACCCTCCCAGGGAACAATTCCTGCCCAGTATCCCATCCATCCCTGCCCTCTGCCAGGGGGAAGCCCTTCCCCCTCATCCTGTCACTTAATGTCCTTGTAAAAATTGACATTGCCCTGTGCCTGTGTGGCAGAGGTACCTGGGAATGACAGGAATGTGTCCCACCACAGAGCAGCTTGCCCTTCCCAGTGCCCAGCCCCAGCCATACTGGTCTGTACTGTGTGCAGTGCTGCCATTCTGGGATCACAGGAACCACTCTTCCCTTCCCAGGGCTAACACTGTCTCCTTCCCTACCAGCTCCTGTCTGAGGAAGATGTTTCTCCTGCCCCTCCATCCTACACGACCAGGAAGCAGCTCTTGCTCTTTGCTCGTGAAGCTGAAGCCAACAACGACTTCAAGCTGGCCTCTCTCTTCCACAAGCAGGTAAGGGAGCCCCAGTCCTTCCCTGCCATCATCTGTGTGGGCTGGCACAGCACAGCATCACAGTGGGGCCACTGCTCACAGCTCAGCGCCAGGCACTGTGGTGGAGGGAGGAAGGAGCTGAGCGTCACCAGGATACTCAGGCTGAGTGGGAGGGATTTCCCAGGGAGATGCTGCTCTCTGCAGGATGTGAGACTGTCCCTGGCCAGGTCACAGAGGACTCCAGCCTCGAGGCCAGGGGAAATGGGATGTGCTGGGTCAGTTCTGGGGACACTGGGCAGGCATCAGCTGGAGCTGGAGGACATGAGTTAGGTGGAGAAGGCTTAGAGGAAGTGGGCTTCCAGCACAATCCCATTGTGGGACTCCCTTGCATGTGATAGGCAAGGGCTTGATTCCTGCTCAGCTGGGCTGGGGTTGCCAGGAAAGCCACGGTCATTCCAGAATTGCCTCCCCAGCCCATGGTATGTGCTGAGCCTGACTCCAGTGATGGTCTCTGTTGTCCAGAGAATAGCTCGGGACCAGTGCAGCATCCAGTCCTGGCTGGACTATGGAGCCTTCTGCTACCTGCACGAGGACGCCACTAAAGCCCAGGAATGCTTCCAGCAGGCCCTTTGTCTGGACTCCCATCACATCCAAAGGTGCTGAGTGCTCCTGCTGGGTGGGTGGGGAGGGTGTGAGGTGTATCCCCCACACCACTGCCAGGGCTGCAAGGCTGACTGCTCTGCACCTGCCCCAGCTTGCTGCTCTCTGGGATTGTGGCTGTCAAGCTGCAGCACTATGAAGAGGCAGAGATTTTCTTTGAGGATGCCTGCTGCTTGGATCCATCCAGCATCGTAGCCTGGACCCTCTCAGGTACAAAACCAAGCCAGTCTGGTGCCCAAGGTATTCCTGTAGAGCCAAGCATTGTTCCTGCCCCCAATCCTCTTCTCCCTCCTTCAAGCTGAGGGCTAGGGGAAGGATTTTGCATCCTCTGGGTGTTTGCTGATGCTGCTCTGTCTCTCCCACAGGTTTGTTTTATGAGCTGCAGAATAGTTATATTCGGGCAGAAAGGAGCTTCCGTGAGGCTAAGAAGCTCCTGCGAGCACAGCTTGAGGAGGAGAGGAGACTCCTTGAGGCTGCTGAGGGAGAAGGGAAAGAGTCCAGTTCTCCCAGCACAGACCCAGGTAACAAACCCAGGAGGTGCCCTGACACCAGCAAGGAGGGGCTTAGAGCTGTGTGGTGAACAGTGGAAGGAGAAGAGAGATTTTAGGAGGAGAAGTACAGAGGGTAAAGGTAGAAGATGTGGACTATGAGCTAGAACAGAATTCCATGGAAGCTGTCACTGTGAGTTCCCAGCACAGCTCAGAGAGCTCTGCCTCACCAATCCAAAGGACAAACCAGCTGCTTGGCAGTGACCCTGAGGCCAAGGCTTCCTTTGGAGCTCCTCTGAGTCCAGCCTGAGCTAAGTTCCAAATATTTACCAGGCTGCAGGAAATGCTGGCTTTATTTTTAACATTATCACCACTCATGCACAGTGCCTCAGGCAGGCAGGCTCGTGACACATGCAGGGTTTTGTCCCTTCTGATTATGAGGAAAGGGATATTCATAGAATCATGGCATGACTAAGGCTGGAAAGAACCTCCAAGATCATCGAGTCCAACTGTTAACCCAGCACTGCTGTGTTCATCACTAGCCCATGGCCCCAGCTTTTACATCCACATGGCTTTTGAACCCTTCCAGGGATGGGGACTCCATTACTGCCCTGGGCAGCTTGTTCCAGTGCCTGACCACCCTTTCTGTGAATAAATGTTTTGCTGTCATGGAACATAGAGCTCCCTGGAGAAACTTGAGGCTGTTTCTTCTCATCCTGCCTCATTTATACTTGTTTCTGGCTTCATGTGGTAAACTTGTGCTCAAAACCCCAGCCTCAGGTATTGCCTCCTGCAAAGAAATTTCTTTCCAGATTTGAAAACCTGATAGATCTTATATATTTTCTCTTTTTTTTTTTTTTTTAAATATCATGTTCTAAACTGGTAAGTTTATGGCTTTCCACCTAATGGTTGTTGGGGGTTTCATTCTAGAGAAGATTCCAGATGGCTCAGCTGACAAACCACCAGAGGTCGTGGAGGGTGCTACAGCAATGCAGGAAGCCCCAAAAGGGAATGGGAGAGGTGGGAGATGGTCCTGTGGGCATGGTGGGGAGTAATGTGGGAGCAATGAGCCATGGTGCCCGTGATGCCAAGGCCTCTTGTCTCTCCTGAACCAGGGAATCTGCAGGCAAAGCAGGTTCACCCCGATTTTCAGAGCTGCACATCTCAGGATGGACAGCCAGCAGGTGAATGCAGCTCTCTCCTTCATGTCACTGCACCCTGCACCTTCCTTTTCTTCCTCCTGAGATGCCAGCTCTTAAAGTGTCCCTGGGGATCCCCTCTGGTTTTGTGATGGGGATCTGCCTCCTCCACAGCCCCACTGGGGGTGGAAATGGCAGTGCTGGGTGCCTCAGGGCCCCCTGGTTGGTTTGGGGAGGCAGGAGCCTCACTGAAGTTGCTTCTGACAAGCATCATTCATAAATTTCCACCTTTTTTCTGCTGGGTTTGGACTGGAAAATTAGTGGGTGAAGAGGGTAATTTCTTTTCACATCTCCTACAAAACTTAAGCTCTTCAGAAAGAAATGCTGAGTTAATCTCTGCTTCAGCCTCCCCTGCCATCTCCTGGGTTTTGCTCCATGCTGCAGGGATTTTTCTGTCCCCACTGGGTGTCAGGTCCTGCTTTGGCTCCAGAAATAAAACCCCCACTTTGGGACTGACAGAGACACATTTACACATTTTCTTGCAGAATGTCCTGCTCCAGGACCTCAGCCACCTCCCTGCACAATCTTCATGAAGACGGTGGAATTCCTGATGAAATTCAATGCTATCCGGGTCAGTTTAGCAGGGACTGGAGGAGTGGGAAGGGAGGTTGGTTTATTCCCAAAGAGCTCCAGCCAGCCCCTTTCTCGGCTTCAGAGAATGAGCCATGGCTACTCCAGAGGCCGAGCACAAGAGGGAGCAAAGCCACCACTGCCCAGAGATGCAAAAGTGTGGCCAGGCAGAGTATAGAACCCACAATGCTGGCTGTGAACACCCAGCCCAGCACTGCCTGCTGCAGAGGGAACAGCCAGCTCAGAAATGGTACAGGGTGCTCCTCCCTGTGCTTTCAGAGATGGAATCCATTATTGGGATGCTTCCAAGAAGCCTGAGCTCCTTTGATTCAGACACTAGTGTAGGCTGGAGTGATTTTTGTGTCAACGGTGGAATGAATATGCCTGTCCCACCAAGTCATCTCTGGGATCTCTCTGGTTGCCACACTGTGCTGTCTGCCTAAATTTGACATGGCAGAAAGAGTTGCTTAAAGCAAAACACAATTAAATGGAATCCTGGAAAGGTTTGGTTTGGAAGGGAACTGGAAGTTCATCTCATTTCAACCCCCTGCTGGAAGGCAGAGACACCTTCTGCTAGCCCAGGGACACCTTCCACTAGCCCAACATTCAAAAGAGGGGAGAGAGAAATTTCCTTTGTGTTTCCTGTTTGTGGATGTCAGAGAGGTGTCAGTCAGCTCTCCTGCCCTGTCCTGCTGGGGTGTCCATGGTGTTCCTGCTTCCCTAACCCCCACCTGTGCTGTTCCTCCCCAGTTTGTTGACAAGGCACTGGCCCACGAGCTGCTGAGCCTTCAGGGAGGCCCCACCTGTGCCTACTACCTGGCACTGGCCTGGACCTACTTGCTGCAGGAAGATTATCCCAGATGTGAGGAATGTCTGTGCCAGGCCATTCAGATCGACCCTGTGGTAATTCCCGTGCAGTCCCAGTCTGTGTGAGCCCAGAGCCCCTGCTTCATTTCCCCTTTACTCAGTCATTCCAGTGCTAGTCCAGAGCATTTCAGTGGGAGGGCAGACACACCAGGCTCTCTGTTATCCCATCATCACAGCCTCCTGTCACTCCCTGCACAGGCAGGCAGCATCTCAGAGCCTGTCTCTGCCTTTCCCTCTGCAGCATCTGCCTTTCTTTTCTCTCTGAACAGGTGTACCCTGATCCTCTCTCCCTGGATGGGGGACTCGGGTTGTGTTTCATGACAAACAAGGTTGCTATTGAGCTCTCTGCAAGGGAGGTGGCTTTGGGGAGGCAGGTTGAAAGGAAGGCAGGGGGAAGACAACACCTGGGAATGTTGTGTGCAGGCAGGACACTGGGCAGGGAGCTAGAGGGGGATCCCATTGCTGGTGTCCTGCAGGCAGCCTACTGACCTTAACTCTCTCCATAATCTCTGCCCTGATATCAGAGAATCATGGAATTGTTTAGGTTGGAAAAGCCCTCTGAGATCAGCAAAACCAACCATTCCCCAGCACCACCGTGTTCACAATTAAACAATGTCCCCAAGTGCCACATTCACACAGCTTTTAAATCCCCCCAGGGAGGGTGACTCCACCACTGCCCTGGGCAGCTGTGCCAGTGCCTGACCACCCTTCTCATGAAGGAATATTCCCAATATCCAACCTAAACCTCCCCTGGCACAACTTGAGGCTGTTTCCCCTTGTCCTGTCCCTGTTCCCTGGGAGCACAGCCCGACCCCTCCTGGCTGTCCCCTCCTGTCAGGGAGTTGTGCAGAGCCAGAAGGGCCCCCCTGAGCCTCCTTTTCTCCAGGCTGAGCCCCTTTCCCAGTTCTCTCAGCTGCTCCTGGTACTTCAGCCCCTTCTCCAGCTCTGTTCCCTTCCCTGCACCTTTCCCCAGCCCCTCAATGCCCTCCCACAATTGAGGGGCCCACAATTGGACACAGCACTGGAGCTGTGGCCTCACCAGTGCCCAACACAGGGCCACAAGCACTGCCCTGCTCCTGCCCATGCCATGGCTGACACAGGCCAGGGGCCATTGGCCTGCTTGCCCACCTGGGCACATCTGGCTCTGCTTCAGCCACTGCAAATCAGCACCCCCAGATCCTTCCTTTCCCACCAGGCAGCCTCCAGCCATGCTCTCCCCAGCCTGGAGCACTGCACAGGGAGTTGTTGTGATAATACAGTTAAACACTGCTCAGCTCCTCCTTTCCGCTGCTTGCAGTGTCCCAGCCCCCCTCTCAAGGTGTTTCTCCCATCCATGTCTCACTCCTGGTTTTTGGTGCACAGAATGTAAATGCCTGGGCTCAGAAAGGGCACCTGTGCTACCTGCAGAAGGACTTTGACAATGCCAAGGAGTGCTACGAGCGAGTGATCAGCTTTGTGGAGGATGCTGTGGATATTCACTTTGTCTACCTGCGCCTGGGCTCCATCTACCTGGGAGAAGAAGAGGTGAGGAGCCAGCAGGGCTGTGGAGGGGGAACCACAAAACAAATCCCTCCTCCAGCAGCAGTGGGTGTCTGAGCCCCATTGCTGCAGGGTGTTTGGCAAACCCCTGTGTGGGGAGTGATGTGCTGGTGCAGGGGGATGTGTGTGTCTCTCTCTCTCCTGACAGTACGGCCGGGCCAAGCAGATCTACCTGCTCGCCTGTGGCAACTCTGCCACCTGCCTCACCTGGCTGGGCGTGGGCATCGCTTGCTACAGGGTGAGTGCAGCTGCCTTCATGTCCTCTGGGTTTCACTTGGTGGCACGGGATACAGGGCTGGCTTTTGCAGGATTCCCTTCTCTAAAGCAACTCTTGGCTGCCTGTGAGCCAGTGCTCCCAAAGGCCATCGTGTCCTGTGTGCTGTGACAGCCCCAGCGTGGCACCTGGAGGGTGTCACCCTCAGCTCCTGCTCTGGGAACAGCCATCCCTTCCCCTCACCCCAGCTCCTGCCAGCACCTCCTTCCCCAGGGTGTCATGGCAAACAATCTGGGCTCTGCTCCGAGTTCCTGCCTGCACATGACCTGCATGTCACCACCAAGGCACTGAGTGGGATGTCAGCAGGGAGGAATCTCGGTGCTTTCCCTGTCCAAGGGAATCCAGCACTTCTGAAGGGCTGCCAAGGACACCCAGCCACCAGCAGTGCAGTGTCTCCCCAAGGGACACCTTGCCAGGTTCCTCCATTCTCTTTTGGCTGCAGAAGCAATCAGGGAAGGAATCTGAACTTCTGTTTCCCCCTTGGCCAAATGTTTACCTGCTGGGAGGCTGTGGAATCAGGTCAGGGAGGTGAGTGGTAACCTGGGCACCAGCTACCCCTGCCTGCCCAGGGCTGCTGCACAGCAGGAATAGGGAGCAGGAACACAGCCCTCATGGAGCTGGATCACTCAGTTCTTGGAGGTGAAGGGGTTTGTGCTGCTTTCTTTACAGCTGGAGGCTAATTCAGAAATAGTGTGTGATCCCACAGGGTCAGCAGCTGGAAGCTCCTGCTCCAGACTGGAGATCTGGATGCTCTGGCACTGACAATAACTTGTCTGTGCTCTAAATCCTTTCCCCCGCATTTCTCTCATGGAAGCCCTCCCAGGAACTTCTGTTGCATTGATTTTTTCTGCTGTTAGAGCAATGCCTGTCCAGTTGGGAAGCCCCTTCTGCCTGCTCTTTGTCATTTATCCATGCCTCTCCTTCTCTCCCTGAAGCTGGGAGAGATGCTGGAAGCAGAAGATGCTCTCTCTGAAGCCAATGCCCTGAATAACGCCAACCCTGAAGTGTGGGGATATCTCGCCCTCATCTGCCTGCAGGTGAGTGCCCAGCCCCTGCCAGCCTGGTGGAGTGAGGGTTTATGGGGGGGTTTATGGAGCTCGGGGAGTTGGCATCTGCTCATGAACCTGAAGAGCTGGTGTAGAGCTCCATGATAAAAAGTTCNCAGGGGGGGTCGGGCTGTGCTCCCAGGGAACAGGGACAGGACAAGGGGAAACGGCCTCAAGTTGTACCAGGAGAGGTTTAGGTTGGATATTGGGAATATTTCTACATGAGAAGGGCGATCAGGCACTGGCACAGCTGCCCAGGGCAGTGGTGGAGTCCCATCTTTGGAAGAATTTAAAAGCCCTGTGGATGTGGCACTTGGGGACGGGGGTTAGTGGTGGCCTTGGCAGTGCTGAGGGAATGGGTGGCTTTGGTGGTCTCAGGGGTCTTTTTCTGCCCCATGATTTGTTCCCCGGTGCTGTGTGTTGCAGGGTGGGCGGCAGCTGGAGGCAGAGCAGTGCTACAAATACTCCGTCAAGGTTCGTGTCCGTGCCCTGCGGGGCGGGCGGGGCTGCAGGCAGCACGAACCCCTCACCCTGCTCCCTTCCAAGCCGGGTGTGCGGCGGTGCCGCGGGATGATCCCCGTCCCGCCGGTGTCGCAGCCGAGCCGCCGAACAACCCCTTAATCTCCCGGGCAGTCGGCGCAGCCCGGCCCTGACCCCGCTCCCCTTTCCCGCAGCTCGGCCTGCAGAACGAAGCGCTGCTGGAGGAGATCCGCGCCACCCAGCACCGCTGCGGCTTTGGCGACCCTTCGCTCTGAGCCCTCGGGCACATAAAGGCACCGCACCCCGAGCGCCCGGGCCCGGCTCTGTCGTGATCGCGTCGCGACCGCGGGGCGGGGCGTGGGCGTGGTCAGGGAGCCGAGGGGCGTGGTTAGGGCGGGTCCTGATCACGTGATAGGCGGTAGCGCGCCGCTGATTGGCTGCGGCCGCGCGGGACGGTTGAGCCGGCGGCGCGCGCCATGGCGGCAGGTGGGGGTGGCGCGAGGGGACCGGGGGTGACAGCGGGGATTGGAGGGGGGACACGGGGTAATGGGGCTGTGACCGGGGATGGGGGGACACGGGGGCCTCACTGAGCATGGNNNNAACCGAGCCGGCACCGGGGATATGAGAGTGCGGAGCACGGCGGTGCCGGGAGTGTCACCGCGGATGGGAGAGCTCCGGCGGGGTTAGCGGAGGTGTCACCGGAGTGGGGAGTGGGCTCCGGGATGGGGGGGAGCTCCGGGGGCTGAGGGGCTTGCGGGTTTGGTAACAGGGTAACCAGGGTAACCGCGTGAGGAGGTAACAGGCATGGCCGTCGTGCTGGGCTTGGTTGGAGTTCGGGCTCAGAGCATGGGAGTGACAGGCTCGTCACTGGGACTGAGGGGCTCGGGGCACTGTCACCAGGCATGAACGATTCAGAGTGTGGGGCTGTCGGGGGTGTCACTGCGCACAGGGGCGTCACTGGGACTGAGGGGCTGCATACACTGAGATACAAGGGCGTCACTGGGTACGGGGGTTCTGGACATGGAGCTCACGGGGTGCCACCAGGGCTGGGGAGGCTTGGAACGTGGAGATACTGGGCTGTCACCAGGGCGGGAGGACCCAGAGGATGGGGTTACCAGGTCTGTCACCGTGCTCGGGGCACAGACAGCACCGGGGCTGCAGGGTCAGGGGTGTGGAGATGGTGGGGATGTCATTGGGACTGGAGGAGCTCGGGGCTTGGAGGTTCCAGGGGCGTTCCTGGGGCTGGAGGGGTCTGGAAGAGGGGAGTAATGGGATTCTCAGCAGGACACTGGGGCTTGGTCGTGTCACCAGGGCTGGCGGGAATTGAGAGAATGGCTTGCATCATGAGGTTGGCATTGGGGCTGGGGAGACTCAGGACAGGCAGACAGTGGGGCAAGGGACCCTGCTAACAGGTCAGGAGACCTCAGGGCATACAGGGGGCGATGAAGGGGTGTCCAGGCTGGGGTTCCATCCCCCCAGTGACACCAGTGCTGGCAGCCTGGCAGCGTCCCTACCTGAACATCTTCAAGCACTTCCGTGTGGAGGAGTGGAAGCGCTCTGCCAAGGAGGGGGACGTGGCCGCCCTCACGGTAACGGGGGCACCGGCACTGTGGGGCGGGGGGCACTGGCCAAGGGTGGGCACTGCTGACCCACCCCATCTTTCCCTGGTTTCCAAAGGACACGAGGCTGAAGGGAACGATCTTCCGGATCCGAGGCTCCAACCCAGCCAGCAGCTACCTGCAGCTGCCACGGGCAGGGACACAGTCCCTGGGGCTGACAGGGCGCTACCTCTACCTGCTCTTCAGGCCCCTGCCCCACAAGCACTTCCTCGTGCACCTGGATGTCACCACCGAGGTCTGTGACACAGGGTGGCCTCTTAAACTGCCATCATGGCTGATTGAAGGAGTGGGGGTGGCACTGGGGGGGCTGCAGGACGTGGCTGCTCTTTGCTGCTGTGGGTCACCCCAGGCTGGAGATGGTTTATATCCTGGTGGCATCTCAGCTGGGCCCAGGGGATGTGGAGGGGACAGGAGGCAGGGCCACATGCTTTCTCCTCTGCAGCACTTCCCTGCCGAAGCCACCAGGGTGACTAAAGCTCCGTGTGTGTCTCTTCCCAGGAAAACCAGGTGGTTCGCATCTCCTTCTCCAACCTCTTCAAGGAGTTTAAATCCACGGCCACATGGCTGCAGTTCCCCTTCGTGTGCGGAGCAGCCAGCGAGGGCACGGCCCGGCGGGGTGAGGAGCTGGGGCTGGGCTGGCACACCAGCAGCAAAATGAGTTGGTAGAAAGTAAATTGAATTCTCAAGTTGGCTTGATGCATTTGAAGAGAAGCTGTGGCTGCCTCATCCCTGGGAGTGTCCAAGGCCAGGTTGGATGGGTCATGGAGCAACCTGGGACAGTGGAAGATGTGCCCATGGCAGGGCAAATGAGATGGGTTTTGGAGTTATCCCTTCCAAGCCAAACCATTCCAGCATTTTATGATAACAGTGGTGCACCTGAGCAGGAGCCCCTCTGCAGGCAGGTCAGAGCTGTAGCTCCCGGCTGGGCTGTTCCCTATCCTATTCTCCCAAACAGTGGGTGCAGTGTCAGGCCAGGCATGAGCTCATGGAGGTGGTGGGATTTCTGTCTGTCCTTCCCCACCCCTGAGCCTACAAGATGTGTTTTCCCATCTCCCACTTGGCACAGGCCTGGTGGGAATCCTGCCTGGTAAATACTTTGTACTGAGCCCTGTGAACCTCACATCTCGTGTCCAGCAGGGTCCATGTCTGCAGCCTCTTTCCCACCATCCCTTTTCCCACCTGTCCTCTCCTCCCCAGGTGCCCCCGGAGCAGCCCCGGCTGACGTGCGCTGGACGTGCCTGGTGCTGGACCTGCCCTCCATCCTGGCCCTGTACCTGAGCCGCAGGTACAGCCACCTCAGGGGGGTCAAACTCTGCTGCAACCTGCTCGTGAAAAATCTCTGCACCAGCGACCTGCTCTTTGAGCCAGGTGAGGAGCCCAGAGCTCTGCTTTCCTCTGAGACTCCAGCCCAGCCTGGGGGAAGCCCATGGGAGTTCAAAGCTGAGTTTGCAGTCCTGGCAGAGTGCTGGGCTGCTGGTGCTCTGTGATGTGAACAGAAAGAGCAAAATATGTGCTACAATGTTAAGCTGCCACACAGGCAGGGACACCTTCCACTATCCCAGGCTGCTTCAATCCCTGTCCAGCCTGGCCTTGGACACTTCCAGGGAGCCACAACTTCTCTGGGCACCTGGTGCCAGGGCCTCCCCACCCTCACAGGGAACAATTCCTTCCCAATATCCCATCTAACCCTGCCCTCTAGTAGTTTGAAGCCATTTCCCCTTGTCCTGTCTCCAGGCCCTTGTCCAAAATCCCTCCCCATCTCTCTTGGAGCCCTTTTAGGCACTGGAAGGATATCTGGAGTGGAACACAGTCTCTCAAACTCTGGAGGAAAGTATCCTCATTTTCCAGCTGTAAAAGTGAATGAAAAGACCAAAGTTAATATCTTTCTAAGGTTAGAAATTTTTTCAGGGGTAAAAATGAAAGGTGTCATCAAGCCTCACTTCTGCAAGGCTTGTGCTTTCATGTCCTGGAAGAGCCTGTGCTTTTTTTGTGTCAAAAATCTTCCAACCTCCTTTTTTTATCCACCTGCTCAGTGTGGCAGAGGTACTTTGGTCAAATCCTTTGTTTTCTGTCTTTCCTTTTTTGTGCTGGAATTCTGTCTGAACTGCCTGGCCTGCTGGGAAGCATCAGTGGAGAAGAAGTTATAGGTGCTGCTTTGAAATTCCTGAAACTTATTGTATCTTTCCTAAAACCTTTCCTGTTTTACTTTCCTAAATTTAAAAATACATGGAGAAAGTAAGACAAGAAAATGGGCAATGAGCCTTAAGAGAAATGATGTGAAACTGCTGAATCAGTGAACAGAAATGACGTTAATCTTGAGCCTAGGGGTTTATGACTGAAATCCAAGGGTTTATGCTCTGGGCTCTTCTTTGGATGTTGGGAGTTACAGGAATACACCTGTGCAAGGTGGGTTTGTTGGATACCTCAGCTCATAATCTTTGTTTCTCAGGAGGGAAGCGGTTTGTGCCCGCATCCCACAGGGGGTGTGATTTCAGGCAGCCCCCTGGGCCTGGAGAGCTGACACTGTGTGTGTGTCCCTGTGCTGGCAGGTGTGACACTGGCTGAGGCCCGGCTGGGTGACCTGTCCTGCCGCGGGGTCGCTCCCATGCCCCGGGAATTGGCCTTCCCTGTGCCCAAGGGCAAGAAGTGGCACGACCTCTATGACTACATCAGGTACAGCTGCTCCCATCCCACCGCAGTTCCCAAACCTCCCCACGCCCCTGGGAAGGGCAGGATGGGCAGTGCCACTTAAGGAATGGCAGATCCATGTGAGCCTGGGGCTCAGGTGGGCATTTTGGGCAACCTCCAGCATCCCTTAGTGCCATCTGCCTTTGGTACCCCTGGATTTGCAGGACCATGAGGCAAAAGGGGAGGGATCTTACAGCAGACAGTGAAGAGGCCTCTGTGCCAGGCTGAGGTGCCAATGCAATATCCCAGTGACACGGTGCCTTCTCTGGTTCTGCTCAGGTTCCCACGGGAGGGGGCTAAGCTGCTGCACAACTCCATCCAGAAGAGCTTCCCAAGTCCTGTGGCAGGTGGGAATGCTGGGGATGACAGCCAAGGCTGTGCCACCCCAGTTGGGTGCCTTGGGTTTCCAAAAGAGCTCGACCTGCTCCTTGTGTTGCCCAGGTGACCAAGCCCTGGAGGAGCCCGGCTGCCCGGTGGTGACACTCTCCAGAGCAGTCTGTGACCACCTGTCCCTTGTCCAGGACTGCAAACCCTCATCTGTGACAACCTGTCCCAAAGCTGTAAGTGCACCCTGGAGGAGCCTGCAGCTCCTTCCTTCCTGCTTCCCATGGAGTTGAAACAGGGAACCCTGCATCTGTGTCTTAATTTAAGATGTAGAAGCTGCTTGTTGTCACTGGCAGCTGTTCCAGGCACGGTCTGGTGACCACAGCCCTGCAGTGACTGCCTGGGGGTTCAGTGTGGTGCAGCACAGAGACAGGAGATGTGCCAAGTACCTCCAGATCTCCAGACATCCATCTTCCCTGTCTCTGTGGAGGCAGCAGATTGGTGTGTGTTCAAATGATGGATAAGGAAGTGAGGTCTGGAGACTAAGGCATGTGATGAGTGGCCTCAGGGAGCAGAGCAGTGCATGGAGCTGGGGCAGGCAGCTGCCCTCATCTTGGTTTCCCCTTCCCCACTGAGGGTGATGTGGGAGCTGGTGTCCAGACTGGCTTACCAGCGTGGTGGTGGGTGTTGGGAGAGGAACTGGGGGAAGCCGTCCTTGTGCTGTGGAGAGGGAGAAACTGAGGAGCACAGCCTCTCTTTTTAGAGGGTGTCCAAAGGATGGCCATGAGGATGGTGAAGGCTCTAGAGGGGAAGAGTGAGAGGTGGAGCAGTCACTTGGTTTGATCAGATGGAGAAGAAGAGACTGAGGTCAAACCTTGTCAGAGGCTGCAGTTCCTCCCAAGGGGCAGCTCTGGTCTCTGCTCTTTGTGACAGGGACAGGACCCAAGGAACGGACTGCAGCTGTGTTAGGGGAGGTTTTAATGGATATTAGATGAAGGTTCTTCCCCCAGAGGATGGTTGGGCACTGACCAGTAGTACCAGTGGCAGTGGTTCCAAACCTGCCAGAGCTCCAGGAGCATTTGAACAAGGCTTTGTTTTGCTGTCAGGAGGAGATGAACTGTGCACAGACAATACTGGGAGCATAAGGAGAGTGTCTGGTGAACAACCTGGCTGAGCCAGGTACCCACAGGGCTGCTCTCCTTCCACATTTTTTCCTCCTCGTCTGTGTTGCTGTCAAGAGCCCTCAGGACAGACATGGGTCTCTCCCTGTCTCTGGCCTGTGGGCAGGTGGGGGGCACGGGGAGGAGAAGTGAGCTCTGTCTGAGGCTTTTCTCATTCTCAGGTGCCACATCGCTGTCCTGTAATCACCAAAAGCATCCCTGAGGTTCACCTGGCAGTCCCAGGCCCTCCAAGGGCTGTGCCTGCTGGAGACCCCGTGCTGGAGGAGGAGCAGAGGCTGCACAGTGCAGGGGACATGAGGCAGCCCCTCAGTGATGGTGGCATCCATGTCTATGCTTACCAGAGAGGGGCACAGACAGCCCGAGCTGTCCCTGGCTCTGAGGAGGTGCGTGAAGTTCTGGTGGGCCACGAGATGGCTTTGGGGTGTTTATTTCTAATGAAGGGAGACAGGGAACACAAAGTTCACTCTGGAGTTTCAGTTAAACTTGTGGAGTCCAAAGGATGCCTTTTTCTGATGAGCAGTTCTTCCCACCAGCACCCTGCTTGCCTTGACAGAGGGACCCTGTGTTCACATGTGCTGACCTTAAGCCACAGGTTTGCCCAGGTGTGTACAGGAAGGGCTCTGGCCCTTATGCCATGCCACAGGTGAGCCCCAGCCTGCAGGACAGCCCTGGAAGTGTCCAAGGCCAGGTTGGACAGGGCTAGGGGAAGGTGTCCCTGTCCATGGCCAGGGCAGTGGAAGTGGATGGACTTTAAGGTCCCTTCCACTGTGGGGTTCTCACAGTGCCCCCAGGTCTCTGGCCATCCCTGGGGCTGGACAGGAGAGCTGCTTAACTCAGAGACCCCAGCTCCTCCTGCTGCCAGCTTTGACTCTGCCAGGTTAAATGCTTTAAAATTGTCCCCTCTGACAGGAGAAACCCAAAGCTGCCTCTGTGCTTCAGAGAGAGCTGAGCAGTGGGGCTGGGGTGCCCCGTGGAGGGAGGATCCCAGCCTGGCTCTAAGCATGATGGTGCTCTCTGGTTTTCTTTTCCAGGGCCTTGTACCAGATCCCATCCTGAAGCTGAGAACAATTATTGGCTTTGGAGGCTGCAGCACCAAATGGGTCAGTGGCTTGGATGATCTGGGGAGTTGATCTGTCACTGTGTGGCCAGGATATGGATGTTTTGGAGGTGTGAAATGCAGCTGAGTGTGGCACTGCTTGATGTGGAAAATGATCCCAAAGTGGATGGGCCTCAGCATCTGTGACAGCTGCTCTGCTGTTAGGATGGTGAATTAAAAATTATGGAATTAGGCAGAATCATAGGATGGAAAAGCCTTCTAAGGACATCAATTCCAACTGGTTTTCCCAGGATTTCTAGGCCCACCACTGACCCATGTCCTCAAGTGCCACATCCCCATGTCTTTTAAATCCCTCCAGGGATGGTGACTCCATCACTGCCCTGGGCAGCTGTGCCAATTCCTGACCACCCTTTCTGTGAAGAAGTTTTCTCAATATCCAACCTAAACCTCCCCTGGCAAAACTTGAGGCTGTTTCCTTTTGTCCTGTCCCTTCTTCCCTGGGAACAGAGCCTGATTCTTACCTGGCTGCCCTCTCCTGTCAAGGAGTTATGGAGACCCAGACTGTCCAGGCTGAGGCCCCCCAGCTGCTTCTCATCAGACTTGTGCTCCAGACCCTTCACTAAATTTCACATCTTTTTAACACATTAAAACTGGTGCTGCTTTGTTGCAGGCTGGAAAGGAAGGGCTTTGTTTTGGATTGTTTCTGTGGCACACTGGGCCTTGCTTGTGGTCTGTGTTAGGGTAAAGGAAGGGTTGGTTTGGTTCAGTCAGTTCAAGGCTCTGCCAGCAATGTTGTTTTCCTTGGATCTGCTGGTCAATAGCAGAGAAGGGACCTCAAAGCCCATCCCATTCCATCCCCTGCCATGGCCAGGCCACCTCCCACTAGCCCAGGTTGTTCCACACCTCATCCAAGCTGGCCTTGAACCGTTCCAGGGCTGGGGAAGCACTCTGCCTGGGCTGTGGGGCAGTTGTGGAGCTGTGTCCCCTGTGTTGGTGCTGCAGGCTCTGTGGACACAAGACAGCACAGCTGTGGTGTATCCCTGCCATGCTGTCATCGTTGCCCTGCTCCTTGAGACTGGCGAGCAGAGATTCTTCCTTGGCCACACAGAAAAGGTGAGTGCAGCCCTTGCAAGCCCTGATGGCAGCCCTGTCCTTGCACCCTGGGCTCTTCTCTCACAGTGCTTCTGGTGCCTTGAGAGGCTGCCTAGAACAGAGGCTGGACAGTGTTAAAGGAGGAAAGTAGGTGTTTATTAAAAAGGCCTTCAAAGGTTACACCTTGGGCAGTACAAGAGCCCAGCTGAGGCTACACCCGAGGTGGATGATGTGTCACGAATTTTCACACTTTTCACACTTTCACACTTAAAAGTTTTGGTGCACTTACATATTGGGGTTAATTGTCCAGCTACAGCTTCAGGTTATGCAGTCCCATCCTCCCAGATTGCTCTCCTCAACTCACTGTTGTTTGCACTTTCTGGGCCTGAAGCTGCAATGGTGTCCTTGGGCTGGAAAAGGATTGTTTTGTCTGACTGAGCTGTGAGGAGAGCTTGCTAGCAGTTTCTCTGCAGTTCAGAGTTGTATGGCAGTGCAGTACAGAGTCTGGACAATGTGCAAGCTGAAACCCGAGGCCCCTGTCCCCGCAGGTGTCGGTGCTGGCGTTCAGCGGGAGCAGCTCCTTGCTGGCCTCGGCACAGGCTGGGCCCCGCAGCGTGGGGCGCCTCTGGGACTTCCCCACGGGAACCTGCCTCTGCCTCTTCAAAACCTGCCTGCAGTCCCTCGTGTCCCTCAGGTGGGTGTCAGGGTGTGTAGGTGTGTGTTCAGCAGTGCAGCACAGCAGCTTTTCCCTGTTATTCCTGTGTGAGAAACCAGGGATGAATTACAGCTGCCTGTGAACCTGCTGGCAGCTGGCCTGGATATGCTGCCAGCTCTCTGCTGAGCCTATCCCTCAGGTCTTGCTGTCTCCCCATCCCCACAACTTGTCCCCTTTTATGCCCTGTGAGGATGAATCCAGGGTACAAGGAGCTGTTTTTCACCAGGTCTCTCTTGCAGCTTTTCCCACAGTGGAGCTGTTCTGTGTGGTGTTGGGAAGGACATGCACAGCAAAACGGTGAGAGCTGATGCTGGGGCTGGGAGGTTTCCCTGAGAGAGCTGTTCTCCCAGATTCTGTAGTTATTTTCCAGGCAAACCTCTGCTCTCAGCTTTCCTAGACATGTTCTTGGGGGACATCCCTTTCTCTTTAGCTGCCATGGAGAATCCTTTCCCTCTGCCTGATGCCTGTGGGTGTTCCTCAGCTGCAAGCGAACAAATTTTTTCAGAAGCAGGTGGAGAGACCTGCTGGGGTTGTGCTTTGGGGCTGTTCTATCCCTGGAGTGGTCCCAGCTAGCACCCAGGCAGGGTGATGGGATTATATCTTTATTTTAACAGCATTTAGGGCAAGATGTGAGGTGAAATCTTCCAGCTCCAGGCATCACTGTGGGAAGGGATGCTGGGCACTGGAGCTGCCGCCCACCTTTGTAGCTGGGGATGACGCAGATCCCACATGTAGCAGTCAAAAATAAACTTGTTCCATGGGACTAGGGGTTTTGTTTTGTCAGTGGAACTATTTTTCATCCACTGTTTTTATCCTTTAGTGACGACCATCAGCAATTAGCTGTGCCATCACTAAGTGAAGGAAAGCCACAGTGCTCCATGTTTTCCCCAGCGTGTGGCAGTGTTCTGTGATCCCTATGGGAACTGGGGAGGTGGGATCAGTGGGATGAAAGCAGGGTGGGAGAATGGGGGTGTTGGGGGAGTACCTCTCCCAGGGTGATGCCTCAGCCCATCCCAGCCTCTGAGGTGATGCTGGGTTTAGTTTTAGCACTGTGCTGGAATGCAGAGCATCCTCCTGAATTTCTGCAGGCATCTGCCCTTTTGCTTTAGGCAGAGGGTTTGACTCTTGCCCCTGGTGATGGGCACTGAGGGCACACAGAGCTGTACTGAGCACTGGGCATGTGCTGCCTCCCGCTCCCTCAGCCCTGGGACAGCTCCTGTATCCCAGCAGGCAGAGTTCCCACTGCTTGGTGGATTTTCTTTCCAAGTCAGCCCTGTTGCCAGCAGCCCTGGGATTTAGAACCTCTAATTATGGATTGCAGACAAGGATATTGCCATGAAGCTTTGCAAAGCTGTTGGACTGTCCTAAACTCTCTGTGCAATGGGTTTTATTTCCCTGCTCCAGCTCTGTTATCAATACTTCATGCCCAGCTCTGGAGCAGCTGCTGGATGAAAAGCTTTTCTGCTGCCAAGGTTGTGAGCAGCTCTCCCATCGTATTTTCTTGCTTCAGATGGTGGTGGTGTGGAACACTGCTCAGGTGACCCGTGGTGGAGGTGTGACTGTGCTGGCCAAAGCACACACAGATGTGGACATCCAGGCCATGAAGATTGCTTTCTTTGATGATACCAGGTAGTGGGATGGGAAAAGAAAGTGTTGATTCTTAGATATTGGGAAGGAATTGTTCCCTGTGGGGGTGGGAGGGCCCAGAGAAGCTGTGGCTGTCCCATATCTGGCAGTGTCCAAGGCCAGGTTGGATGGAGCTTGGAGCAACCTGGGCTAGTGGAAGGTGTCCCTGCCCATGGCAAGGAGTGGAACAAGATGAGCTTTAAGGTCCCTCTGCCCCAAACCACTTTCAGTCATTAACTCTGGCATAGCTGGGGGGGAATTGTGGTGCTGCAGCCATCTGGTTGCCATTCTTGTTCTCAATCCTTGCTGTCAGTGGCCCCTGGGACACTGCCCTTCCCTCAGGGGCCCGGGGAGCCCTGCCCTGGTGCTCAGGCCGTGTCTCCTGGGACAGGATGGTGTCGTGTGGCCGGGACAACATCCGGCTGTGGCGCGTGCGGAGCGGAGCCCTGCGCTCGTGTCCCGTGGACCTGGGCGAGTACCATTCCCTGGATTTCACTGACCTGGCCTTCGAGGAGGGGCCCGGGCCCCAGCAGGAGCCAGAGGACCGTGCACTGTAAGTGACAGGGCCTGTCACTGTCACCTGTCCTGGGCAGCCCAGCAGGAGGGAGCTCTGCAGCTCTCCCTGCTGAGCGTTCGCCTTCTGCCTCAACCACAGCGCTCTGCTGGGGTTCTCCCTCAAAACCTAGCTGCCTCTGGAGCTGGGAGAGGCTCTCCCCACTCAGCGCGTGTCACCTCCCAAAGGGGATTTGGCTGCTCACAGAAGAGCCTCTTTCCTCTTGCCATGCTGCTGTTCTGCCGTATTTAGTGACTCTCCCCACCTGAAGCTCTCTGTTGGATTCCTGGGTCAGCGGGAGGAGCCTGGTACACATCCTCTTGCATACAGACACACACTTTGTTGTTTTATTTTAATCATCAAAGGCAGACCTTTGCTGTCCCACAAAGGCAGAGCTGTCAGCTCAGCCAGCCTGGGGCAGAGGGAGGCTCCTTTCTGGAGTTTATAGCAAGCTTTTAGCTCTTTTGCTAATTTCTGTTACAAAGGGTCAGGAAACTGAATAAGAAGCTCTAAATTCTTTGGAGGTGTGTGGAACACTTGGACACCTCGCTGACCTCTTATACTTGTGAGCCAGGATTGCTTTACACAAACCAGTTAAACCAAGGTGGTTTTTGTTACTAAAAGTCTCCCCTGTTTGTTTTTTTACAGCTTTGTGTGCAGCAGGAGTGGCCACGTGCTGGAGGTGGATTACAAGAACGTCTGCGTGCGGAGCGCACGGCGCCTGCTGCCTGCACAGCCCCAGGGGGACGGGCAGGAGCAGGCAGGGAACGGCTCAGGTGGGAGCAGGAGCAGGAGCAGGCAGGGAACGGCTCAGGTGGGAGCAAGAGCAGGAGGAGGCAGGGAGCGGGGGGGGNAGCAGCTCAGGTAGGAGCAGGAGCAGGCGGGGAACAGCTCAGGTGGGAGCAGGAGCAGGCAGGGAGCGGCTCAGGTAGGAGCAGGAACAGGCAGGGAGCAGCTCAGGTAGGAGCAGGAGCAGGCGGGGAACAGCTCAGGTGGGAGCAGGAGCAGGCAGGGAGCGGCTCAGGTAGGAGCAGGAACAGGCAGGGAGCAGCTCAGGTAGGAGCAGGAGCAGGCGGGGAACAGCTCAGGTGGGAGCAGGAGCAGGCAGGGAGCGGCTCAGGTAGGAGCAGGAACAGGCAGGGAGCAGCTCAGGTAGGAGCAGGAGCAGGCAGTGAGCAGCTCAGGTAGGAGCAGGAGCAGGCAGGGAATGGCTCAGGTTGGCAGCAGGAGCAGGCAGGGAGAGGGAGAAGACAACCAGGGACCACCTCCACCATCATTGGGGTCAGAAATAGGCTCAAACCAACCAGCTCTTTACCTACTGCTGAAGGATTATTTTGGGGGTTGATTAGATCATTGCTATTTGCCTCTTAAGGACTGCAAATAATCTTCCTTAGTACAGCAAAGTATCGTTTCTTAAGAAAGATTTTAGCATTTTAAATGCTGATTGCACTTTCAGAGAAACACTACTTTTAGAAACATGAAACAAGGTCTTCATTTGCTGATGGGAGGCTTAATGGAGAGATGGAAAAAGAACTAAGATTAACGAGAAAAAATGAATTTGGGGATTTTTTCATTATTCAGCTGGTGCAGAGCGTTCGGGGAATCTTTGTTGCTCTACATTAAGTAGACCAACTTTCAGCTCTTCCATTAACTTGAACAGCAGGAAGAATTCACTTTCAAGTGTGATTGCTCTGATATCTTAAAACTCAGTGCATAGTTTGCTTTGGCAAATTGAGCTAATTAATCTATAATGTGACCTTTGAGAGGTAACTGCAGTTCTCACTTCATGGGCAAGAAAGGGCCCAAGAGGAGATGAAACAAAGTCCTTGGTGCCTCCTGGTCCCAGTGCTGGCTCTGACTTATGGCCTTTATATCTGAAATTAGGTTGGATATTGGGGAAAATTTCTTGACTGAAAGTATGATAAGGCATTGGAGCAAGCTCCCCATTCTATCCCTGGAAATGTTCAGAAAGCCTGTGGGTGGGCACCTGGGTACATGGGCTGGTGGTAGGATAATGGTTGGACTCAATGAAGTTTTCCAACCTTAATGATTCTATGAATCAAAAACTCCCAGCTTGTGGATCTGTATCTTCCTTCTGCAGAGAGGCTTTGGGACATGGCAGTGAAAGGCTTTGTACCTCAGGCAGTTAATCTGGGATATATTTTGCTATAGGGTCTTCTTTGAGGCAAAAAATTCGGCAGTGGTAGGAATTTCCAGTGCCTGCCAAGAGTTTCACAATGGTAAAGAGGAGTTTGGAGCCCTGAGAAGGGCTGGCTGAACCCTTCAGCCTGTTCTGCCAGTCACTGTGGGGCTCCTGCATCCCCCTCAGGCTCCAGCTGGGTGTGGGTGGAGACCACCAGACTCAGCTCTTGGATGGGCTCCCCCTCAGGTTGAGTTTTCTTGTTTCACCTGTATAAGGAGGTGTTTTTTGGGTTTCCAGGCCCTGGGATTGCTATAAACAGTATCAGCATGTCCTTGACCTTCTGTGCCACGGGATCAGAGGATGGCTACATGAGGCTGTGGCCACTGGACTTCTCAGCTGCTGTGTTAGAGGCAGGTGAGTAGAGGTGGGAGTGGTGCTTCCAGAGCTCCACTGCCACAGCTCCCACAGCAATCCTCAGCACTGAGGGCTGTGTTATGTGTGCTGCCTCCAGGCTTGGAAATCTTCAGTGGCAATTATTCATGTTTGTTCTTGTAACTCATAGGAGAAAGGCAGGATCTCCTGGGAGAGAACAGACTTTCCGTCTTGATTTCTGTGCCCTTCTAGCCACGGCTCATCTGTCCATGAAAAATTAGGGGAGAAGTCAAGCAATTCTTGATTGTTCTGGTTGTTTTTGAACCGATCACCATTACAGCAGAACCCAGGGATGTTAGGAAGGGTGGAAACTAACCTCTCCAATTGTCACTAAACTCACACCTGCAAGCATTCAGTCTTCAGGTTATGGGCTGCTCATTCCTGTGGGCATTGCTTTCCTAAATGTGGGTCTGTTCCTAAATGTGGGTCTGTAGCTGCTCCTTTCCCAGAGGATTTGTTGACTTTGCTGTCTTTCCCCAGAGCACGAGGCTTCAGTGAGTTCTGTCTGCATCAGCCCAGATGGCCACAAAGTCCTGTCCACGACAGCCACTGGGAATCTGGGCTACCTGGATATCCAGGCCCGGGATTACAGCACGCTGATGCGCTCCCACAAGGAATCTGTGCTGGGGTTCTCTGTGGAGGGCGAGTGGGAGCAGATAGCAACAGTGTCCCAGGACAACACTATCCGAGTGTGGGACCTCTCCTCCAGGCAGCAGGTGGGTGACACAAGAGGCAGGTGGTGTCTGCTGTGTATTAAGAATCTCCCTGGTCTCTGGTTCAATTATCAAAGCCCCACAGCTCAGGAGCCCTCCCTGAAGCGTGAGGGGTCTCATGGGCAAGAGACCCTTTGGAAGTACAGAGTTCTGAGGCATTGTCAGACAAAACTATTTTCTTTTCTTCCATCTTTTAAAGATTGCTTTTTAGCACAAATCATAGCACCCAAGGGCTTTGTCTAAATGCCCAAAACCCCAAGGACTTCACTGGGCTTTGGATCATCCAGGGCAGGAGTAGGGACATGCTCATGGTGGAGATGTGAGGCTGAGCAGTTGCTGGGTCCAGCTGCAGCTCCAGTCCTCTCCAGCTTCATGCCCATGGTGTCTCTTCCCTGCAGCTGTATGACTTTTCAGCTGCAGAGGAAGCTCCCTGCACCGTGGCCTTCCACCCCTTTGGGAACATGCTGGCCTGTGGCTTCGACAGCGGGGTGGTGCGGATCTTCAGCCTGGCGGACTCTGACCTCCTGCTGGAGCACAAGTGAGTGAAGTGGGAGCTACACGGGGTCTAACAGGGTCTCCTGGTGATGAGACAGAGCCACAGTGACAATCAGGGAGCTCCACAAACCTCAGGTCCCAGCTGGGTGGGTTTGGGGCAGATCCTGTGCCGAGGCTCTGGGTGGTGAAAGCCCAAGCTGTGAAAGCCATGAGGGCTTTCTTTGTGACTTCCCAGTGGACAGCAGTAGGAAAGAGCTTGTCCTAGAGAGCAGCTGGGCAGGGAGCCCTTGAGAGCCCCAGTGTGGGATTTGGAGGATGCTCCAGAGGGAGAGGGAGCAGGTTCCATCCAGGCTGGAGCACTGCATTTGTTGCTCGGTTTTCCGACAAGTTGGAGTGTTGGTTGTCCTGGGCTGCTACAGGGGTGAGCACAGGGGGGTCCTGCTCTGTTCCTGGTTAATTTGTTCTCTTGGTTCTTCACTGTGTTACACTCAACATCACCACTGTTCCCTCTGTCTGAGATTCCTTTTTCTCTTCCCTTTTTCCATGTTTTCTGCCCTCTTTCAGGCAGCACCGCACTGCGATCACCGGGCTGACCTTCTCTCCAGATGGCAATTTGATGTTCAGCTCCTGCTTGCAGGGAACCCTGGCTCTGTACAGATTTGTGGCACAGAAAATACAAGTTCTGAGAGTCCTGGGTAAGACTCTGGGGTTGGGGTTGCCTTTCTTCCTTTTTTTGTATTAGCACAGACATCCTGACAGCGGAGCCAACCCAAACTCAGCCTGCTTGGAGTGATATTCCCAAGGAACCTTCTGGGCTTTGTCATTTCCCCCTGCCCTGGGCATTGCTGAGGCACCTCCAGTCCTGTTCTGGGCCCCTCACAACACAGACACTGAGGGGCTGGAGCATGTCCAGGGAAGGGAACAGAGCTGGGGGAGGGGCTGGAGCACCAGGAGCAGCTGAGGGAGCTGGGAAAGGGGCTCAGCCTGGAGAAAAGGAGGCTCAGGGGGGCCCTTCTGGCTCTGTACAACTCCCTGACAGGAGGGGACAGCCAGGGGGGGTCGGGCTCTGTTCCCAGGGAACAGGGACAGGACAAGGGGAAACGGCCTCAAACTGTGCCAGGGGAGGTTTAGGTTGGATATTGGGAAAATTTCTTCTCTGAAAGGGTGGTCAGGCACTGGCAGAGCTGCCCAGGGCAGTGGTAGAGTCCCCATCCCTGGGGGGATTTAAAAGACATGTGGGTGTGGCACTTGGGGACATATTTTAGTGGACTTGATGATCTTAGAAGGCTTTCTCAACCTTAATGATTCTGTGTTTTCTGTTTGTACCTTCTGTGTGAGCAAACCCCAGTGACTGCCAGCACTTCCCCACCTGTCCTGGTTCAAACCCTCTCATCCTGCTGGTGTGATGATTTCATGAATGTGCTGGGCTCACAGAGATTTATTCATGCCCAGGCCCTGACTCTTTCCATTCTGTGCATGTACAATTTAATTTGTTTGAAGCGAATTGTTGCCCTAATCCTGCCTGCAGCAGATCTGCTCTGTGCTGGTGAATGGAGCTGGTGGAGAGCTGGAGGCATGGCAGGGGTAAGGCAGTTTGGAAAAATTAGTGTCACATTTAATGTACACTTTGGAAATGAGTTGTGACAGCACAAGCTTGGGCAAGGAAAGGGAACTCTGATTTTTATACAGTGCAATATTGCACAAAGAGGAGGAAGCTGCCCGAGGAAGTGTGCAGGAGAAGGAACAGGGATTGGAGGAATCAGGGAATTCATCCAAAATCACCCAGGTTTGGTGTCAGTGCTGCAGCTGGACCTTCACATGGTGACTGCTCTGAAACTGTGTTTGCTGCCTGGTCACGTTCCAGGAACAGAACAGTGCAATTATGGTCATGGAATAAATACAGAGAATTGCTGTAATTTCTGTGATTTTCAGACCTCTGGGTCTCTCTGCCCTCTGGACTGACATCATTAGCACTGACTTCATTCTGCCCTGTGTTCAGACACCCAGGCTGCAGCCGAGATCTCACAGAGCTCCTCATCACAGCCTCTTGTAACGCTAGAAAATAAGCCCTAAAATCAATTTTATTCCTTTGACTTTGTTCTGCTCTCCTTGAAAACACTGCATGTTCACTCAGGCAACAAGCTGTGCATCTCAGCCTTGGTTTTGAGGTGGTTCACTGCACATTCTGGGTGTGTAAGTAAAATTTGTAGCATGTCCATCAGTACAGTTGCTTTTTTTTCTCAGGCTGCAGGAGAAGCTGCACCTGCTGCTCAGCAGCACCATCACAGTGGGCTTTGCTCCTCCTCAGTGTCTTACTGTGTCCCCAGGCAATGTGGTGGCCCGGGATGCTGGCAGTGGCGTGGACACTCTGGTGGTCAGTGGGGACAGTCGCCTGCTGGCCTTCGTGGGGCCCTCCAAGTATGTCGTGACAGTGATGGAGGCCTGCTCACTGGATGAGGTACCCAGCAGACTCCCCTCACTCCTGGGGACAGGGCTGTCCCCTGCAAACTCCACAGGCACCATCCAGGGAGGTGGATCAGGGCCTGGGGCACCAGCTGACAGTGAGCTCCCTGTTTTGTCTTCTGTGAGACAGAAATAACAAATTCAAGTTTTCTTTTCCTCTGACTTCATTCCCCTCTAGAAAGATAATTTGGAGAGGTTGCTGTGGAGACTGTCAGCTGTCACCTCTCTCCTGACCTGCTCTCCTGGGCATTGCCTGGACCTGCAGCCCCTCATTAAGTGGGAAGGGAAGGGTCCAGGGGCTCCATAGCCTCATGTTTGGGAGCAATCCTGAGGCTCCTGCAGTGTTTGTTCAGTGGCTCTTTGTTCCACAGCTGCTGAGGGTGGACATCAGCATCCTTGACATGCACAGCACCATCCTGGACTCTGCAGTGAAGGTCTGCTTTGGTCCTGTGCCTCAGGGCGAGCTCCTGGTGTCCACTTCTTCCAATAAAATCCTTGTGCTTGACGCAAAAACCGGACGACTGGTGCGAGAGGTAGGACACTGAAATTCATCCATGAGGTCTCCCGTGGGAGCTGGGCACTTCATGTCTCTGTGGGAGGTTAAATGAGAGAAAAACTCCTCCTGAAGCTCAAAGAAGCACAAGTGGGAAGCCTGCAGCTGTCCCAGTGTGCTCGTGCTCAGGGTGAGCCTGAGCTTGTCCTTGTTTTCCACACTGTCACACTGCTGTTCTCTTGCTGAAGTGTAAACAAGGATATGAACCAGCTCAGCTAAGGCTCCTGGTGCCATTTCTTGTCCTCAGGTGTCCCCTGTGCACAAGCTGACCTGTTCTTCCTTGGCACTGAGCAAGGATGGCCAGTACCTGCTCACTGCTGGTGACAAGGTCATCAAAGTGTGGGACTATCGGATGCGCTTCAACGTCAACTTCCAGGTACTGCCCACACAGGGAGGGGAGGGGGTGATGTTGCATTGCTGAATCCCCAGAGAAGAGAGCAGCAAATGGGCTCTGGATGACTAGGCCCAGTGTCCCCAGTCCCAGTTTGCCCAGCAGAGAAATGCAGCCCCAATCTCACACTGTAACAATGCCCAGCAGTGGGCACGGGCTGGGGCTGCCACAGCACCCCAGTGAGACCCTCTGCAAAGGACAGAGGTAGGTGATAGCTCTGTGTGTTAGGGACAGGGCCATGTGGAGGGGAAAATGCTTCAGCCAAGGCTCCAGAGGCAGGATAAGGCTTTGGACTCGTCAGCTTTTGCTTCCTTCTCTGGATGAGTATCTTGGAGTATCTTGAGTATTGGCCCCAGGTTGATCAGCCCTTAGGTGTGAGAACTGTAGGTGTGATAGATCCTCTTCTGGACCTTCTGCTGAGGCCTGTAGACCCTGGCTGTGCAGGCCAGGGAGTGGAGTAACCCCGTGCTGACAGGACAGGTGGAGATGGGGGATTCAAGGCATGCTCTCTCCCAGGTGTTCATCGGCCACTCGGAGCCCGTGCGCCAGGTCGCCTTCACCCCAGACCAAGAGCACGTCATCAGCGTTGGGGATGCCATCTTCCTCTGGGATTTCCTAGCTCCACCTCCAGTCAGGTCATCCCCAGCCAGGTAATGGTGTTGGGCAGTGCCTTCCCTGTGTCCCCTTTCCCTGCCCCATCCCTGTGTGACTCCAGTCTCCTCACCTTCCTAGGGCTCATTCCTCCTCCTCCACTCTGCCGCTGAGGTCAGGTGAGTTTGATCTTCCCAGGAGTTGTGCTGGCAGCTTTTCCAGAGGGTACAGATTTGAGGGGATGGTTCCTTCCCTAAGGGAGTCATGTAGTGGGGGGCAAACCAGCTAATTAGCTTTGAAGGACAATCCCAAATTAATTGGCACCTCTCAGTCTGCCCAGGTCGGGGGACGTTCTGAGCAGAGCCACTCTGGGCATTCTGGTAGATTTTCAACTTTGGCATTCTGTCTTCCTCTGCCTCCATCTCCTCTGTCTTCTTTCTCCTTCATTATCCCTCTCTCTCTGTCCTTCTCTTTCTTAAAACACAGAGAATTGGCTTCTATGGAAGCTGGAAAACTGAGCTTGGAGGTGTCACCATGCAGAAGGATGAGAGGAGCATGGGGCGAAGGAAGTGACACCAAGCCTTTTCCTTTCCCAGACAGCAGCTCTGAGAAGCCCAAGGACATCTCTGAGACCCCTCGGCAGACAGTGCCTCTTCCACTGCTGTCCTCGCCACCGTGTTTGGATATCAGCTCTGTCCACACAGCAGGATTTCAAAGTAAGAGGGACTGCTTGCAGGAAAGGGGAAAATTAACCTCCTTTTGGGAAAAACTTGCCTAGTTCAGCAGCATCCTTAGAGCCAACCCTACCTGTGATCCCTTCTGGCAGGCTGACAGATCAGTCTGCAATTCCTTCCCCTAAGGAAAGGAAAGCCTAGAGGTGCTGGGGTTCAGCACCCCTTTATCCCTTGCTGTCCTCCACATACTGAGCTGCTGGCAAAGCTTCTCTGACTGTGCTAAACACCTTGTTGGTCATTCCTGGTAGGAATTGTCTGCTTTGCCCTCCGCCCTAACAGCTGGGCTGTTCCACAGAGCAGGGGAGTGACAGTGCCAGCAGTCGAGGGGTCAGGCACACAAGTGATCCTGGAGGACATGGATGGCTCCATCTTCCCTCTGATTTTTCTCCCCAGGTATTTTCTCCGAATCAGACAGGGAGGAGGAAGCAGATCTGCCAGACAGCAGCAGGAAGGTGGCAAATGGGCACAAAGATTCCTCAGTCCTTGTGGTGGAATCCGATGGGAATGAGGACCCTGTTCCGAGGCCCAAAGTGGGGCAGGAGAGCCCGAGGTCTCCTGAAAAACCAGCAAATGGTAAACCAGGGTATTGCCACTTTGTACAGAGCTGCAGGCCTGCATGGCAGCTTGGTCTGTCCCCAAAAACCAAAGAAAGATCATTATTGTTATGGAGCAGAGAGACCCAGACACGTACTCTGAGCTGTGAGGTGAAAGGCTGCAACATGTTCCTTAGGACTTTTCCCTTGGGCATGACCTTCCAAGGGAAGTCAGTATTGAAGGAAGCTCACATTGATCCCTAAAACTGCTTGTTTTTCTGGCTGTTTCCCTGCTGCTGCTTCTGGGCACACCAAAGCCTGTCTTCAGCCTGAAGCCAGTATCATCTCTTGAGTGGCACGTCCCATTAAATCCAGCTGCAATTAAAGCTCCCAATGGCTCTATTAATAGCTGCACAGCCTGGGAGCTGCAGTGGTGTGTGGCGACCTGCCAGGAGCAAGCAGCTGCCAGCACTCAGCCCTGGCAGGACTTGTTGGAAAGCCTCAGGATAAAATTGCCCTCAATGCTCCTATTACAGCCCTGGAGCTGTGGGGCTCATGCTTTCACAGGGATGCTCAGAGCATGAGGTGTGGGTGTCCTTAGGCTGTTTGCAGTGTGGTGTGACTGAGTGGGAAAGGAGCTGATCCAGGGAATGGCTGGAGCTGTGTCAGGGAGGGTCAGGCTGGATATCAGGAAAAGGTTCTTCCCCCAGGGAATGGGCACAGCTGCCAGACCTCCAGGAAGGCTTGGATGATGCTCTGAGGCACAGGGTGGGATTGTTGGGGTGTCTGTGCAGGGCCAGGGGTTGGACTCATGATCCTTGTGGGTTCCTTCCCACATAGGATATGCCACATGTGACACTGCAGTTTGATTTTTGCCTCATGTGTGTTCACACATGCACAACACCTAAACATAAGCAAGCCACAGCCTGGGTGCTGCTCCCAGACCTTTCCCAGGAGCAGCATCCCATAGGTACCATTTTCTCCTTTGTGTGGCAGAACTCAGGAAGGGGACCAGAGCTCCCAAGTCCCAATGTTCCATCCGCCCGGATTCCTACCGGCATTTCACTGCTCGCTTCAAGGCATCAGTGCTCCCCCAGGTGAGAGCTGGGCTGGTTACCAGGTGGAGAACAGGCATTTTGGGGCTGGGGTAGGTGGATTTTCCAAATTGTTTCCATTTTGTTCTCTGTTGGAAAGCAATTTGGGAAATATATCCCTGGGCTGATGTTCAGTGCGAAATCCTAATATTTAATTCCCTGTTCTCTGTATGTAACTCTTCCCAGACTAGTAAAAAGTGAGTTGTGCTCAACTCTTTTTGTGTTGCCCAAATCTGCATACATTTTTATTCAAAAGGAGTGGAAATGGCATGTGCTATTGAGAGTGAAAGACGAATGAGCAATGGAGTGATTCATTGTGCTCCCATATTTGCGAGCAGCTGCATTGGCAGAGCAGGCTGGGGAAGGCAAATCCATGGAGTGTAGTGAGGAGAGACACGGCACAGCTCCTGCTCTGTTAACAAACACAGCAAGAAGAAAACAGAAACCTAACTCAGCCCTTCCCTAATCTCTGCTGCTAGTGCTGGGAGAGCAACTACATCCAGATTTCGCCCCCAATCCTCTCCTCTCTCCCTCCACCTGGCAGCATTTTTCTCCCAGTTCTCTTCCTATTGAAATATCTGCATCCCAAGTCAGCCAAACCCATGGAACTCTTTCCCAGCGGGATTAGCAGCTGCTCCTTGGCTGGGCATTTGCTGCCAGCCTGTTTTGTGCCCCATCTGAAAGGATCTGTGCCTGGTTGTGCTGGGGCAGTGTCTGTTTTGTTATGCACTATTATTTGTCCCTTCCATTATGGAATTGTGAGAGTTCTGGCATGGATCTGTGTGGGATGTGTGTTTGAGGACATTCACTTTTTTCCTGTGTGGGTGTTGATGCACCTGACCAGACCATTCTTCCAGAGATTATTTTAAGCCAATGTCTGTTTTTCTTGCAGAGTTTCTTGTCTCCTCCAGCAGGCAGTGAGATGCTGAAGCTGAAAGCAGTGATCGGTTACAATGGGAATGGCAGAGGAAATATGGTGTGGAGCCCAGATACAGGTACACTGGGAATGCTCTGGAGTGGTGGGATGTGTTGCCAGAGCAGCTGTGGCTGCCCCTGGATTGCTGGCCGTGTCCAGGGCCAGGTTGGACAGGACTTGGAGCAGCCTGGGATAGTGGAAGGTGTCCTTGCCCATGGCAGGGGTGGAACAAGATGAGCTTTAAGGTCCCTTTCCAACCCAACCCAACCCATGTGTGATTCTATTCTGTGATTCCAAGAGTGTGTACTGGCTGAAGTTATGATCTGGCTGTTGGATTGCGGTCTTTGCTTGAACGCAGGGGTTCTTTGTGTTGGTAAAATCCAGTAGCTCTTTGCTGTTGGCAAGCTTTAGTTGGTGGGGCAGACTCAGGCTCCAGTTGTTGAGTGGACAGAGCAGGAGGGAAGCTCACAAAGCCCATCCTGCCTCCTTTCTCCAGCTGGAATGATGCCCAGCAGCTCTGCTTTACTCAGGTTGGGGAAAGTAAGATTTCACCCCGCTCCCAACCTGCTGCTGCTGAGCTGCATCAAAGAGTCAGCTTTTACGTATTAATGAATCATAGAATTTTCCACGTGGGTTGTGGTGGGGGCTGTATGTGCAGCCTTTCCATGAAAACATCCCCTCTCCTCCTCCTCCTCTGCCAGGTTTCTTCGCCTACTCCTGTGGCTGTGTCATTGTGGTTGAGGATCTGCACTCAGGGTCCCAGAAGCACCGGCTGGGCCACACCGAGGAGATCTCCACACTCACCCTCAGCCACGATGCCCAGGTGGGAGAGGTGCTGCTGCCCCAGGCCAGGGCTTGTCCCTGTCACTTTGCAGTCCCACAGCCTAAAATCCCATTTGGCTGTTCTTCCTTCTGCCTGGAGGCTATGGAAATTGTTTTGGAGTCAGCTATCTGTTGTGCTGGCTCAGGGTGGGCTGGAGAATGTCCAGAGAAGGGAACAGAGCTGGGGAAGGGGCTGGAGCAAAAGTCTGATGAGGAGCAGCTGGGAAGGGGGCTCAGCCTGGAGAAAAGGAGGCTCAGGGAGCCCTTCTGGCTCTACGCAGCTCCCTGACAGGAGGGGGCAGCTGGTGAGGGTCAGGCTCTGCTCCCAGGGAACAGGGACAGGACAAGAGGAAATGGCCTCAGGGAAGGTTCAAGTAGAACATCAGGAAGAATTTCTCCATGGAAAGGGTGGCCAGGCATTGGAAGGGGCTGCCCAGGAGTGGTGAAGTCCCCATTCCTGGAGGTGTCCAAGGAGGAGCTGGATGTGCACTCAGTGCTCTGGGCTGGGTGAGAGGTGGGGATCAGTCACAGGTTGGACTGGATGATCTTTGAGATCTTTCCCAACCTCAGTGATTCTGTTAAGGCTGTTCTCTTCCTCTGGGTGATGCTGTCTTTCCCTCCTGCCATCAGCTGAATGGCTGTTTCTCACTGAATTCTCAATTTGCCAACCACATCCCTTTAATGTGGGACTGAAAAAACTGTTAGTGCTAATGAGCATTCTCTAATTACTTACACATTGTTCTGTTAGGTTCTTGCCTCTGCCTCAGGGAAGAAGGATGGAGACTCCCACTGTCAGATCTGCATCTGGAGCACCCAGGATGGGGCCTGCACAGCAGAGCTGTTCCACCACCAGACACAAGTGCAAGCCATGGCATTCTCCTGGGATGACAAATTCCTTGTCACCATAGGTGAGCACTCCTGTAACAGCAGCTGTGGGTGCAGGGGTGCACCCCAGAGCAGACAGCTCCTGGCAGGAGGATGCTGTGAGCACCAAAGACCTGCCAGATATGCAGCAGACTCATGGGTAGGAAGCTGTTCTGTGGTATCCTCGGGACATCAGGGAATGCAGCAGTTACAGCTTTCTTCTCCTGACTCACCAGTGCTTCTTAAACCCCCTGTAAATGGTTTCTGGCTACTATTTATAGTGTGCAAAGGGAAGAGCCTTCTTCTGGACTTATTACTGCTGCCTAGATGGACTTGGACAGAAGTAGCCAGGCTCCCAACTGTGAGCCTCCTGCCAGGCAGCCATGCCAGCACAGGATGGATGCTCAAGCTGTCTGTTTTGTTCAAGCAGGGGACATTTAAAGGACAACATGCAATTAGGAAGCTCTTGTTTTGCATGAGAGGGGACCTGTGGAGCAGGCAGGCAGCTTGCTCTGGGCTGGTGGGGCTGCCTTTGGAAAGAAAAGCAGGCTTTGCTGGAGAGAAAGGAAGCTTCGTGCTCTTCAGGGAGCAGTGTGGGAGAGGAGCTCTCCTCCTCCAGCTCTGGTCTGGGCTGCAGGGGAGGGAAAAGCTGAAGGTCTCCACAGAGCTTGTGGAGCCTGGGAAAGGCAGCAGGAGAGCACTGTCCTCCTGAGCTCTCTGGAAGCTTGGGAATTTTGCCATCACTGAGGCCAATGCCTTCTGCTCCCACCCAGCTGTGGTGGCTTCCATGGAGGTCAGCTCCCACCTCAGCTGTCACCTTGGCAGAGGTGACATCCTGTTCTTTGTCAAGACAGGGTTTAGCCCTGAGTGCCCAGTGCCACTAGAGCTTGTGTGGGGCATTCCCCACACAGTGTGCAGTGTGGGGTGACTCCTAAGGTGTGCAGTGACTCCTAAGGACAGAGAAATAGCAGGAAAACTGCTCTGCCTGCTGCAGTCCCAGCCCTGGCTGCTCCAGATGACTCCACTGCCAGGACAGGTGTGCTACAACCTCCAATGGGAAGTGCTGGGCCAGTTCTGTCTGTCCTTAACTTGGGGAAGCCTCTGTCACATTATGCAGCTTGTGCTGAGCACAGGAGGAGTTGTGTCCATGCCTGGGACATGTTTGGGACAGTTCTCTCCCAACAGCTGGATGAGGGAGTGACACAGTTGATGTGTGTGTGCTGTGTGGATGCCTGTGAGCATCCTGAGGCAGCAGAATTCTTCCTCCCATCTTTCCTGTTCTCCTTAGGGGACTACAGTGACCAGACCATGGCTCTGTGGAGCACCCACACCTATGAGCTCCTGCTGTCCACTCGTATCTCGGAGCCTCTCCATGATGTGGCTTTTAGCCCTGGCTCTCACCAGGACCTGGCCTCTGTGGGGAGGGGAGCTGTGACGTTCTGGCTGTTGGAGCAGCAGGGAGCTGCTGTCATACTCAAGGTAAACCTTCCTTTTACCTTTTAAGATTTATTTTCAGCATCTCTGACTTATTTTCCAAGCCCCTGGTGAGGGCTGTGTGAGAGCTGCTGATTTCTCTCAGTGAGGTGATATTGACTGTGCACAAGCAGCTTTTGGTCGTATTTGAGGCATTACCTGCAGGAATTGAAGGGAGGTTGATTTTTTTTCTACTGATGCATCTAAGCATGCTGATTCCCTTTGACATTCCTGGTTTTTGTGCTCTGGCAGGTTCATCGAGCCCCTGCCCCGGACGTGCTGGGGCTGGTGGAGCTGACATCTCTCTGTTACGGTGCTGACACTCTCCTTTACACTGGGACCAACTCAGGCCAGATCTGTGTGTGGGACACAGAGACCAAATCCTGCTTCATGACGTGGGAGGCTGATGAGGGCGAGATCGGTGGGTGCAGTGTCGGGGCTGGAACGGGAAATGTGTTGGGAAAGAAGCCATGAGCTTGCAGATTTCCCATTTCAGCTGGGCTTGGAAAACCAGTTTGCTGTGTTGGATGCAGGATGTGTGGGGTGGCAATGGATCTGTGACCTGGGTTTCCTCAGGGTCCTGGGTTTCCTGCAAGCTTCATAGAATCATTAAGGGAGGAAAAGGTCTCTAAGATCATCAGGTCCAACCACTAAGCCAGCACTGCCAGGTCCAGCATTAAACCATGTCCCTGAGCACCACATCCACAAGCTGTTTGAACCTGTCAGGGATGGTGACTCCACCACTGCTCTGGGCAGCCTGTGCCAAAGTAGCTACAGAGTCTGTAAAACAGAAATACTGTTGGGCTGTAGAACCCTCCCCCTTTGCTGCCCAAGTGGCTGTGAGGAGCATCCCTGGAATGCTGAGAGGGAGCAATGGCCACTGACAGGTGCCCTTCCTCCCCAGGTGTGCTGGTGTGTCGGCACAGCCGGCTGCTGAGCGGCAGCAACACGAAGCGCATCCGCCTGTGGTCCGTGGGCACCGTGCAGGAGCTGAGGCTCAAAGGGCCCCATGCCAGGTAGGAGCTCGTGGCCCCTCACCTGGCAGCCCCCAGGACCTGCCTGAGAGGTGGCTTTTCACAGGCAGACACCACATGCAACCACGCTGCTCCTGCTGCTCTTCCTCCTTAGCTCTTTCTCTCCATCCCATGGCTGCTGATTCTTTCTGTCTGGATCTTTTGACTGGATTTTTGCCACAGGTAGCTGAACCCTCAATAGTGGAAGCTGATGTTTATCATGCCTGAAGTTTGTGTCAGTGGTTTGTAGGAATTCCTTTAGGAGAATTAAGGAAAATACATTGCCTATGTTTCTTCTCTTTTACTATTGCATGCTCTATTTTTTTTTTCTTTTCCTGTTAAAAGATGGTTGAAGTGCAAATCACAGAATCGTGGAATGGTTTGAGTGGGAAGGAACCTTCAAGATCATCCCATTCCAACCCTCCCTGCCATGGGCATGGGGACACTTTTCACTACCCCAGTTTGCTCCAAGCCCTGTCCAGCCAGGTCTTGGACACTGCCAGGGATCCAGGGGCAGCCACAGCTTCTCTGGGCATCCTGTGCCAGGGCCTGCCCACCCTCACAGGGAAGAATTTCTTCCCCATGTCCCATCCAACCTTGCCCTCTGGCAGTGGGAAGCCATTCCCTGTGTCCTGTCCCTCCATCCCTTGTCTCCAGTCCCTCTCCAGCTCTCCTGGAGCCCCTTTAGGCACTGGAAGAGGCTCTGAGCTCTCCCAGGACGAACAACCCCAGCTCTCCCAGTCACTGTTCCATGGACAGGAGCCCCTCCTTGAAATGGTTCATTAGCAAGTTGGATTTAAAGCAGACAGAGTGGCTGTTCCAACATCTGAGCCAGTCATTCTCCCACCCTGCCTTGCTCCAGGTCTGGCTCAGTCCTGCTGGAACATGAGATCACCCTGGATGGGACGATTGTGAGCGCAGCCTTTGATGACTCCCTGGAAATGGGAATTGTGGGCACCACGGCAGGGACCCTGTGGTACATCAACTGGGTGGAGAGCACCAGCATCCGACTCATCAGCGGCCACAAGAACAAGGTTGGGGTTTTGCACTTACTTCAGGGTATCTTTCTGCTACAGAAAAAAGGGTTCAAATGGTAGGAGAGAAGGTATTTTATGCCAACTTGCAGTGCACCTTGCCTGGTCCTACCTTTGGGGCAGAGTTTGCTCTTTGCCATGATTGATAAGGTTGGAAAAGACCTTTAAGATCATCAAGTCCAAGCACCAACCCAGCACCACCACAAAGTTCACCCTTAAACCTTGTTAAGCTGCCACATCCACACATTTTTTGAACACTCTTGGGTATGGTGACTCCACCACTGCCCTGGCCAGCCTATGCCAGTGCTTTACAACTGTCTCTGTGGAGAAATTCTTCCTAATATTCAATCTAAATCACCCCTGGTGTGAGTTGAGGACATTTCTTCTTGTCCTGTTGCCCAAAAGCGAAGCTCTGCACCTTCCTTCATTTTCCCTCTCATCTGGTGTCTCCTATGAGCAGAATCCTGGGGGATGAAGGGGCAGGGCAGCTGATGCTCTGGGCTGTGGCACCCCTAGAGCCCTGTTCTGTGCCTGTTCCCTGGAGCAGGTGACTGAGGTGTGCTTTAGTCCTGATGAGAGTCACTGTGCCACGTGTGGGGAGGACGGCAGCGTGAGGATCTGGGCCCTGGGCAGCACGGAGCTGGTGGTACAGTTCCAGGTGCTCAACCAGGTAAGGGTTCATGGCACATCAGTCCCTTCCTCCTGGCACAGGGAATTGTCCCCTGTGTCACCAGGTCTCTGCCAATTTCCTTGCAGAGCTGCCAGTGCCTGGCCTGGAAGCCTCGTCCCGCTGGGGTGTGGCCTTGTCCTGGCGAGAGCCAGCACGTGGTGGCAGGGTACAGTGATGGCACTGTCCGTGTGTTCAGCGTTTCCAGGACAGAGATGGAGCTGAAAATGCACCCCCACGCTGCTGCAGTGACAGCAATCACCTACTCCACTGATGGTGAGGCTGCCTGAGGTGACAGTGGGGACATGTGACCTCAGGAATTGTGGCTTGGTGCTGCCTGGGTTTACCCTGACCTCCAGTTGCTCTGTGTCCTGGCCACCTGACCAAAACCCCAGGGCCAAGGAGAGCCACAGAACTTGGCTCAGTGGGCTCTGGTGACTCTGCCAGCTGAGCACATGGTGGGTGGGACATGGGAGGTGCACTGGCTCTGGGATAGCCAAGGGGTTTGGGTACAACCACCTTTGGTTTATGATCTGCTGTGGCTCTTCTTCAGTGTGGAGGTTTAATGGGTGTCTCTGAGACATCTCATCATACCCAGCCCTTGACTGGGATGTTCCCAGCCTTTCACAGTGTTTCAGGACACTGATATCTCAGAATCTTGGACCTTTTCTCCTCTGACCTTTTTCTCCTCCTACAAGAAGTGTCCCATTCTTTCCTCTCCTCTGCCAACAGGGGAAATGATCTTATCAGGGGGCAAGGATGGGACAGTGGCTATCAGCAGCCCTCGCACTGGAATGACCATCCATGTCCTGGCTGACCACAAAGGCTCCCCCATTACTGTTCTGCAGTGCACCAGGAAGCAGGTGAGACCTCAGGAGCCAGTCCAGTCCCCACGGGTCACTGCACAGCTCTGGGAAGGACCATGGTCAGCAAGTTTGCTTTGGTGTCCCTTGCTTTTCCTCTTTGGAAATCTTCCTCCATCCCCTCCAGCAACTTCTGATCAGTTTTTCCAGGGATCTGTTCAGTGGAATAAAGCTCCATGTGTTGCAGGTGCAGCCTGAGTGAGGCTGTGGCTGCAGGGGGACCTTTGGTGGCAGTTGTTGACACCCTGCACACAGGTGTGACATGAACCTGTGCCACAGGTTCTTGGAGAGCTCTACCATTCCTCTGTGGAGCTGGGAAGACTTGGCTGTGCAGCCAAAGGATGGTTTGAGTACCTCCTTTGTCCTCCTCTTCAGGGAGAGTTTTTTTCCTTTGCACAGCAGAGATGGGAATACTTTTCCCTAAGCCCTCAGGCTTTAAGATCATCTACACTGCAGGGCTGTGTTTCCTCATAGTCTGAGAAAATCCTCCTTGATTTGAGGTGAAGGACATTGTTAGGGGACACATGATATTGGAAATAACTCCTCTAGATGTGCAGATCCAGAGGGTGTCCCAGGAAGAGAACTGTGTCATTCAGAGCAGGATTTGGGTTGAAAAGGACCTTAGAATGTAATCATGTATTTCCAGCCCCCTGCCATGAGCAGCCTCTCACTATCCCAGGCTGTTCCAAGCCCCATCCAGCCTGGCTTTGGAGACTTCCAGGGATGGGGCAGCCACAGAGGTTAATCCTGGCTTTGATCCCCTAAACACAAGCCCCATGTTCCCAGGAGTTCCTGTCCCACTCTTTATTGCCCCCTTCCTTCAAAGCTTCTGTGCTCCCAGAGTGACAGGGTTGTGTTTGTGCCCCACAGTACCATGATTTTGGGGTGGAAGGAGGGGAGCTCTGGCTGGACCCCAGAGTGACAGGGTTGTGTTTGTGCCCCACAGTACCATGATTTTGGGGTGGAAGGAGGGGAGCTCTGGCTGGCCACCAGCTCTGATCGCCGGGTCAGCGTCTGGGCCTCTGACTGGCTCCAGGACAAGTGTGAGCTCCTCGACTGGCTCAGCTTCCCAGCTCCTGCTGGCCCTGAGGTGAGTGTGGCACCTGCCAGGCCCTGCCTGCTCCTGCTATGAGGCTGGACACCAGCAGAGATGGAGGAGGGAGGCACAGGGCTCTGAGACAGTGAGTGTGTGCTTAGGAAAGGCATCTCTGTTGGTCCAGTTGACAGAGTATCTTGTCAATGCACCACCTTGGGTGTGGAAAGTGTAGCAGTGCCAGACTGCCCTGCAGCACTGAATTTTTAAGCATGAGGAGCCCTAAACTGCACCTGCAAAGAGCTGAGAGCCCTGTGCCAGCAAAGCAGAGCCCGGGCAGCAGTGAGCACGGTGTGCAGGAGGGAGAGCTAATTATGAGCGTACTGCTAATTCTGACACTCCCGAGAAGTGTGAGTATTCCAAGCCAGGAGCGTGGTGACGGCTTCCCAGAGCCAAGTACTCAGCCCTGTGTGTCCCTGCTGCTTGGCAGAAGCCTCTGGCTCCAGCCCAGGGGTAGGGTTTGGGCAGCAGGACACCTGCTAGAAAAGCAGGAAGATCTGTGCTGGAGAGGATGGAGATGGTCCCTGGTCCAGGTGACATTGGCAGACAGAAGGGAGCTGGGTGTTTTTGGGGGGCAAGAGGCAGTGCCTCAGCCTGGGTCCATGCAGCAGCTGGGTTCTGTCAATAATTCAGGTTATTTCTAAAAAGATGGATTTCCTCTGGAAAGAAGCTCACTACAGCTCTCGCTACAGCGTGAAGGTTTGATCTTGCATCCACTGCTCAAGATCTGCCTCCTGGGCCCTGTTTTCTTGTGTTAAACTGATCCATAAACTAATCTCCGCTTCAAGCCCACGCAGCAATAATATCTCAGTGGGAATTCAACCTGTTGGACCCTCATGGGACCTGCTCCTGCAACACTAAACGATTTGCTTCAGGTTTCCATGACGGTGTGGTTGTTCCTTGCTTTCCCTGAGCCTGAGATGGGAATGCAAGAGGGAGCAAGCAGCCTCCACCATACTCATGTCCCATTGCTCAAACACTCACAACCCTGGTGTCCCTCTGTGCTCTCCTATGTCTCATTGATGGAAATAAGAGAATCCAGCCTCAGTTTTGCTGCCTTTGGTTTCCCTCACTAGGGTCTGGACAGCCTCCCGCCCAGCCTGGCTGCCTTCTGCCCTTGGGAGCACGGTGTCCTGGTCTATGTGGGCTTTGGGCTGCAGAAAGAAGCTTTGTTCTACAGCCTGAGGAAGAAACAGGTACCTGTCCTCTGCCACAGGCAGTGGGGACAGTGAGGGCTGGCAGAGCTGCTCTGTGTGTTACCCACAGGGGTGGGGTGGGTTCAGGCAGCTGCTCAGGGAACAGATTTTCATCTTGGAAACTTCGAGTGTGGCTCAGGTGAGCAGCAGAGCCCTGCCCCTGCCTCAGGCTGCATTCGGGCAGGCAGCCAGTCCCTGATCCCACGGGAGAGGAGGGCAGCCGCTTCCAGAGCATTAACACTGTCCCCATTGTCTGCTGGGTGCCGGGGGCAGCTTTCAGAGCTGTGCACCCACAGCCTCCCCATTACCCTCTTTCGGGCTGTGGCTGCACAGCTCTGGGTGCTGCCTTCCCCTCTGAGCTGCTGCTGTTTCTCTTGCTGGGCTGCAGGTGCTCAGGAAGATCTCCCTGCCAGCCTTTGCCACGTCCCTCAGCCTGTCCCCAGCCGCACCTTTCATGGCCATTGGCTTCGGTGGTGAGTGCTGTGGGTGCCTGGGCCCCTCCTTCTTCTGCCAGAAGGGAAACAAGTGTCCTTATTCCTTGAAACAAGAGACACATCCTCAAACCTGGGAGCTACGGTCTAGGGCAAGGAGAGACCTCCAGGAGACTCCTGGGTCAGAAATGAGATGCATGAGGTCAATCCTGCTTGTCCCTAGGCAGGGTTTGTCACTGGAATGACTTCCCGGGGTTCTGGGCTGTCTCACTTTCTGTGGCTGTGTGAGCTGCAGCCCCTTCCAGGGAAGGCAGCAAGGACCTTCCCACAGCACGGGGACGGGCAGGACCCTGCTCCTGGCAAGGNCAGCCCCTTCCAGGGAAGGCAGCAGGGACCTTCCCACAGCACAGCACCCCACTCCTGGAGCAGTTTGGATCAGCTGGTCCTGTGTCGCTCAGCTCAGTGACTCTGCTGCCAGCTCAGCAGCGGGGAGAGAGCCTGGGAAGTGACTGGGAATGGTGATTCTGGCAGGGAAAAGACATGGAGAGGGTCTGGGGGTGATGGGGAATGGTGCTAGAACAAGGCATGGAAAGGGGGTGGGAGGTGACCACCAGTGGTGCTTCTGGCAGGGACTAGAGATGAAGAAAGTCTGTGAGTGACAGGGAAGGGTGGTCGTGGCACAGACAAGCCCCAGTGAGCGGGTCTTGGAGGGTAATCGGGGACAGCCAGAACCTCCTGGCCCAGCCCTGAGCCGCTCCTCTCCCCAGACCGGCTGCTGCGGCTGCAGCCCTGCCCCGCCGGGACCCCGCAGGACTACGCCGGCCATGACGACACCGTGCACTTCTGCCGCTTCGCGCCCTCCGGCCGCCGCCTCCTCACGGCCTCGCACAGCGCCGTGCTGGTGTGGGAGCTCACGGGCGCCTGAGCCGGGCTGGCCCCGCACCAGCGACGCTTCTTCAGCGNAACCATCGAAAGCCCAGCGTTGGAGGTCTCTTGTGCTGGCCCCGCTAGGGGGCGCCGCGCTGCCCCGCGCCGCTCTGGCCGCCTCTCGGTGGTGCGGCCGGAAGCGGGGCCGGGGAGGCGGCGGCGCCGCCATGAAGCGGGACGTGCGGATCCTCCTGCTCGGGGAGGGTGAGGGGCACGGGGGCGGGGGAGGCTTCTCCAGCCCGGGAACCGACGGGGGGCACGGGGATCCCGGCGGAAAGGGTCCTCCTGCAGGAGAGGGGCGAGGGCGGGCGGGGTCCACGTGGGCCCCCCCCGTCACTGGTAGGACCAGGGGAGAGACCGGGCCCGCCCGTGGCCCCGGAGCCCGTGGGTGTCATTGTCGCCAGCCGATCCGTGGTGTCACGGCTCCGATCGTCGCTCCCTCCTGCCGCTGTCCCCCTCGAGCTCTGCCGTACCGGTGCCAATGTCAACGTCCTCCCTTTATTTCCTAGCCCAGGTGGGGAAGACGTCCCTGATCATGGCTCTGGTGGGAGAGGAGTTTCCTGAAGAGGTGAGTGGGGAGGGGACGCGCACCCCCCACCCCGGGCCCCCTCGCTGGGTGGGACAGCTCTGTCCCCAGTGTCCCCACTGGAGATGGGGGTGTCTGGGAGGTTCTCACAGCTCCTGGGGCTGCCACGGGGCTGGTTCAGCTGAGGTCAGTGAGGACCACACGGAGCTCCAGCGGAGGTGGCGTTTTCCTCAGTTTGTGCTGTGATTCCGACTTGGGAGCTGATCCTGACTTGCAGCTCTCTCTGCCCTGAGGAGGGTGTTGGTGTTGGTGCTGGTGTTGGTACCTCCCACGGCCCCAGTTGCTGCTGCTGGGGGCCTCAGCAACGCAGGGCTGGCACCACCACAGAGCCCTTGGAAGAGGCCAGGCCCCATTCCCTGCCCTCTGTACCCTCTGCAGATGGGTTTGGTGCTCTGAGCCAGGTCAGCTGTGAGCAGCAGCACCCAGCCAGCCTGTGCCCCTCGACAGCTTGCTGTCCCAGCACGGTTTGGATAGAGAATTGGGATCAGTCTGTCCAGGCACATTTTCCCTGTGTCGAGGATGGTTTCTTGTGCTGGGCAGCATCAGCTCAGGGGCTCAGGGGGCCCAACCCTGCACTCCTTCCCTGCTCCCAGCCAGACAATCAGCTCAGCAATGCTCCCAGAGGAGCCCAGGGAGTGCCCAGGCCTTATCTCCATCGGGATCAGGAGCTTCGAGTGAGGGAGGCAGGTGGAAGTTCCACCTGGAGGACACTGCCCATGCAAGGGCTGGAGTGCAGGGGGCTGCTGCAGCCTGCTGGGACAAGAGTGAGCCATGATCCACAGCTCACCCCGCCCAGGCAGTGGCCACGTTGGGGTCTGAAGACCCTTGTCACCTGTCCTGCTGGCTGCCTGTGTCTGGACGGGGTGTGCTGGCTTTGCAGGTGCCCCCCCGGGCGGAGGAGATCACGATCCCAGCCGATGTCACCCCTGAGAAGGTCCCCACGCACATAGTGGACTACTCAGGTAGGGCCCTGTCCTGCTTGGCTTCTCCCTGTCCCTGCCTGGCTGAGGGGATTGGGAAGGGGTGCCCCTGCCTGGGCAGGTGGTGATGGCTTCATTCCCCTTCCAGAGTCAGAGCAGACAGAGGAGGAGCTGCAGGAGGAGATCGCCAAGGTGAGCAGGGCTGGCTGGGATGGGGTCAGGAGGTTGCAGTCCCCAAGGGCCATATGGCTGCTCCCCTCCCCATTAGCCACCCAGAGAGGCACAGCCAGTTGGTTATCCACGGATTAATGCTCCTGGTTTGTTTAGAGGCTTGTTTAATCCTGCTCTGTCTTGTAAGCCCTTGTGTGTGGCTGGTCCAAGCCCTCCAGGGAGCCTCCAGAAGGCGAGCAGCGGGGGGCGGCTTGCTGCCCACGGGAGGCAGAGGAGGCTGCAGAGCAGATGTTGTGCTCTCGGCTTCGGGGTGTTCCCCACGGGCTCGGAAGAGGGAGAAACAGTTGCTGGGTTTGGGCAAGACCCCTGTTCCCTGCATTAGATCCCTGTGGCTGCCTGATGAAGCAGTGGCACAGAAGAGGAGCTGGAGCCCCTGGTGAGCGCTGAGCAGAAAGGGATGAGGGAGCCCTTGGAGCAGCCATGGAGGAATAATTAAGTTGTCTGCCTGGGGTGGACCCAGCTGCTCTTTGCCCTGGGATTAACCTTGACTCTGTAGACATGAGGACCTTTTAATTATAGATAATGAAACCGCCTCTCTCACGTGAGCACAGCTATTTAATCTCCCAACCCTGGTGGCTAACGGCCAAGGAGGTGGGCATGGGGGTCCTGCTCCTTCTGCCCGGACAGCAGGAGTGCACAGAGGCTTTAAATGCCTCCAGGAAATCCTGCCTAAACCCTTGTGTGTCCTCGGATTAGCATTAAACTCTCTCCTGAAAGGACCAGTGATCCCTCCTGTCTGCTTCCGATAAAGCCTCAGTGCTGGCCCTGTCTGCACGGGGTCAGGAGGGGAGGAGGGCCGGGACACGGTGATGTGGGAGGGGGATCAGGGCCAGCGGGCACGGGCAGCAGCTCCTGAGGCAGAGGAGCTGTGGGCTCGTGCTGAGGGCAGCCCAGTCGGGGGCTGTGTACGTGTCCGTGCTCACGTGCGCTCGGCTGCTGCGTTTCCCTGGCAGCTCAGCAGGCATTCCCTGCTGCCACGGCATTCCCTGCTGCCAAGGCATTCCCTGCTGCCACGAGTGTGGCAGGGACCCCTTCACCACCCTCTCCTGCTTCTCTTGCAGGCCAACGTGGTCTGTGTGGTGTATGATGTCACCAAGGAGGCCACCATTGACAAGGTAATGGGTCCCCACCTTGGCCCCGCTCTGGCAACAGGGCCACTGGGGGTTCCCAGCACTGGGGTTTCTGTGCTGCCCTGTGGTGTGGGCACCTACTGATGGTCCCCAGCTCTGTGGGATTGTGGGTTGGAGACTCCTGCAAGCAGAAGCTGAGCCCTGCCCAAGGTTGCTTCTCACAACAGGACAACAGGCTCGTTGTATCCTGGTGCTGGCATCCAGCATCCCTGGGCTGCTCTGCCTGCTGGTGTGAGGGAATGGCGGGGAGCAGACGGCTGCAGGGCCCAGTTCCTGCCTGCCTGGGAGCTGCCTCTCCCTCTCCAGGCTGTGCTGACAGCCCTTTCCCTCTGCTCACCTTCCAGATTCGCACAAAGTGGATCCCCATGGTGAACGGGGGCCTTGAAAAGGGATCCAGGTACTGTGTGGGGTGTGATCTCTGGGTGCAGAATCGAAGGATTCTGGGGGCTCAGGGGTACCCACCACCTTCACATCCTTCTGAAGGTACTGAGAGCAAACCAGCTTTGTGGTTTGATCCAGACCAGGCTGAATGGGGCTTGAACCCGTGGTCTAATGGGGCTGTCCCTGTCCATGGCAGAGGGTGGGATGAGATGAACTTTAAGGTCCCTCCCAACCAAAACCATTCCAGGAGTCTGGTTTGTGGCCAGACCACGTAGAGCAGAGGCATGTGGGGACTTTTCTCCACTGGAGATCCAGTTGAGGCAGGGGGTCACTGAGGAGGGATCCTTCTCTCCCCTTGGTCAGAGCGAGGAGGAGGCTCCAGGGGGATCTGGAAGCACAGAAGCTTCAGTCTGTGTGTGGATCTCTTGGGCAGAAGGCTGCTGTGCTGGATTAAAGGCTCCTAAACACATTGTTGCTGGGTGAAAGCATAAGCAGGGTCAGGCAGTCTGTTTCTCCAGATGGATGCTCCTGGCTCTGGGAGGCAGGAAAGCTGCTCTGGACCTTGCAGAGGAGAGCTGAGGCCTCCCTGACCTGCCCATGGGAGCACCAATGGCTGGGACAGTGCTGGCACCAAGAGAGGGGTGGCCTCACTTGTGCTCTGTGTCTTTCCTAGAATCCCCATTATTCTAGTGGGAAACAAGTCTGACCTGCAGGTGGGCAGCTCCATGGAGGTCATCCTGCCCATCATGAACCAGTTCTCGGAGATTGAGACCTGTGTGGAGGTGAGGGAGCTGGAGGGGGTGTGCAGAGCCTTCCTGAGGGGTTGGAATGCTGGTCTGGTTGGGAGGCAGGGAGCCTCTGTGCTCCTGGAGAGCTGCCCTGGTGATGTGGCTCTGCACAAGTCCCTGTGTCCAGGGGTTGAGAGCCTGTCCTTTGGGCTTTCTGTCCTTGACCCCTTGCAAGGAGCAGCTTTCTGTGTCTGCCTTTTGTTGCTCTCTAGTTGGAGCTCCACACAGGCCCTGTTGGTTCTGGGGCTGTGCAATGGGCACAGCAAAGCCAGAGCAAAACCCAGG